>CM071687.1:40952500-41320000 GCA_036553675.1 Solanum okadae | reverse complement strand
CGCACATATAACTTTTGTTATTTTAATTAACTAAAAAAAAATTACCTCATCACCAATTCAAATAAACATAATTTTTATCTTTTTATATTATAAGGATAAAAGAAGTAGTTTATGTACTATAATAATATTTATAAGTACTCACAATAATAATAATTATACTACAAATTTAATGACAATAGATTTTATACCAATACTTTTTGTCATTTCTTGAAAATTTTCAGTTATTTCATAAGTCCTGCGACATAATAAATAAAAATAAAGAGCACTTGACTAAAATTGACTCATAACATCATGTTATTTGGAAATCCTATGGATAAAGTCATATTAAGAGTTTTAAAGATAATTTGATTCCATAATCACATCAAATAAAGGCATTTATTATTAAAATACATAAATAATTAACACTAATAGCTATTGATCAGACCCATAGCCGTTATTGGCCATGCTTCACAATAAAGCAGAATAATGATGATTTAAAAATTTAACATTATTAATACTAAACACATTGTACTTCCTTATTTATTAGTAAATATTTTTATTTATATTTATATGCTTTTTGACATTGATATTAAAATCATGTGTCTAAATTATCTGATACAATTGGTGTGCATAAAGACGGCAACTGCAACAACAATAACAACATACTCAGTGAAATCTCACGAAAATGGAAACTTATAAATTTTTACCTAATTACTTTTCAATAAAATTTTCTTCAAACATGTTCAAATAGAAAAAGAAGAAAAAATCTTATACGAAACTACATGATATGAAAAGTAATAATACAAAGTGAATTTTCTTTTACCATCGCAATCAAAGAGAAAGACATCCACAAATTTTGAGAAATTCTTTAGCGTTCTCAACAAAAAATGGCTGAGTACTGATTTTGAGATTTTCCCGTTCATTCTTTACCTTTGATAAAATCAGATAAAAAATAAATCAAGTTAAACACAAAATACAAAATCAATCAGTAATTGCCAGTTCTTTAATTTTTCAAATAAAAAACAAAATACGCATTGAAAACAATGAGTAAAAAGAGAGTAAGCATATTATTGGCGTGGAAACATTGTCTACGAATGAACAAATTGTTTGGATGGTTATGATATATATAAACGTATATCAGTGGAGAAAGGGTAGGAAAAAAAAACTGCAGGGAAGTGGGGGAGTTATGGTGGTTTTCTAATTGTCTTATATTTTTATTTTTTTCATTCTTTTTATTTTATTTTAATTTAATTTAATAATTTAAAATTCATTTTTTTTCTTTTTATAACTGCATTACCCTATTTTATAATTTTTTTAATTATATAATCTTAGTATATTTCATATTTAATTAACAGTAATTAATTTGATAATTTTTTTGTATTTGAAAAATTTAAAACTAAAGAAAAAAATTCAAATGTGACAACAATCTACATAAAAGTATGATATAAATAATTTTATTCTATAAAAAAAAATTGCATTATAAAATGAGTCTGATACTTGCTATTAATTTATTTTTATGCTTAAGGAATTAGTGTAAGCAATTTGCATTCTGTTTGCTACAAAGGAGTAGTTGTGGAAAATTATTTTAAGTATTTAGTATAAAACATTTGATGATTTCCCATGAAAATAGGATCCCTAACGTACTTACCAAAATTTTCAGTTTTCTTTTTTTATTTCAAAACAGTAAATTTAAAATTCAAATTCAAAGAATAGTAACCAATTTTTAATTTTAGGAAAAAATAAGAATCGTTTTAAAATTATTTCTCGTTTATTTGTAAAAACTACTTCAAAATTATTTTAAAAAATATATATTTTACTATTTAATGAAATGATTTTTAAAAAATTGAAAATTTATTATTATTATCATCTACATTTTTTTGCTATAAATAAGGAGGTTGTGGAAAGATAGTTAAAATTTCCCAAAAAAAAGGGAATCACACACGTTCATATTTTTAGAAAGTATTTCAAATTATTTATAATTTAATTGTAATTAAAAATAAAATGAGTAGTAATTATGAAATATATATATATATATATATACGCTTGTATAGTTCTTTTCATGTTTGTTATTATTGTTTCTATTTTAGGAGTATTTGTAAAGTTACATTATTGTGTTTTCACATCAAATTTATAAGAAAATCATATATTTATTTTATAAGTATTTTCTTATTGGTTAAACCGAAAATCGAACCATTAAGAACCAAAACCGATAAAAATATCTTATTGGTTTGGTTATTGGTTTAACATATTTAAAAACCAAAAACCGATAAACCGAACTGATAATACATAAAACCAACCGACCGATGCACACCCCTACTTTAAGCACATTTTTTATCTTAAAAGATTTGTATTACTTTTAAAAAAAATATATATTTAATAATATAACATACACATAATAATTTATTAATTTATATATATATATTATTATTAACGCGATATACACGTGCAACACACATTTACCTAATTACTCTAAACACAACAACAGTAGCATAAGTTACGTACACTATATATTATTTAGAACTATAATATTTAGTTAGAATAAATGATATATTTAGATTAAATTACTCTAATTAAACACAATAGTAATATAAATTGATTTTGTACACTTCACATAATTCAATATTAAATGAACACTTAGTTTTATGGAATGATAAACGTATTAACATGAAATTAGGTCTAGTAAGGATAACTGAAAAATGAAGGGATTATGAATTGAGGGAATATGAATTGTTATCATATGTTTTGGTAAAAAGTATTCTTTTCACATCGGTGGTGGTAAGAAAAGTTCAAGTGTTTAAATAAGGAAACTTTTCTACTTGTTAAAAGGGTTGAAAAAAGGCACCCCTCTCAGCTTCGTTGTCGTCGGTCATTTGACTCGGCTTTGACTTTAGATCGATTGAGAGATCTGCGTGACTCAATTTCGAACCGGATCCACATGACTCAGTTAAATAATTCTTCCCCAGTTGTATTTTAAGTGAATGTTCTAGAAGGTTGCAAACTTTCAGAAACGGTACTTTCATGGCTATAAATACATTTGTTTCACAAAAAAATTTCTAATGAATTTTTTGAACTTCTTCTTCTGCACAAATAAATTCTAGAGTTCTTTATTGTTGTTGAGTGGCTCACTGGCACAGTGGTTTCAGGTACCGATACAACGATGAGTAAGATTATTCTATCATGGGAGGATATATTCTATTAACCTGAGGTACTTGAGGGAAATCATTTTCTTAAGGACACATTGTGTATTCATTGGACTCTATTTTCTTCTTTGAGAAAAAATATTTTCTATATTGTTTCTGATTTGTTTCGGATTTTACTTTCCTTATTAGTTTAAGTTTATGATTTTGAAAATATACTTTCAAATTTGTTGTTTCTTATGATGTTCTCCAAAGTTTTTGCTCTAAATATTTTCGTAATACAATTTAAATAACAATCTTAAGGAAATTACTATTTATTATTATTATTATATGTATTTTGTTTGAACACTAAAACCTGTGTGATTTTCTACTCCGTGTGAAATTAAATGGTGTCTGATTTTTTAGAGACTAAAATCTTCTGATTTTTTACTCTTTGGATTTGCAGAATTTAAAAATGTTGCCAAAAAACTTCAACAATCTATTAAATACTAACTGTGAATTAATATTTCAACTTGATGAATATGAAAACTTCGTTATATTATTAAAAAATTTACTTGTAAAACGATTTGAAGAATATAAATATTTCTTCGTTACTGCTAAGATAAGTTTGTTATTCTATTTATTGCCTACGGAAACAGTTTGTCAATTTGGACAGTGAAAAAAATGGCACTTGAAAGCGCTATTACTGTTACAGTTATTGTAGCACCAAGCTAGACTGTCGTGCCACCAACAGAGAAACTTGAAAAGTTTTGCACAATCAACTTCAAAGGATGGAAACAAAGGATATTTTTCTAACTTACCATTCTTGCTATGCAGAAGTTTACCAATGAAGACCCTCCCGTGCCTACCACCGATATACTAAAAAGGGACAAATTTATGATTGTTGAGACATGGAAACAGGCAAACTTCATATGCAAGGGTTACATCCTAAGTGTTTTAGAGGATGTATAATAAATAACAGAACAGTTGGAACCTAAGTTCAAGAGTTTTAACTTATTTTTCATGACCTTATTGCTGAGAATATGGTGGTTAATGAAGCATTTTCAATGATTGAAAAGTTATCTTCTCAGTGGAAGATTTCAAAATCTACCTAAAGAATAAGCGTAAAGACATAAAGCTGGAAGATCTTGTGACTCTCTCAAAATCGAGGAAGATAAAAATAGCCAAGAAGAAGTTGCGTGAAAATTCATCAATTATGGAACCTAATATTATTGAAAAGGCTTCTCTAAAAGTTTAGAAAATAAAAAAGTCCACAGTATTTTAAAAAAAAAAAAGCAAGTGAAGGAAAATTTTAAGAAAAAATATTATAATTATGAAAAAATTGACCATAAGGCTCCCGATAGCCATGTCCCAAAAAGAACACAAGCAAAGATCAGATAAACATGGTGGAAAATATGAATGACATGAATGATCTCTATGCTACGATATCAGAGTGTGTTTTTTTTAAAAATCCAAAGGAGTGATTTCTTGACTCTGGTGTCACTCGATATGTTTGCTTTGTAAAAGAAACATTTGCAAGCTAAACTCCAGTCGAACCTAATACGTGTGTTGATCGCATCACTATCACAATTTACTCTCCTGCCTCTACAACCACGTAGTCAACCACTCTGAAGGTTGTTGCTTGCTGCTTCCTCTGGGGTATCAATGCACTGTATGCACTGTAGAACTCTCTGACCCAGTTTGGAATATAAGGACCACAGGGCTTGGTGAAGATTTGGAACTTGTGGTATTTCAGGCAATCCATTATTTCCAGGTATCTGTCGATCACTCCATCCGTAGACAGACGTTTTTCCTGGAGGATCGTCCTCAGCCCTTCAGTCTTTAATCTATTCATTGACTTGGGAGGGGGGGGGTGCAAGCACCATTGCTTGCTCTGGAAAAGGAGTAGGATGGGCGGTATGAATAGTCTGGGTCCTAGACGGGTCATTCAACTTTTTAGAGTGTAGTTCTATCCTGCGTGCTTCTATAAGTTCATCATCATCAGACTCCATAATTTGCGGTTCCTGATGCTCACCCTCACTTTCTGAGGTGGGAAGGTAAGTATCATAGATGCCGTCACTATCAGAGCCTGCCTCAGGTGACACAGGTGCTTTTCCTTTACATTTTCCTTTTCCACCAATAGTGGAAAGTTTCTTAGTTATTCCCTTAGATGCAGCTGCATCCTCATTCAGTGTAATCCATTTTGCTTTCCCTTGGCGTGGCATGTTTCTCCCAGCAACTTTAGACCTAGCCATGTCTGCAATCACAGTGGTAAAAGTTAGATATACTTTAATTAAATTCAAAGGAACAATAGTTTGTAGACAGACTCATCGAACCAGTCGGCGAGTCGCCAATTAACTTTGATAAGCTAGACCGAGCTCGCCAAAATGATGGCTTAGAATCTAGGCAGGTAGGCGATAGGTAGGGCCTTTCGGCGAGTCACCGATAACTTTTGGCGATCAAATGGTAGTCCGCCGAAAGTTACAGTGCAATTTAAGATACGGGGGTGCAGACAAAGGGTGACGGAGAAAACTTAGGTGAGTCGCAAAATGCCCTCGGCGAACTCAGGTTTCTCGCCGAAAGTTACAAAATTTGACAACAAATGAAACATGAAATCAAAGGCGAGATGGGGCATTAGGCGAACCACTGAGTAGTTTGGCGAGCTCGACTCAGTTCGCCAAATGACCTAACGTGCCTATATTCAACCCAAATTCTCAAGGTCAACCCCACAACCCCCGAAACAAAATCAAACGGTGCACAACTTAAATTAAGACTAGACTCATGGCACCTATCAACATGAAAGCACAACCCCTAGAGTTTTAATTCATTCTATGACAACAAAATTACGGGATTACAATCCTAAAGAAACTACAGGCAAGATTGTCGAATTAAAGTAGGCAATCAAGCATTGTACTCAAATCAGAGAGGTCCATCACACTTCAACAGGATAAAATTGATTGCATAGGAGAACAATTACTGAAAGTAGATATGGGGTTTGGAAAACCAACCTTTACTGCAAATTAAAACAAGACTGTAATGTTATGCGACAAAGTAATCCAATTTTGAGAACAAATCAATCACCTAAAATAATTATAGAACGCGGAAATATTGAAAATACTAAGAAGGTGAGAGCTTGTGAAGATAGAAAGTGAGGAAAAGTAAAAAATAAATTATGTTTGCACCTTTGGCTTTATAAGAACCGTCCAGATCTCGCTCATTCGGCGAAATTAGTCGAAATCGTTGAACTACTAGGCGACACGCCGAACGATCACTTACCTCGCCAAATTGTTTATAACTTTCATTTAAACTGAGAGTTCAACCAGCGGTCTAGGTCGGGATCGCTGAACTTTTCGGCAATTTGCCGACTGGGCCTTTAGCTCGCCAATTCTTATATTTTTCAAATACTTTCCTCACTTTGTCCTACACATTTAACACACCATTATTCTAAAATAAACATAAAGCTATAAAACCTTGGGTTGCCTCCCAAGAAGCGCCTTAGTTATAGTCGTGGCACGACTTCCCCACTTAGTCTTGATTCGTGGGGTAGAGACGAGACAACACATGACCCATTTGGGTCTCTAGCAGCTGAACATATATGAAATGGGAAGCAATTATCTCATTCAGCATTGATACATTCTCTTTTATCTTATTCAGCATTGATGCATTCTCTTTTATTTCATTCAACACCTTGTCGTGACCTTCGACTTTGTGGAGAATGAGTGAGAGTGTTTTCGCTATTTGCCCATCCTCGTTCACACTAGGCTTCACACGCTCATGAGGGGGAATATACCGGTCTTTGTTTTTGTCTGGTGCTCCCAATTCCACTATCTTCTTGGTCACTAGATCCAGTTGGGTCAACAATGTAGCCAAAATATGGTTCTTCTCAGTCTCTTTGTTGGTCATGGCCAGGTTATCAAGGAGCTGGGCTGCTATTGCATAGGGAAGTCGTGAGAGACCCCCTGCAAATATTTGGTCAGCCATTCTTCCATTTTCTGGGCCAAGACTTTTGTAGAAGCAGTCCAATAGCACGTTTTCTGAGATTCCATAAGTTGGGTGCCGGAGGAAGATTAACTTAAATTTCAGCCACAACTCATGGATTGACTCTCTTTCCGATTGTCTGAAACTTAGGATGCTAGCCCTAATAGACATCATTCTTAGAGGAGACAAATCCATTTGGTCACCATTGCTATCAGACATGCTCCACTGTCCTACTCAAAACAAGCAAGAAAAACAAAAAACAAAAAATTAAGTTAGTAAAACTACAACTAACAAGAACGAAATCCAACTTAAGTAAAAATTCTCAACTAACACCACTCCCCGGCAGCGGCACCATTTTGATGTTTGATGTAATCAAAGACACAACTTCTAATTCAAGTGTCAACGATTGTATGTAGTAATATAACCCAACCGAATGGGTTGGGGTCGAGTCCCAAGGAAGTGATTAGTAATCGAGAATTAAATATAAAAGTGAAATTTTGTTCTAGTCAATCATAGCTATAAATATTAACGAATAAAGACATCCTAAATCTAAAGGTGATATGAGTGTCAATTATCAATGGGGGGTTTGTATTCAACTAAGAAACAAAAACATTAAAAATATAAAGATGCGAGCTAGGGAGACGGGATTCTTGGGATGTGATAGAAATATGGGATAAAATAAATAATCGGGTAAATGTTATTGATAGTAAATCGCTGAATATTTGTAACTAGGCTAGACTTTAGTGGGGGTAAATTCTCTCTCAAGCAACTTACCCCGAATTAACTCGGTTTCTCTCGAACACCGAGTTGCAGCATTTAAGAGCAGCCTCCGCCTTAGCCCATTCACTCTCTCAAGCTGAATGTGTGGGAAAAGGTCTAGGATTCACTCTCTCTCGAGCTAAACCTATGACGACCCAATAACCACTGGCTATCGATTTAGTAGTCTTAGTTTTAAAACCTCTCTCTCTCGCAAGCCAAAACACTAAGATGAAATCGTATTTGCAACTACAATCCCATTAAGTTCAAACACAACTACTAAACGAAATCACATTTAAACTGCAAATAGACTAACAATAAGCAATACCCAACAGGAAATTTAACCCATATTCACAAAATCACACCCCAAGAATTGGGGTTTTAGCTAGACATGAAAAAAAGATAGAAATCAATACCAACAAGTGTTTCCATCAAGTGGGTACGATAGTAAATGTCTTAAAACACGTCTAGGATGAAGATTCTTGGATACCCACTTCCAATTTCTTAGAGTTGAAAACCGTTAAAACCTTCAAGCTCAAGAACAATGTCTCCCAAAAACTCAAAGAACTAAAAACTAAAAATATTCTAAGTCTCAGTAATTCTCTACAACTTGATACTAAGCTCAGAAATAAATAGGTATTTATAGTTTTTGAAAATTTATACTGCGAAGGACCACTCGACGCAGTTAATCGGGATCTCCGATACACTCGGCGATCCGCCCTTTGGTCTAGTTCATCGCCTTTCAGCTTTTGCCTTCAGCATCTTCGCGTTTTGACTCATTAAGCGATAGGGAACTGTTTCGCGGAACTTCTCAGCGATGCGCCGACTGCTCCCTTTCCTCGCAGACTTGATCATGTCCTTCAGGGCACAGCATACTGGAACATTAGGCGAGATTTGAGACCTTTTGGCGATTCCTCTAACGGATTAGGCGATCTTCAGGCCGTCTTTTCTTCCATCTTTCAACCGCTTTGATCCTTTTTACCAAGTAGTGTCCATGCTTTGCCTCAAACTCCAAATACCTGAAACTTAAGGATTTACCTCAATTATTGAGACAAAATATGCATTTGAGGATACTAAATCTATCAAAATAAAGCCCTAAATGAGTCCAAATCGTGGACTCATCAACTTTATCAACTTTTAAGAGTCATCATGAACATTAGTGTAAATACGTAAGTCAAACCATTTCATAAGCAACCCTAAGCTATACTTGTGCAATGCATAGACAAGATCCCATAATCCTATCTAATACTAAGTACCACTTTTGGGCCACCATGTTCATGCATATCATATCTTGACCTCATCATGTACATTAGTGAAAATACATAAGTCAAACAATTTCATAAGCAACCGTAATCTATACTTGTGCAATGCATAGACAAGATCCCATAATCCTTTCTAATACTAAGTACCACTTTTGGGCCACCATGTTCATGCATATAATACTTTGACCTCATCCATAGCCAATACTTATAGACAAGGAAACATTCATGTTCATAACTTGTAACAAGGAAAGCCACTCATAGCAACAATCCATATTAAACATGCATAAATTCATATATCTTTATAGTATAAGAAAACCACACCATAACACCTTTCAAAGTCTACTTGTGCAATGCATGAATGAAGTCCCATACACCCACTCGCACTAAGTAGAGCTTCTCAAGAAGTCATAAGTAAAATTCATGTTCTTGTCATAATTCATATTCTTTGTCATGGAGGGAAATAACCTTAACCGACATAGACCATATGAGCTACATGAAATCCAGTGTCATGCCCCTACACCGAAAATAGGTGTCCTACTTGCCTAAGGTAGAACTAGTTTGTTAGCTTAGGTGGATCCACTAGCTAAAGACCTATGTGGGCACATAGTTATGGAATAGGGAGATTGCTTCTAGAAACTCGGACTATCTGACGTAAAAGGTTTCCATCTCATGAGATACTGTTTTGGGAACCCGAACTAACTGGCATAAAAGGAACCCATTTGGAAAGCCGGACTAACTGGCATAAAAGCTTTCCATCTCATATCCATATCCTCTCGGTGCTCGGTAAAATCCCATTAAATTCATGTTAAGTCTTTACTTAAGTTCATGTTTATGAAGAATACCCTAGCACTCAAACCAACATTGTATCATGATAGCTCATAGATTCAATAGGTGAGAATAGCCTTTCAACCTTAGAATCATTAGTATGTGAGTAAACCTTTCACATCATGTTCATAGTGTGTTCATGAGAATAGCCTTTCAATCAACACAACAATATTATCATAGTCATTAACATTTCATGCATAGTCATATGTAAGGATATCGAGAGAATGATCTTTCAACAATACCACAATTACACCATAATCATAAGATCTTCACTTTCCAAGTGAATCATAAGCTCATACACAATTCTCATAAACATGTACAAACCATTATAATTTTTCCTTCAAGGACCATGAATCACATTCAACCCAAACATCTAGAATTTCTACATTAGATATGGAGAATATCATGATTCAATAAACTCAATCAATATAGACATAATCGATTCACATGCTTCCATATTCAATCAACCCACATCATGAAGTCACAATTTAGTAATATGGGGAATTCATGGGTTCTTGGGGGATTTCATCATAAATCAACAATAAATCATCAATTCAATCATAATCAATCATAAATCAACCATTGAAATGTTTTAGAAAGGAACCCATGACTTAGAGTGAAACCCTAGAATTTTAGGGAAATTGAAAGCTTTGAAATCTAGTTTTGATGTGATTCTATGGGTGGAAGCTACCCATAGATGAAAAGTCACCATAATTTGATAATGAATTTTCAAAAATTTTGAGGAAGAAGCATTGATTTCTTCAAACCCTAGCTCCAATTCTACTCTTCTTCTTCTTTGAGTTTTAGAGAGAGAAATATTGTGAGGAAGATGAACTTTTGGTTTGATTTAGGTGTTTGAGAAAAACGACTTAGTTCAGGGAATTTTTATTTAAAAACAACTTATATAGTGACCCCAAACTTACCCAAAACTACCTCACCTTAATTGGACTTAAAAAGGAAAAGACTTAATTAACCTTCATTAAGTGACCATGCCCAGACACTACGAGGGGCCCCACGAGTCGTGATCATTACCATGAGTCGTGGTCCCACTCATGAACTTGGGGCAGTAGCTAGGCACTTGGTGCAATAAGCTCACAAGCCCAAGGCATTCCCACGAGGGGCTCCACGAGCCGTGGTCAAGACCACTGGCAGTGGTCCCTCTCGTGGTCCTTGAGGCAGTAGCTATGCTACTTGGGGCCTTAAGCTTATTTGCCCAAGGCATCTTCACGAGGGGATCCACGAGCTATGGTCAAGACCAGTGGCCGTGGTCTATTTTGTGGACCTTGAGGCAGTAGCTAGGCCATTGGTGGTTACTCCTCTTTGGCCAAGGCAACTCCACGAGGCCTGCCACGAGCCGTGGTCAAGACCACTAGCCATGGTGATGGCCGTGAAGTTGGGGCAGTGTGCTCCAAGGTTGGGGCAGCCTCGACCTTTGTCCTTGGCGTGGCCCATTTGCCTTAGCACTTGCCCTTTGGCCTTGACACTTGTAGCCCTCACTTCAACTCTAGATGGTCTACTAATCTACGAGGGGTCATTTTATGATTTTTAACCCTTACGTTTAGCTCTAGTTTAGCCTATTAGTTTCCAAAGTGTTACATTATCCCCCCCCCCCCTTGGGAATATTCATCCTCGAATTAAGACTCAAGACTAGCAGCCCATCATGCATGCAATATCAAAATAATGCAGAATTCCAAGGAGGAATCATCAACTCCATCTCAAGACATAATCAATTCAAGACAAGGAAGTGGGAGCTACGTCCACAACCCATTATGTACAAAACTCATCATTTCACATAATCATAGGTGGAACTACCTTCTCCAACTAAAACAAGCTCAACACAACATTATAGAGCCAACATGCCATTTCATCAAAAGCATATCAAAGCATATTAATCAAAGCATCTGATGAAGTCAATTATGCAATTATCATACTAAAATGCACAACAACATGAGGAACATATAAATCATGAAAACTCATTTTTATACTAAACATGAATTCTCACAAGAACATGCATATCACAAGGTAACCATGATACATAGCACGCGCATGACTCCCAAAACACCAAACTCAAGAGAAAACTACTTACCTCAAGCTTGGATAGAAGTAAAAGGAAAAAGATGAGGATAGCGGGACTTCATATCGGCCTCGGCCTCTCATGTAGAACCCTCAACTAAATGATTCCTCCATAAAAACTTTACGGAGGCTATTTCCTTGTTTCTCAACCTTTTGACTTGCCAGTCTAAGATTTCTACCGGAACCTCTTCATATGAAAGGCTCTAATCAACTCCCAACCCTTATAAGGGGATGATGGATACCGGATCACCAATACACTTCTTAAGCATAGAAACATGAAATAGCAATTGAATCGGGGCCAACTCATTTGGCAAGTCTAACTCGTAGACAACTTTCCCAACATGTTTCAAGATTTGATATGGGCCGACATACCGGGGACTAAGTTTCCCTTTCTTGCCAAACCTCATCACATCTTTCATAGGTGAGATTTTCAAATAGAGCCAATCATTAACTTCAAATTCTAGATCCCTTTTTATAACATCGGCATAAGACTTTTGCCGACTGTGGGCCATCCTCAACCTCTCTCTAATGATTCGGACTTTCTCAATGGCCTCATAAACTAGTTCGGGAAAAATTAGAGCAATTTCACCTACTTCAAACCAACCAACCGGAGAACTACATCTCCTACCATACAATGTTTCAAAAGGAGCCATGTCAATACTTGAGTGGTAACTATTGTTGTAGACAAACTCTATTAACGGTAGATGGTCATCCCAATTACCTTTAAAGTCTATAACACATGCCCTCAACATATCCTCTAATGTTTGGATGGTGCGCTCCACTTGACCATCCGTTTGAAGGTGAAAAACGGTACTAAGCTTCACTTTAGTGCCAAGCCCTTTTTGGAATGACTTCCAAAAGTGTGAAGTAAATTGAGTACCCCAATCTGAAATAATAGATAAAGGAACCCCATGCAACTTCACTATCTCCTTGATATATACAACTTGGCATAGTCTTCCACCGAAAAAGACACCTTGACTGGAATGAAGTGGGCTGATTTCGTCATTCGATCTATAATGACCCAAATAGAATCATGTTGCCTTCGGGTACGAGGCAAACCCACTATAAAATCCATATTCACATCTTCCCACTTCTAAGTGGGAAGGTCTATATCTTGGGACAAACCTCTTGGCCTTCGATGCTCGGCCTTAACTTGTTGACAATTCGGACACTTGGCTACAAAACCTACTATATCTTTCTTCATATCATTCTACCAATAGACTTCTCGTAGGTCACGGTACATCTTGGTGGCTCCCAGATAAATAGAATACCGCGAACCATGAGCTTCTTCTAGAATTTTCCCTCTCAAACCATCAACATCCGGAACACATAACCGACCTTGGTACCTAGGCACCCCATCTCCCCCTTGGGAGAAAGCCTCAACGACTTTTTGAGTATCAACTATTTCAACTCAACTAATATAGGATCAAGGTCTTGCTTAGACTTCGTGTCCATCAAAAAGGATGATTCGGAACCATTATGTACCATGACACCACCCTTGGTGGAATCTAATAGTTGAATACCTAGCCGGGCCAACCTATACACATCACGAACTAAGGGCATCCACAACTACATTAGCTTCGCCGGGGTGGTATAGGACACTCATGTCATAATCCTTCAAGAGTTCTAACCACCTTCTTTGTTGGAGATTCAAGTCCTTTTGAATAAACACATATTGAAGACTCTTGTGATCGGTGAACACATCAACATGCACCCTATATAGATAATGTCTCCATATTTTTAAGGCAAACACAACCGCCACTAATTCGAGATCATGGGTCGGATAATTCTTTCCATGGACCTTGAGTTGCCTTGAAGCATAGGCAATCACTTTACCATATTGCATAAGCACACATCTCAATCCTACTCTAGAGGCGTCACAATACATAACAAAACCATCGGTACCCTCCAGTAAGGTCAACACCGTAGCGGAAGTAAGTCTTTCTTTCAACTCTTGGAAGCTTTTCTCACAAGCCTCTGACCACTCAAACTTAGCTTTCTTTTGAGTCAAGGCCGTCAACGGAGAAGCAATGGAGGAAAAACCCTCAACAAACCTCCTATAGTAACCGGTCAAACCCAAAAAGCTTCGAATATTGGTAGGAATTAGAGGTCTAGGCCATCTCTTAACCGCATCTATCTTCTTAGGATGTACCTCAATAACTTTGCTCAACACAATATGACCAAGGAAGGCTATGGACCTTAGCCAAAACTCACATTTACTAAACTGTGCATACAATTCGTGGTCCTTAAGGACTTGCAATACAATCCTTAAATGGTCCATGTGTTCATTTTCACTCCTCGAATAGATCAAAATATCATCGATGAATATGATCACAAACATATCAAGGTAGTGCCTAAACACCATATTCATTAGATCCATGAATGTCGTCGGGGCATTATTTAGACCAAAGGACATTACTAGGAACTCATAGTGACCATATCTTGTTCGGAAGACCGTCTTGGGAATGTCAACCCCTCTCAGCCTTAGTTGGTGATAGCCCAAACGTAGATCAATCTTAGAAAAGTAATTAGCCCCTTGAAGTTGGTCAAACAAGTCGTCAATTCTAGGAAGGGGATACTTATTCTTTATGGTCACCTTGTTCAATTGGCGGTAGTCAATACACATTCTAAGGGACCCATCATTCTTTCTAACAAATAATACAGGAGCACCCCATGGAGAGATACTCGGTTGAATAAAACCCTTGTCTAGTAAATCCTTCAATTGCTCCTTTAACTCTTTCAACTCTGCCGGAGCCATTCTATAAGAAGGAATGGAGATAGGTTGCGTATCCGGCAAAAGATCAATGCCAAATCTATTTTCCGTTGAGGAGGAATGTCGGGCAAGTCATCAGGAAAGACTACCAGAAATTCATTCACCATGGGGACTGACTCTAGGGAAGGGGTTTCGGACTAAACATCCATCACCCTAACAAGATGGTAAATGCACCCCTTGGAGATCATTTTCCTAGCTTTGAGACAAGAAACAAATTGACCTCTATGGATTGAATTCCCCCATTTCCACTCTAAAATAGACTCATTTGGGAATTGAAACTTAACCACACAAGTCTACAATCAATAGAGGTGTAACATGAATTCAACCAATCCATGCCTAAAATCACATAAAAATCTAACATGTCTAACTCTATCAAATCCACCAAGGTAACTTTATGGGACAAAGAAATAGGACAACTCATATAGACTCTTTTTGCCACTACCGAGTCACCAACCGGGGTAGAAACCGAATAAGTCTCTACTAACACTTCGGGGAGTATTTCAAACTTCATAGCCACAAGAGGTGTAACAAAGGAAAAAGTGGCACCAGGATCTAACAAAGCATATACATCAATAAAAACAACTTGTAACATACCGGTCACCACATTCGTGGAGCTCTCTTGGTCACCTCGGGATTGAAGAGCATGTAAGCGATTTTTCTTGGGACCATCGAAATTTGAACAGCTAGGAGGGACTTGCTTGCCCTCTCTTCCTTGAGCCTTAAGCATGGGACAATCTCTCATTATATGACCGCTCTTCCCACAACTATAGCAAACATCCGTGCCAACTAGGCACTAACCATCATGCTTCTTACCGCACTTGGAACAAGTAGGCCTTACCATAGAAGATCCACCACTATTGCCTCTTTGAGGCTTAGGGTTAGACACCCTATCTTTGTTGACTCTTGGAGTACTAGAGGCACCTTGGTTGGAGAACCTTCTCTTGAACCTTGGTCGACCTTGACCTTCGGATTTACCCTTGGAAGAATTTCCATCATCGATCCTTGCTCTCTTCACCTCTCTATTCATTTTCTTGAGCTTTTCTCCTCAATTTGCTCCGCATGGACCATTAGACTTGAAATATTCATACTTGGGATAAGCATTGCCGAACGACATTCATTGACTACCAATTCGGACACTCCCATCACAAATTTATTCATTCTAGCCCTTGAGTCCGCCACCATGGTTGGAGCATACTTGGATAGTTGGGTGAACTTGAGAGCATACTCCTTCACACTCATACCTCATTGCCGAAGGTTTATGAACTCTTCCATTTTTCGTTCCCTCAATTAAAGGGAAAAGAACCTATCAAGAAACTCCAATTTATATGATTCATATCCTATTGGGCCCGCTTCAATGGGTCTCTCACCTTTCCATTGGTCATACCAAACTTGAGCCACATCCTTTAGTTGGTAGGCGGCTAGCTCCGCCTTCTCCTCTGAAAATACCCCCATAGCATCAAGCACTTTGAAAACCTCATCGATAAATCTATGGGGATCCTCCTCCATCTTGGAGCCAAGAAACTAGGGAGGATTCATCCTTGTAAAATCCCTCAATCTAGAAGCCACGGTATTCACATTAGGGTTTACACAGGACCCAACATCCCTGTTGGCTTAGGTCATCATAGCTTGAGCCAATGTTCGAAAAGCCGACCTAATTTACATATTTGTCATAACCGGGGGATCAACCGGAGCTTGATTGACTTGAGGATCTTGATTACCTTGAGGAACTCCTTGATTCACATTCTCATCTTCCACCCTTCTAGCATTCACCTTTCATGTAGTCATTTCCTGAAGACACAAGAGATGGTTTAAGGAAAAGGACTTTATAAAGTTAAAAATCTATGGCACGACTTAAGAGTAATGAAGAAGTGAAATTTCCTAAACATCTTATAACCTCTTATTCATAAATGTGGCGTGCTTCACACCCATGAATAAGACTCTACTAGACGTGGTTTATGAGAAATCATCCTAGAATCATTCTAAACCTTGTGCTCTGATTACCAAGTTTGTCACGACCCAGGGGTACCCCCTAGATGTAACACGGCGTACTTGAACTCGAAGGGGTCTCATACAAGCCATTAGCATATCATGACATAAGATAATAGAAATGATACGAAATTAAAACTTTTTACAATCGAAGTCTTTTCTTAAAATCAAAGGGAGTCTAGAAATTGTCTCAATAACCATCTAATACAATCGAGTATCAATAAGGGTCACAGTCCTTTACAACATAGTCTCAAACAGAGAATTTAGGTTAGAAACTAGAAATGAATAACTCTCGTCCTCAAACCATGAGGACTCACCAAAAGCGTGGAGAGAATCCATCAAAGCATTGAACAATAGGAGCAGCACACCTCAACAACTGGCCCTACACTTATAGAAAAATGTAGAAAATATGGATTAGTACAAAATTGCACTAAGTATAAAAGTCATGCATAAAAATCCATAAAATATGCAAAAAGGGACATTTTAGTTGAAGCCATGCACTTTATCAAATTTTAAGAGTTATCATGCACATTAGTGTAAATACATAAGTCAAACCATTTCATAAGCAACCCTAAGCTATACTTGTGCAATGCATAGACAAGATCCCATAATCCTATCTAATACTAAGTACTACTTTTGGGCCACCATGTTCATGCATATCATACCTTGACCTCATCCATAGCCAATACTCAGAGACAAGGAAACATTCAGGTACATAACTTGTAACAAGAAAAGCTACTCATAGAAACAATCCATATTAAACATGCATAAATTCATATATCTTCATAGTATAAGAGAACCACACCATAACACCTTTCTAAGTCTATTTGTTCAATGCATGAATGAAGTCTCATACCCCCACTCACACTAGGTAGAGCTTCTCAAGAAGTCATAAGTATAATTCATGTTTTTGTCATAATTCATATTCTTGTCATGGAAAGATATAGCCTTAACCGACATAGACCATGTGAGCTACATGGAATCTGGTGTCATGCCCCCACACCGAAAAGAGGTGTCCTACTTGCCTAAGGTAGAACTAGTTTGTTAGCTTAGGTGGATCCACTAGCTAAAGACCTATGTGGGAACATAGTATGGGATAGGGAGATTGTTTCTAGAAACTCATACTATCTGACATAAAAGGTTTCCATCTCATGAGATACTATTTTGGGAACCCGGACTAACTGGCGTAAAAGGAACCCATTTGGAAAGCCAGACTAACTGGCATAAAAGCTTTCCATCTTATATCCATATCCTCTCGGTGCTCGGTAAAATCCCATTAAATTCATGTTAAGTCTTTACTTAAGTTCATGTTTATGAAGAATACCCTAGCACTCAAACCAACATTGTATCATGATGGCTTATAGATTCAATAGGTGAGAATAGCCTTTCAACCTTAGAATCATTAGTATGTGAGTAAACCTTTCACATCATGTTCATAGTGTGTTCATGAGAATAGCCTTTCAATCAACACAACAATATTATCATAGTCATTAACATTTCATGCATAGTCATATGTAAGGATATCGAGAGAATGATCTTTCAACAATACCACAATTACACCATAATCATAAGATCTTCACTTTCCAAGTGAATCATAAGCTCATACACAATTCTCATAAACATGTACAAACCATTATAATTTTTCCTTCAAGGACCATGAATCACATTCAACCCAAACATCTAGAATTTCTACATTAGATATGGAGAATATCATGATTCAATAAACTCAATCAATATAGACATAATCGATTCACATGCTTCCATATTCAATCAACCCACATCATGAAGTCACAATTTAGTAATATGGGGAATTCATGGGTTCTTGGGGGATTTCATCATAAATCAACAATAAATCATCAATTCAATTATAATCAATCATAAATCAACCATTGAAAATGTTTTAGAAAGGAACCCATGACTTAGAGTGAAACCCTAGCATTTTAGGGAAATTGAAAGCTTTGAAATCTAGTTTTGAAGGGACTCTATGGGTGGAAGCTACCCATAGATGAAAAACCACATACCTTGATATAGAATCTTCAAAGATTTTGTGGAAGAAGCATTGATTTCATCAAACCCTAGCTCCAATTCTACTCTTCTTCTTCTTTGAGCTTTAGAGAGAGAAATATTGTGAGGAAGATGAACTTTTGGTTTGATTTGGGTGTTTGAGAAACACGACTTAGTTTAGGGAATTTTGACTTAAAAACAACTTATATAGTGACCCCAAGCTTACCGAAAACTACCTCACTTTAATTGGACTTTAAAAGGAAAATACTTAATTAACCTTCATTAAGTGACCACGCCCAACACCACGAGGGGCCCCACGAATCGTGGTCATTACCACGAGCCGTGGTCCCACTCGTGAACTTGGGGTAATAGCTAGGCACTTGGTGCCATAAGCTCATAAGCCCAAGGCATTCCCACGAGGGGCTCCAGAAGCCATGGTCATGACCACTGGTCGTGGTCCCTTTCTTTGTTCTTGAGGCAGTAGCTATGCTACTTGGGGACTTAAGATCATCTGCCCAAGGCATCTTCACGAGGGGATCCACAAGCCGTGGTCAAGACCACTGGTCGTGGTCCCTCTTGTGGACCTTGAAGCAGTAGCTAGGCCACTTGGTGGCTACTCCTTTTTGGCCAACGAAAATCCACGAGGCCTCCCACGAGCCGTGGTCAAGACCACTGGCCGTGATGATGGCCGTGAAGTTGGGGCAGTGTGCTCCAAGGTTGGGGCAGCCTTGGCCTTTGGCCTTGGCTTGGCCCCTTTGCCTTGACACTTGCCCTTTGGCCTTGGCACTTGTAGTCCTCACTTCAACTCTAGATGGTCTACTAATCTACGAGGGGTCATTTTATGATTTTAAACCCTTACTTTTAGCTCTTGTTTAGCCTATTAGTTTCCGGAGTGTTACAACAAGAAGAAGCATAAAGAAAATTTGGCTGAATCCAAAGAAGAGATGGACGATCTCTGTGCAATTCTTTCAGAATGCAACTTGGTTGGAAATCCAAGATAATGGTGGATAGATTATGGTGTCTCATGTCATGTTTGTGCCAACAAAAAATTATTTGCATCATAAACTCCAGCACCAACAGACGAGAAGTTGTTTATGGCGAACTCCATTGCTGCAAAGGTGGAAGGAACTTGCAAGGTCCACTTAAAGATGACCTCGGGAAATGTGGTAACTTTGTACAGGGTTTTGTATGTTCCAAAGTTGCGAAAGAACTTAGTTTCTATACCAGTTCTGACCAAGAACGGATTCAAATGTGTATTTGTTTCTGATAAAATTGTAGTGAGTAAGAGTGAGATGTATGTAGGAAAATGTTACCTCATTGAGGGCCTCTTCAAACTCAATGTAATTGCAATTGATATGAATAAATATTTTGCTTCTTCTTACTTGCTTGAGTCAAAATGTTTATGGCATGAACGTTGGGACACATCAATAACAAAACCTTGCAAAAATTGATCAAGTTAAATATTTTGCCTAAGTTTGAGTGCAATAAATCAAAATGTCAAGTTTGCATTTAATCCAAGTATGTTAAGCATCCTTATAAGTCTGTTGAAAGGAATTCATACCCCTTAAAACTGATTCACACTGATATTTGTGACATGAAGTCAACACCATCACATGGTGGGAAAAAATATTTTGTAACTTTTATTGACGATTGCACTAGATATTGTTATGTCTGTTTGCTAAATGGTAAGGATGAAGCAATAAATGCATTTGGGCAATATAAAACTGAAGTTGAAAATCAGTTGGATAAAAAGATCAAAATGATCAGAAGTGATAGAGGTGGATAATATGAATCTCCATTTGCAGAAATATGTTTGGAAAATGGAATCATCCATCAAACTACTGCTCATTACTCTTCTCAATCTAATGGAATTGCGGAAAGGAAAAACCAAACTTTAAAGGAATTGATGAATGCCTTACTTATAAGTTCAAGTTTACCACAAAACTTGTGGGGGGGGGGGGAAGCTCTCCTTACAGCAAATTAAATACCCAATGGAGTTCCTCACAACAAGATACATGTTATTCCATATGAGAAATGGAAAGGTAGAAAACCCAACTTGAAATATTTCAAAGTGTGGGAGTGTCTAGCCAAAGACAGGTTCCTATACCTAAGAGGGTCAAAATAGGACCTAAGACTGTGGATTGTGTATTCATTAGATATGCCACAATAGTAAGGCATGTCGATTTTTAGTTCATAAGTCTGAACATCTGGACACATAACAATACGATAACGGAACATATAATGCTGAATTCTTTGAACATGTCTATCTGTATAAAACTAGAATTGAGTCATCTAGTGAGAGGTCTAAACGACCTCGAGAAGAATCAAAAGAGAATGTGCCTAATGAAGAGAGTATGAGCCGCAGTAAACATGAAAGGACAACTACTTCATTTGGATCTGACTTTATAACATTCTTCCTAGAAAGTGAGCCTCAAACATTCAAGGAAGCTATGTTGTCTACCGACTCAACCTCTTGGAAGGAGGCTATCAATAGTGAGATTGAGTCAATCTTAAGCAATCATACTTCAGAGTTGGTTGATCTTCCTCCGGGAAACAAACCCTTGGGTTCGAAATGGATTTTCCAAAGGAAGATGAAAGATAATGGAACTATTGACAAATATAAATCAAGACTTGTTGTCAAAGGCTTTAGACAGAAATAAGGTCTTGATTATTTTGACACGTACTCGTCAGTGACTAGGATTACATCAATTAGGATGTTAATTGCCCTAGCTATAGTAAACGGTCTTGAAATCCATCAAATGGATGTGAAAATCACCTTCTTAAATGGAGAGCTAGATAGAGGAAGATATTTACACGGAACATCTTGAGGGCTTCGTAGCTCCTAGTAAAGAAAAGAAAGTATGCAAGCTTGTTAAGTCACTTTATGGACTAAAACAAGCACCGAAACAATGGCATGCAAAATTTGATCAAACCATGTTGCCAAATGGATTAAAGATCAATGAATGTGATAAATTTGTCTACATTGAAGACGTTCCAAATTAGGAGTTAATTATATGCCTATATGTGGATGACATACTGATAATTTTCAAGGACATTGCTAATGTAAAAGCTAATAAGCATATGCTCGCTAGTAAGTTTGATATAAAAGATCTAGGAGTTGCCGATTTTATATTGGTAATTAAGATTCATAAAATCCCCACGGTCTAGCATTGTCTCAATCTCATTATTTTGAAAGGTACTTGAAAAGTTCAAGTACTTGAATTTCAAAAGGGCAAAGACCTCAATTGATGTGAACCTTGATCTTGCTAAGAATAAAGGTGAAAGTCAATCGCAATTGGATTATACCAAAGTATTAGGAAGTTTAATGTACGTCATGAACAGTACACGACTAGACATAGCCTGCGCTATAAGTAAATTGAGTTGATACACAAGTAATCCAAATCAAAATCATTGGATGGCAATGAAAAGGGTTTTGGGGAACTTAAATGATACTCAAAACTATGCTTTGCATTACAACAAATATCCAATAGTTGTTGAAGGATATAGTGATGCCAATTGGATTATTAGGTCAACTGAAATGAAATTCACGAGTGGATATATTTTCACTATTGGTGGAGAAGCAATATCTTTGAAATCATCCAAACAAACATGTATAGCTCACTCTACAATGGAGTCTGAATTCATCGCCTTAGACAAGACAGGTGAAGAAGCTGAATGACTCTGGAATTTCTTAGAAGATATTCCATTTTGGCCCAAACCAATGGCCCCTATATGCATACACTGCAATAGTCAAGCTGCAATAGGAAGGGATGGAAGCGTTATGTATAACGGCAAGTCTTGGAACATACGACGGAGACACGACTTGTTAGACAACTACTCTCTAGTGGAATTATCATAATTGACTATGTAAAGTCAAATGATAGTGTCGGATCCACTTACAAAAGGCCTAACTAGAGAGGAAGTTGAGAGATCATCGATGGGAATGGGACTATGACCGATAACAAGTCATCGTGGCGGTAACTCTACCTAGAAGACTGGAGATCCCTTGATCTAAGTTCAAGGAGATCAAACAAAGTCATACATGACAGTTCAACATTGTCAAAAATTATTTTATGAACCATTCTCATGATGAGACAATGTTCAGTAACCAGGATAAAGGCATAATGACTTTTTAATGGTTTCTAAGTTTGATATAGGGTATATCAAATAGTGTATATACGGGATAACATATTTAGAAACCACCTATGTAAGTGTGAAGTGTAAGTCGTTTCAAGGAGAATCTGGTAAGCCTAGTTCACTAAGCATTTATTAACCAAGACGTGCTCATGGCTGAAACGAACAAAACAATGAAAACCAAAAAATAGTTCAAGGGTTGATTGTGTGACTTATGTTGTCTAGGTATACACCAAAGCTTGATGGTTCAAAAATATCAAATATATCGATTGACTGAGTATATCCGATATATGTTCACTACAGAAAGTTCAAAGGGAAACCTACTTATCCAGATGTGATTAACCCTTACTTACGAGACACACAAGTTTTTCGTCATATGTTTTAACAATAGTCATTCCTCATTCTTGTGGGGGATTGTTGGGTTGTAGCAAGATGTGAATGGGAAATAAGAATGAATGAGAAATTGGGAAATGTGGGGGAACCTATTTGAGGGAAAATGAAAAGTCATTTCTCTCATATTGGTAGAAGAAAAGAAAAATGTTGTCCTTATATTAGGAAACACTTCCTTTAGATCTTAAAGGGTTAAGAAGATGGTGCTCCCTCGCGTCGTCGTCGCTCGCTCGGCAACTGATTGATTGATAATATTTTTAGGCAAAATTTTTTAATCAATCACATTAATTAATTTCCTTTCTAAAAAAATTAATTCAGAATTATTTGAAGATTCACGCGTAACGATAAAGTCGCTCTGAAGGGACCTGTTCCTTCCGAATAGGCATTATTTTTCTCAAAAGACACAACATTCTAGAAAGACATGTCTGAACAGATGCGTTCACACCATTGTCCGAACAGACGCGTTCTTTGTTGCAATTGGCTATAAATAGAGAGGTTTTTCTCATTTTTCAAACACTGAAAACTTCTCTCTCTTCTGCATACATCTTCTTACAAATCAAATAGTCGATCGACTGAGTATGTGTGTGCTCTCGTTGTTATTCTTGAGTTCGCTGAAATTATTGAAGTTTGAGGTATCGCTACTTCTCTAATAGTTAATCTGTTTTATCTTGGGAGGAACTAATCTACAACCTCGGGTACTTAAGGGGATTAAATTTCTTAATGAAACACAGTGGGCTCTGTGGATTCGGATTATTTATTTTGTATATGTTTCATCTTTTTATGTTTCTGATTTTCCTAACCTAAATACAGGAGATAAAAGTTTTTCATAAAAAAATACTATTATAATCAAGATTGAAGGATATGAAAAGATACTTCTAAAGATAACTTCTGACAAGATGTTAACTGTCAACAAAGTTCTGCACGTTCCTACAATGAAAAATAATTTAATTTCAACAGGACAACTCATTAAATATGAATTCAAGTGTGTGCTTGTTAGTGATAAAAGTGTGATAAAGTTGTGATAAATAAGAAAGAGATGCTTTTAATAAATGGCTACAAAATTCAACTTCTACTTACCTGTTAGAGTCAAATGCTTTATGACTTGTTCGTTTAGGGATATCAATCATAATAATTTGTATAAATTAATCAACTTAGAAGTATTTTCTGAATTCGAGTGTAGTAAATCAAAATACGAAATTTGTGTTGAATCTAAGTTTGTTAAACATCCATAGAAGTCTGTGAACATGAATTCAAATTCTTTAGACTTAATTTACGCAAATATATGATATGAAGTTAATACCATCTAGTAGTGGAAAAAAATATTTTATAATTTTTTGACGATTGCACTCGATATTATTATGTGTGTTTGTTTAATAGTCATTGACGCAATACAATAATAAAGTGGAGAATCAATTGAATAAAAACATAAAAATAATTTAAAATGATATGGATGAAGAATACAAATTTCCTTTTACAAAGATATATTTAGAATATGAAATTATTCATCAAACTATTGCTCTCTATACATCACAATCTAATAGAATTGATGATGAATGATTTATTAATATGTTCTGATTTATCATAGAGCTTGTGGGGGAATGTTATTCTTAAAGCTAATCAAATACTCACCAGGTTGCCCCCCAACAAAACTTAATATATTCCATATGAATTACGGGAAGGAAGAAAAGTCAATTTGAAATATTTCAAAGTGTAGGAGAGTTTAGAAAATGCACATTTTCGTTTATCTAAAAGGATAATTAGAATTAAAAATTGTGAATTATGTTTTCATTGGATATACCACGAATAGCAAGGTCTGCTGATTTTTGATTCACAAATTTGTCAATCACAAAATTCATATTAATACGGTAAATGAACCAGATAATGTTGACTTTTATAAACACATTTATCCGTATAAAATTAAATGTGAGTCGTCAAGTAAAAGATCTAAACAATCATGGGAAGAACCAAAAGAAAGTCTACCAAGTAAAGATTTTCCAATGCATAGTTAAACACCAAAGGACATGCACTTCTTTTCGATCGGAGTTTGTAACATTCCTACTTAACATGAGCCTCAAGCATTTAAAGTAATGATGTCTCGTCTGAGTCAGCATTTTGAAAAAACAGGCAGTCAACAGGGAGATTAATCTATCTTTAATAACCATACATAAAAACTAATTGATCCTCCTCTTCAAAATAAACCTTTAGGATCAAAATGAATTATTAAAATAAAAACTAATGCTAATAACACAATTGAAAAATATAAGGTCAGACTTGTGGTCAAAGATTATAGACTAAAAGAGGATTTCGATCACTTTGACATATACTTACCAGTAACAAGAATAACATCTATTCGGGTATTAATGATGCAAACGGTCGTAAATGGTCTCAAAATTCATCAAATGGATGTTAAGACAACATTCTTAAATGAAAAATTAAAGGATGAAATTTACATGAAACAACTTGAGGGATTTGTGATTCCAGATAAGTAAATAAAAGTGTGCAAACTTGTTAAATCATAATATGGACTCAAACAAATATTAAAACAATGAAATGCTAAATTTGACCAAACAATATTAGCAAAAGAATCAAAAATCAACGAGTGTGATTGCCTACATTAAGAACACTCTAAATCATGAACTCATTTTTTGTTTATGTTTTGATGACATGTTTATAATGAGTAAATATATTGACTATATAAATTCTACTAAACGCATGTTGCATAGTAAATTCTATATGAAGAATTTAGGAGTTGTTGATTTGATCTTAGAAATCAGAATTCATAAAACTACAAAAAGGCTAGCATTATTGCAGTCTTATCACATTGAAAGAGTACTTGACAATTCAAGTATTTAAATTTTAATATTGTCAAGACCCTAATTGACGTGAGCTTCACATTTTAAAATTATGAAGGTGAAATTGGCTCACAGTTGGACTATGCAAGAGTGTTGGAAAGTTTGATATATATATATATATATATATATATATATATATAATAGATTGTACGCAATCAGATATAACATAAGCAATTAGCAAATTGAGTCGTTCACTAGTAATTCCAACCAAACTCGTTGGATGACAATGAAATGAGTTTTGAGGTATCTGAAACATACATAAAATTATGTATATATTCCATTATGATTGAAGGAGTGATGCAAATTAGATCACCGAGTCAGATGAAGTAAAATCACAAGTAGATATGTATTTATCCTTGGTGGAGGAGCAGTATTTTAAAAAGTCATCCAAACAAATATGTATTGCTCGTTCTACAATAAAATCTAAATTTATCGCTTTAAATAAAATTAGTGAAGAAGTTGAATGATTCTGAAATTTATTAGAAGACATTTCATTCTGATCCAAACCTCTAAGACATATATGCATACATTGTAACAGTCAAGCAGGTACACGTAGGGCAGAGAGAGTTTGGTACAATGAAAAATCTTGTCATATAAGACAAAGATATAATACTGTGAGACTACTACTTTCTAGTAAAATTATCACTACTGACTATGTAAAATTTAGAGAAGATGTGTCAGATTCACTTACAAAAGTCTTAGCTAAAGAGGCAATTGAAACAACATTTAAGGGAATGAGTTTAAGGCTTATGAAAAGTTATCATGAAGATAACTCTACCTAGCAGAGTAGAGATCTCAAGAATTAGGTTCAAGGAGATCATATAAAGTTGTGACTGACGCTTCGACATTGTCAAAGAAGTAACTTAATTCATTCTCATGATGAAGACAATATTTATGAACGATAATAAAATATTAAGGTTTTTTAACTGTCACGATCCAAACCACCGGGACGTGCGGGCACCTACCTTAACACCCTAGTAGGAGAACCATCATATAACAATTAATAAGACATGCGGAACTTTAAGGAAAACAGAGATAAATGAAATAACTGGGTTTCATAAATAAAAACTTTTACAATAATTTCGGGTTAAGACTCGTAAAGTAATTAACACCCCCAAGGATCTAGTCTAAACAGGTACAAGAGCTACTAAGAGTACAAACTGGAAATAATAAATAAAAGACATAGCTCCCTCCATGCGGAAGGAAGAATAGAAGCTGCTAGAGAATTTCTTCGTCTTCACCTAATGAGACATCACCAACCCTGCATCCAGACTATGCCAAAAAGGCATAGCAAGAGTAGTATCAGTACAAACCACACGTACTGGTAGGCATTATCGGTCAACCCGACGCCCACCGCATAATACAAGAATTCAACTAGTAAGAACATGCAATAAGAACACTCGCTTCTCCACCTTTTCCCTCTCTCGAATACCTCTAAATTACATTAGCACCCTTACTACTAACCTTCATATCAGTCCACCTACTTACTAGGCTCTTGATTATAACCTAACCATTCTAACTCATAGAAAGTCCACAATTGCAACAACCAACATACCCCTGAACGAACACTCACACACGACATACCCTTGCCTTCTCTTCATCTTACCCAGTTCCTACCACATGACACCTTTTATCAAGGCTTCCTAACTACCAACCACGAATCCCTTTCTTTCACAGAGGAAACTACCGAAGTATTTCCATCATGTACACTACCCCCCATTTCTCACCCTCGCAACACACAGACAGCCTTTCCCCTCACACATTACCGACCCTTGAACCATTCCCAGTTCATTCAACAAGAACATACATAACAAGTTTACTCAACATAGAAGAACAATCAGACATATGTTGTCATAATCATTTAACATTTCCAAAAAAATACTGTATCAAATATTACTTACGAACAATGGAGTATTTCATAATTCTCAAGATATGCAGTTATGTCAAGTCAATGGTCCTCTCATGGAACCCTAAATCCAAACTGTTAGCTTACCAGAACGTGGCACCCGATCCAAGGTTTATGCCAAAACGTGACAATCAATCAAGTATATTTATGCTGGAACGTGGCAACCGATCCAAGTTACTGAGTCGGAACGCAACACCCGATCCATTCAATAAGCCACAATCACAATCACAAGTATATTCTCATAATCATATAATCAAGTCATGATTTCATGGCAACAATTTTTCAATCATCCTCATTTACGAATAATGCGATCAATAATGCAACATTCGCATACATATGTATCATAGTGAAGGAAGATTAAACATACATCACACAATCATGGAATTACAACCATCACCTAAAAGTATACATCGACATATATCACTTAACAATAACTCGACCATACTCAGCGCTAGTTCATCATCTAAGGCTTTTTCCTATGATTTAATCATCTCTTGTTCGGTGCACGAAGACCTACACATGAATCCTACCATTGATTATCATTATACTACGCAGTGGGCACATATTTATAACTACTCAATTAATAAACCTAGCCTACCTGGGAGCCAAGCAGTGGCACGGAATTATGGCTGCAATTTTGGTTTACGGACTTCAAGATGGTGATCTTGGCCGGAAATTTGCAATCCCTCATCCTCCTTACGCTAGAAATCTCATTCTCCCTCCTTCCCAAGCTTAGAGCAGCTTTTTGAGGGTTTCTAGGGTGGTTTACGTCTAAATTAGGTATTTTAAAAAGAAGGGAAAAAATAGATTTCGCGTTATTTACATTCTGTCTCACCTATCCCGCTTTGGCGCCAGCTTACCCCGCTGTGGCGCTGCAGCCCTAGCGGCATCTGGCTAGCCCTGGCAGGACAGTGGCTCAGTGATTTCTTGATGTTTTGCTTTTCCTTAATAATGACGGTTCAGGTTGTTACAATAGATACCAATTTACCCCTCGTTCATCCCCAAACGACTAGTGGATGAATCATCACACACCCTATTTCGAAGTACTTTAACTAATGATCTGGCCAATAATGGCACCACGACGGATGGTAACTTTTCAAATATTTGACACACGAAAGGTACTATACTCGAAAGACCAGATGGAATTTGAGGCAACATACAAAGAAGGAACGCGTCCAATTTTCACAGTCTGACCCCGCTAAGGCTGGGCTGTTGTGGCGAGGCACCTCCCGCTGTCAAAAATAGTAAAGAGGGGAAAAGGGGAATGGTTTCCTTATTTCCTCCTCTTCACTTACAATAACACCTAAAACCCTCTCAACCACTTCATCCCGAACATCAAAAATAAGGTAATACTCTTGATCCTCACTCTCTTTACTTTATTATGTTCTTAATTACAAATGCATGATGATAAATGATTGATTAGGAAGCCTTGGGGGGTAGTTATTTAAAACATTGAACATAGATTGCTTGATTTGCTTAGAAAAACATATCATGGATCCTCCCCTTATGTCCCTAACGTCTCCACAACGTCCTGGGCGTAAGGACTTCGCAAAAATGTGGTCAAATCGATACGAAAATAGGTTGGGGAAGTTGAAAGGTCTTTTTGGCATAAACTCAAATTTGGACCTCATTTAGGGGTTATTTTGCAAAAATAATTGCATATTTAAGTACTAGGGAACTTTATATACTCTGGTCTGCTAAAATTTTGTCAAAAATGGGGATTTAGGGATGAAGAGGCGCTGTGATCCCACCTGGTGTTCGCCCTAGATGAAGGCCGCTCTAGCGCCCTTCATCGCGTTGTAGCGGCCTCTCTCATCCCACTATAACGAGATTTAGGCCGTTGTGGCGGGACTCTGGGGATAGTAGCCCTTTGCCAGTTAGAACATAAATTTTTCTCTTCCTTTTTGAACCCAAAATTACCTAACCCTATCATGTTATAACATATACCTTCCAACTTTTGCAGGCATATCTAAATGTCAAGTATCAACGAGGAAAATTTCCCCTTCATCTGGTTTCCTAATGCTTCTAGTCAGGAACGGTACTATGACTATCAGAACACTAAATTCTGTTGTGAACGGGGTTTTATCTTACTCAAGCTGGAGGAGAAAGAGCCTGCCTTCTATGCTCACTTAATGGAGTTCGGATGGGATCCATTAACTGAGACTCCCCCTGCCGCACGTGCCGACTGGGTGAGGGAGTTCTATATTATCCTGCCCACCGTCTGCTGGGATGACGCTCACCCCATCATCCGTATCCGGGGAGTTGACATCCCTATGAACACCACTGCCATAAATGAGGTGTTAGAGTTGCCCGAGGTCTTGAATACGGAGTATGAGGCCAAGATGAGGTAGATGGATCTGGGTTGGCTGATGGACACACTGGTGGAGCCTGCACGCCAGGACAGAGTTTATTGGCCTACTACGGAGGGCATCACTAGCGCGGATTGGTCGCCCGATACTAAGAGGTGGCTACACTTGGTTACTAAAAGGATCCGCCCGTCGGGCAACTGCACCGACGTGACCTTTCCTCGGGCCTTGGTGGTGGTATGCGCGGTGAAGGGGATTGCGTTCAATGTGGGGGCGTACATTATCTCAAAGTGGAAGTTGTTCTATCTGGGCAACAAGAAGGCCTTCTTCCTACCCTGACTTGAGACAGCGTTGTGCAAACAGCCCCTCTTAGATACATATAAGGTACTTCATATGGATTCCCCCTTCACCCCCTTTTGGTTAGACAGGGCTCTACTTCTTGGAGCAAAAGGAGGAGGACGGACAGGGCCAACAACAGTCAGGCGGCTGCGGAGTCGGACGACGAGGGAGGCGACGATACTCGTCCCATCCCCCACTCTCAGGTGCACGGGTGGAGGAGGACTTGGCGGTCGTCCGAAAGAGATTGGGGTGCTCCTTTGCTGACACCACTCCGGTTCCACCCATCACTGCCTTAGAGGTTGAGATGCTCTGCCGCGAGCTGCGCCAGGAGAGGGGGAAGGGTCTGGAGAGGGATCGTTTGATGGTCCGAATATGGAAGGCAGTGAAGATCATGTTCACATGTGTTGCCCCTGGACAAGAGATTCCAATAGTCGAGAGGGGAGATTTTCAGCATTTTACTTTCATGGATGAGGCCATAAACGACCTGGTTCCCCCGGAGGATCTAGACTCTGATATGGACACCTCCTAGTCCCAAAGTCCTTGATTTGATTCTTCACCCTTCTTGGGCTTATATTGAACAAAACTTTATTTTATCTTTTCATTTTTCCTGAGTTTTGTAGCACGTGGATGCTGGTTTTCTGCTGTTTTTCGCATTACATAATCAATTTCTAAGTTTTATAATCTATTGTCGACTTGCTGAACACTGAACGAATTGCAGGGGTTAGCCCGGATACCATTTGGGGTTTATTTGAGGTAACTTGGGAAAACAGAAGAGGCAGGCTGAAGTTCTGCCTCACCTTGTCCCGCTCTGGCGAGAGATATCTCACTCTGGCGGTCTCGCCCTGGCAGGAATAATCCTGCCTCAGCGATTCAGACGCAACCAGAATCCTCGACCATAAATTTTCCTGGGGGTTTTCTCTTTTTTCAATCTCCCAAACGTTCCTAGCTTTACTAAGCAATTTAGGAAAAACCTCTTAGCTAGGAAAAGTCATTGTTTACCCCGAGTCAAACCCACGATACACGAACCAACTCATTCTCATTAATTCAGCACCATAACCCACACATCTCTAGGATTCACCCAGACACTCACACGATAATTACTCAAGCGCAAGACACGTCCAGATTCCTCTTATGAATCACCTTGTAATCATCTAGACCCTTACGTCGAACTTGGGCATAACTTTCTTTTCACAATGAGTTTCACGATACTCAGGGCATTTACAACTTGCATAGTTTGAACAATCCAGCCAGCACATTGCACATATCCAAGTTCAGGCACACATTTATTGCACTTAATCACGTCATCACATCCAAGCAAATATAACTTTCACATTCGCAGTTATTTTAAACAATAAGAAACACACATTCACAGTTAATTCAGATGTCAAGAAACACTCATTCATAGTTTACAAGATACAATGCACAGACAAGTCCAAATTATTTGTTAGTTTGCATCCATGGATGACCATTTCCGTCATACATGCCATTACACAACCCTTAGGGTCAGATACCAATTGAAACCTTCTCAGTTCCGATTTACCTTGCTTGTGGCCCCTCAGTCATGACCACGACGTTCGGTTCACTTGTTGAGATACCAATTGGAATCAGGAGATATCGATTGGACCCAACTCATACCACAAGCGATACTCGCACAAAAGAAGAGAAAAAGTGGAACAATTTCCTAGAATGCTTCCAAGCTTCCTGAAGATTAGATGTGGACGTCAACACACCAATCTGCAGGAGTCTAGTTCACATTTTGCTCGTGTACTAGGAGACTGATAACCTGGACTCTGATACCAATTTGTCACAACCCAACCCACCGGGCCGTGCAGGCACCTACCCTAACACCCTATTAGGAGAACCCCCATATACCAATTATTAAGACATGCAGAACTTTAAGGAAAACGGAGATAAGTGAAATAATCGGATTTCTTAAATAAGAACTTTTACAATAATTTCGGGTTAAGACTCGTAAATTAATTAACACCCCCAAGGATCTAGTTTAAACAGTTACAAGAGATACTAAGAGTACAAACTGGACATAATAAATAAAATACACAGCTCCCACCATGCAGAAGGAAGAATAAAAGCTGTTGGAGAATTTCTTCGTCTTCACCTAATGAGAAATCACCGACCTTGCATCCAGACTATGCCAAAAAGGCATAGCAAGAGTAGTATCAGTACAAACCACACGTACTATTAAGCATCATCGGTCAACCCAACGCCCACCGCATAATACAAGAATTCAACTAGTAAGAACATGCAATAAGAACACTCGCTTCTCCACCTTTTCCCTCTCTCGAATACCTTCAAATTACACTAGCACCCTTACTACTAACTTCTATCTCAATCCACCTACTTACTACGCTCTTGATCATAACCTAACCATTCTAACTCATAGAAAGTCCACAATTGCAACTACCAACATTCCCCTGAATGAACACTCACACACGACATACCCTTGCCTTCTCTTCATCTTTCCCAGTTCCTGCCACATGACACCTTTTATCAAGGCTTCCCAACTACCAACCACAAATCCCTTTCTTTCACAGAAGAAACTACCTAAGTATTTCCATCATGTACACTACCCCCCATGTCTCACCTTCGTAACACACGGACAACCTATCCCCTTACACATTGCCGACCCTTGAAACCTTCCCAGTTCATTCAACAAGGAGATACATAACAAGTTTACTCGACATAGAAGAAAAATCAGATATATTTCATCATAATCATTTAACGTTTCCGGAGAAATACAGTAGCAAATATTACTTACGAACAACAGAGCATTTCAAAATTCTCAAGATATGCAGTTATGTCAAGTCAATAGTCCTCTCATGGAACCCAAACTGTAAGCATACCGGAATGTGGTATCCGATCCAAGATTTATGCCGTAACGTGGCAACCGATCCATATATTTATGTCAGAACGTGGCAACCAATCCAAGTTACTGAGTCGGAACGCAACACCCGATCCATTCAACAAGCCATAATCACAAGTATATTTTCATAATCATACAATCACGTCATGATTTCATGGCAACAATTTTTCAATCATCCTCATTTACGAATAATGCGATCAATAATGCAACATTCGAATACATATATGTATCATAATGAAGCAAGAACAAACATACATCACACAATCATGAAATCACAACCATCACCTACAAGTATACATCCATATATATCACTTAACAATAACTCGACCATACTCAGCCCTAGTTTATCATCTAAGGCTTCTTCCTATGATTTAATCATCTCTTGTTCGGTGCACGAAGGCCTACACATGAATCCTACCATTGATTATCATTATACTACGCAGTGGGCACATATTTATAACTACTCAATTAATAAACCTAGCCTACCTGGGCGCCAAGCAGTTGCATGGAATTATGGCTACGATTCTGGTTTTCAAACTTCGTGACGGTGATCTTGGCCAGAAATCCGCAATTCCTTGTCCTCCTGACGCTAGAAATCTCCTTCTCAAGCTTAGAGCAACTTTTTGAGGGTTTCTAGAGTGGTTTACATCTAAATTAGGTATTTTAGGAAGAAGGAAAAAATAGATTTCGCGTTATTTACATTCTGTCTCACCTATCCCACTCTGGCGCCAGCTTGTGGTGCCGCCACCCTAGCAGCATCTGACCCGCCCTGGCGGGACAGTGGCCCAGTAATTTCCCAAAGTTTTGCTTGTCCTTAATAACGACGGTTCGGATCGTTACATTAACGCGTTAATAAAGCTTAAATTTTTTTAATAATTTTTAAGTTTGGCAGATTTATCCAAATAGTGTGTCTATATGATGGCATGATTAGAAATCTCGCCTATGTGAATGTGAAGTGTAAGGCGCTTCAAAGAGGATACTTGTAAAAGTTCATTCTCTATACACTTATGAAATCAAGAGGTACTCCTTGTTGAAACGAACACAACCGTAAGAATCATAGACAACAATTATTAAGAATCATAGACAACAATTATTGATATTATGACATATGGTTGTCTAGGTACACACCAAATTAGACGGTACAAGATATCAAATCTACCGATTGACCGAATATATATGACAATATGTTCACTACGAAAAGTTCAATGGAAAACCTACTTATCGAGATGCAATTAATATTTCCTTGTAAAGTACATACTCATTCATGCATCCCTTTATGTTATGGCTATTCTCCATTGATGTGGAGATTGTTGAGTCTAATAAGAATAAATAGAAAATGAAGCTACTATAAATAGAGGAAACATGAAAGCATTTCTCCATCATTAGTGGCGGAAAGAGAAATTCAAGTGTTTAAATAAGGAAACAATTCTACTTATTGTTAAAAGGATTGAAAAGAAGGACCCCGTCACGTCGTCGTCATTGTCGTTGTCGCTCGCTTGACTTTGACCTTTGACTTTGGATAATGATCTCTCTCGAGAGAGAGATAATTATTAGATAAAATTTTCTTTAATTATTTAATCATTAGTTAAATTAACTAAATGTACGATTCGATCCGGATCTTCATGACCCAATTCCAAACCAGATTCTCGCGATTCGATTCAGTAATTCTTTCTCATATTTTATTTAAAATTTCCACCTGTTTTTAAGTGACTGTTCCCAAAGGTTGCGAACTTTCAAAAATAGTACTTCCATGACTATAAATACATTTGTTTCCTCAATTCTTTCCTAACGAATTTTCTGAACATTTTCTTCATTTGCACAGATAAATTCTAGTGTTCTTTTTTTTTACCATTGAGTGGTTCACTGACTTCGTGTTTAAGTATCGATATACTAGTGAGTAAGATCATTCTATCATTGAAAATATATTCTACTAACCTCGGGTACTTGAGGAGAATAATTTCCTTAAGTACACACTATGCATTCAGTGTGCTCGATTTTCTTTTTTCAGAAAAAATAATTTCTATATTATTTCTGATTTGTTTGAGATTCCACTTCTTTTATTAGTTTAAGTTTCTGATTTTGAAAATATTATTTCACTTTATTATTTCTTACGTAGTTCTCCAAAGTTTTTGTTCTAAATATTCTCATAATAAAAATTAAATAACACACGATTCATTCTAAACATCTTTAATAGATTGATTATCTCATGCTATTTAATTGGATATGAAATTTTAAAAAGATAAATTATCTAATTAATGATGTTTAATTGGATATGGTGTTTGACTGCAATTAAAGTATTGTCCCCTCAACTCCTCCGCTTTATTTTTGTGATGGTATTTGATTAAATATGTAATTTAGAAAAATTAGATTTTTAAATTTATAGAAATATATCAAATCATCAATGTGAAACCAAGAAAAATAATGAGAATTTTAAAATTAATTTTTTTTTTTTTTTTAAAATGTTATTGTAATTTTAGAAAAAAAGTTAAAAAGAATGAAATTCAAATAAATCAACCAATGAAATTGCAACTACTATAAACGAGACATGCACTAGCATTCATTGTTTCGTTACACATTAAATTAGCACAGCCTAAACTTTCTTTTTTTAGCGTGAGGCAGGGGTACCCATCTTTTCTCGGTTATCGATAACTACTTTATCTGTTTTAATTCATACTCCATTTATCTCTAATTACTTCCATTTTTTCTTTTTAGTTTTTCCTAATTACCTGTTCATTTTGACAAATTCAAAAAAGATTAAAAAAATTTATCTATTATATCCTCAATTAATTACTTTGAAAAATGTAAAACTTTTTGAAAATCTTAAATTTTTAATTCGTCCACTTCATAATTAATAGGGGTAAAATGGTAAACTCACTATGTCAATAATTACTTTGTTAATAGGTGTGTCAATTCAAAAGTGGACAAGTAATTAGGGACAGAGGAAGTATGTCGTCCTAACTAAAAATAAATATTCCTTAATTGTATTGGTCATTTCACAAAATCAATACATAAATAACAATATTATTCCTATTTTACCCTTGAGAGTTATTAGCTTTAAAAATATGAATTTGACTAAATATGAAAACAAAATGATTAATTCAAGTTCAATTAATTTATATTCATTTATTGAAAACCTGACTTCAAAAAACACTAAAAAAGGTATCACAGTAAACTTACCTAATTTCTTAAAAGACGTCAAATCTAAAATTGTGACATATAAATAGTTTCAAAAGGAATAGTGTATTTGGTTACGCTTCACATGATAATAAAAAGGGACTAAAATAAAAATGCATATTAATATCATTAATTACTTGAATAAAAGGATACTGTTTTTTTATTTATCACACAAATTTCATAAAAGAGACGCTATGAAAAATGTGAAGCCTATATAAGAAACCAATATATGTGATTTGTGAACTTGCAAAAGCTTAAAATATTAAGAAAAAATTTAGCGTGAAAAATAGATGGTAATGTTAAGATTAGTGAAATGTAAACTTGATATGTAATTAATTTTTCCTTTTTCCCTTTGATATCCTTTTCTTAATTATATTTTTAGTATAATTTCTCTAGATTGCTTTTGATTAATTTTTTACTTTTTCAATATTTTGAAATTAATATTTGTTTTTACTTATTACTTCCTATGTATTGAAAAAAAGTTAATTATCTTTTATATATTTAATGGATATTATTTACCTTTACATTAATTGTTTATTCTTCAAACTAATACTCTCTCAGTTCTTATTTATATGTCTCCATTTTAAATTGCATGTTCCTTAAGAAACTATCTGAGTTTACCATTGTACCCTTATTTAGTATTCTCTTGAAGTCAAGTTTCAATAAATGAACATAAATTAATTTATTTTGATTAATTAAATTGGACAATGAACATGAATTAATCATTTAGTTTTCCTATATTGGTTAAATTTATACTTTCAAGGCTAATAACTCCAAGGGTAAAATAGGAAGCATAATGTCATTTGTGCATTGATTTTGTGAAATGACAAATATTAAGGCATCTATTCTTAATAAGAATGACATATATATAGGAATGGAGGGAGTATGACCATTTTTAGTTGTCATGTTGCGTTTTTCGAAAGTTAATTTGACTCATTTTCAAATCTAAATTATATTACATTAGCTCGATAATTTAAAATAAAAATTTAGATCTTCAAAAACTATACAACAATACTATAAATTATAATCTATTATATCAATATAATAAAAAAGCAAACTACATAAATCCCACTAGTTTAGGTCATAATTACTAGGATTCACGATAGTTTGGAATATTACTTTCTATACCATATTTCGGCCTTTGAAGACATGTATCAATCCTTGCTAGATACATTTATCCGTCAGTTTTAAAAATCGAGATACATGATTTATTAATTTGAATTATAGAGATGTAACTTATTTCCTTAATTAAATGAGTAATTAATGATTAATTAACAATTCAGGCGGATTTAAAGCATCACAAATGCTTAATTTAAGGAGAAAATCACTCTTTTAACAACTTTTGAGTATAATTACTCTAACAATTTCTTTTAAAAAAATAGTAAAAAAATCTAATTTCTTCCTTTTATTTTCCAGCAACAACAAAGTGAACAACTTTTTCTAGAAATTCGAACTTATATCTTTGAATTTTGAGATTTTTTTTCAATGTTTCATGTGTTAGAGAACACTGTGTATCTCGTACTATGTATCTGATTCATGCACCTAATTTCATTAAATGTATTTCATTAGGTGTATCTGTTATATACGTATATCTAATACATAACATGTATTTGAAACTTGTTATGTATCTAATTATTCGATATTAATCTTTTTAATTAAATTTGATTCGATAAATGTGTGGTTCTGATACGCTCAAATTACACCTCCTTACAGAAGTATAAGCGATCGTTATCAAGTAAAGAACCCAACTTGTAGGTTGGGATCGATCCCACGAGGAAAATGGTTTAGACTTTACTTTAACCAACAATTATATTCAATTAGTCAAATTATTTCCAGAAACAGGTAATTAAAAGGGGGGTTGTGCTTGCGTGAAACAAATAGTAAAAACTTAATAAGTAATCAGTAATCAAACTCAACTTTGGTTGTTATCAAGATAAGAGAAATAACTAGGGTATACGTGTTCCCCACAAGCTCATAACGCAGTAATCCTAGTAACAACAATCATTTCCTAGTGTATTACATGCAAAGTGATAAGTTAGGTATCTCTAAATCCTCGGTTCGGCATCTAGAGAATTTCACCCCGCACCTTGGTCCGGCTACGTGTGTATAATTTACTAACCCTACCTTTACCTTAGATTAGACATCATAGTCGATGTTTGGCTTAGTTATTACTTCGCACCAATCGACACTAGCCTATTAGATAGTATCACACTAAATCTATGTTGATAATTCTTTTCTTGTTGATTACCTCCTTGGTCCGGCAAGTAGCAACAAGGCGAGTTCTAACGTTAGCCACCGTTAAAAAGACTTCTAGATGAAAGAATTATCAATGCATGCTTCAACACTATTCAAGAATTACTTAGTTATTATTCATACTTTGTTAATCGTTCATGGTTCCCACAACCCTAGTTGTGGATTTAGTTACTCATATTAGCAAGAACACAATTCATAATTGTAGATGAAGAAATCATGAACTTACGTAAAGAGAATGATAAACCCAGAAATTTAACTTGAATTGCAAAGCCAAAATCTTCAAAACGAACTTGGGAAATCAATAATTGCTAAAGTTGCAAATTAATCTCCAAAGTCACAAAGTAAAACTAGAATAATAATGTCTAACCTCCTAAAACGAGGTTTACATGTCCTATTTATAGAAAACAAATCCTAAATTAAAAAGGAAACAAATTAAGGAAAGTTTGTTCAGGTACGCGTTTTCAATCCACGAGACTGACTTACGGACCGTCGATGGATCTATGGTCCGTAAGTCCCTTCCGTCAGCCAGGACTTAGAAAATATTTCCACCTCCAAAAATCAGCTTCTCTGAAGCAAACGACGGACTAGCAGTGTCAATCCCCTCCGTAGCTCCATACTTAGAATCTTCAAAAATCAGGTACTGGAACCCTCGCAGTATCACTCTACGGATCAACAGTACGGTCCGTAGATCAATCTACGAACCGTCAATGGGCACCGTGGTTCCACACTTGGTCAGATTTTCTTGATTTGTCCTCAATACCATGCCTGCTGATCTACGGTCATCACCTACGGACCGTGAATGGACCTACGGTCCGTAGATCACCTCCGTGAATGCCCTGTTTCTGATTTTTTTCAGTTGTCTGTATACTTCCGCGCCTGAACACCTTTCCTGTAAAACATGATAAAAACACATAAAAACCAATATAAAAAGGCCTTAGACACACACAACTTGTAAGTGAAATGTATTAGAAATACCATAAACTCACGGTATATCAGCACCCTCAACTTAAATTCGTTGTTTGTCCTCAAGTGACGCACTACAACTCTAAACGACACTTGTATAGAAGCAAGCATTTTCAAACCCAAGCAATCATATGGCTCTTTACCCTCCACATTGTTCGGGTGTACATTCGTTCTCTTAGACTCGACAAGACAATTCATGTGGATCACACCATGACACAGATCAACCAACTGACACACAACAAACACCTTCTCACTGTCACCCAGGTACCAACTTTCCGACGATGTAACTAGTGCCCTTACTCTAAACGAAATCCCCATTTCGCAAAAATTGAATGTCATTCATGGTACAAGGATTTATTCAACACTCACGGTCAGAAGTAATTTCAAATACAGTTAGTGCTTACTGTCATAAGCTTGCCCTGGAGGTAAAGGGGGTAAGACAATAGGTCCATCAGAGTTTTCTATATTCATGTTGCCTCGATAGTTGTCATGTGGTCGTGGGCCTAGTGGATCTTGCGCCCTCAGCGCATCTCCCAATCGATTTTCAACTGGAACCTGGTTGTCCCCACCAACTACCCTTTGTTGTTGTACCTCAACTGCATCATCAAGATTTCCTCCGATAGGATTAAATGGATCCCTTTGATTGTTCATTATTCGTAAGGTGCGGTTCAGCTCTGGATCGTAAGGAGTAAGCGGTTCACCCTGGCTCCGTGTACTTGGCATACACTAGAGTCAGAACCTGAGAGAGACAAAAACAAAGAGAAAAAGTAAAATTTAGGAAATATTTGACTAAAGTTCAATAATGTAGTTAAAATAAATCTAAAAGCCAAATTTCCCCGGCAGCGGCGCCAAAATTTGATACACTCAAATTACACCTCCTTACAGAAGTATAAGCGATCGTTATCAAGTAAAGAACCCAACTTGTAGGTTGGGATCGATCCCACGAGAAAAATGGTTTAGACTTTACTTTAACCAACAATTATATTCAATTAGTCAAATTATTTCCAGAAACAGGTAATTAAAAGGGGGGTTGTGCTTGCGTGAAACAAATAGTAAGAACTTAATAAGTAATCAGTAATCAAACTCAACTTTGGTTGTTAGCAAGATAAGAGAAATAACTAGGGTATACGTGTTCCCCACAAGCTCATAACGCAGTAATCCTAGTAACAGCAATCCTTTCCTAGTGTATTACATGCAAAGTGATAAGTTAGGTATCTCTAAATCCTTGGTCCGGCATCTAGAGAATTTCACCCCGCAACTTGGTCCGGCTACGTGTGTATAATTTACTAACCCTTACCTTTACGTCATATTAGACATCATAATTGATATTTGACTTAGTTATTACTTCGCACCAATCGACACTAGCCTATTAGATAGTATCACACTAAATCTATGTTGATAATTCTTTTCTTATTGATTACCTCCTTGGTCCGGCAAGTAGCAACAAGACGAATTCTAACGTTGGCCACCGTTAAAAGACTTCTAGACGAAAGAATTATCAATGCATGCTTCAACACTATTCAAGAATTACTTAGTTATTATTCATACTTTGTTAATCGCTCATCGTTCCCACAACCCTAGTTGTGGATTTAGTTACTCATATTAGCAAGAACACAATTCATAATTGTAGATGAAGAAATCATGAACTTACGTAAAAAGAATGATAAACCCAGAAATTTAACTTGAATTGCAAAGCCAAAATCTTTAAAACGAACTTGGGAAATCAATAATTGCTAAAGTTGCAAATTAATCTCCAAAGTCACAAAGTAAAACTAGAATAATAATGTCTAACCCCCTAAAACGAGGTTTACATGTCCTATTTATAGAAAACAAATCCTAAATTAAAAGGGAAACAAATTAAGGAAAGTTTGTTCAGGTACGCGTTTTCAATCCACGAGACTGACTTACGGACCGTCGATGGGTCTACGGTCCGTAAGTCCCTTCCATCAGCCAGGACTTAGAAAATATTTCCACCTCCAAAAATCAGCTTCTCTGAAGCAAACGACGGACTAGCAGTGTCAATCCCCTCCGTAGCTCCATACTTAGAATCTTCAAAAATCAGGTACTGGAACCCTCGCAGTATCACTCTACGGATCAACAGTACGGTCCGTAGATCAATCTACGGACTGTCAATGGGCACCGTGGTTCTACACTTGGTCAGATTTTCTTGATTTGTCCTCAATACCATGCCTGCTGATCTACGGTCATCACCTACGGACCGTGAATGGACCTACGGTCCGTAGATCACCTCCGTGAATGCCCTGTTTCTGGATTTCTTTCAGCTGTCTCTATACTTCCGCGCCTGAACACCTTTCCTGCAAAACATGATAAAAACACATAAAAACCAATATAAAAAGGCCTTAGACACACACAACTTGTAAGTGAAATGTATTAGAAATACCGTAAACTCACGGTATATCAGGTTCGGCTTTGGTAGATCTTTATTATGGCTAACTGCACCAACAATGAATTTGTGATTGCCGTAATTTCATAAAAGCGTGATCTACAACGTTCTCATTGAAGTATGACCAGATACACGACAAAGTTGTCTCGGATACATGGCAGAACCGTCTCAGATACACTAAAGGAAACACACTAGATCATGACAAAAAGATCTCATATATATAGAATAACATACTTAGATACATGACAGAAAGCAACTCATATATATTTGATAAAAATACATATACATTTAATAAATAAACAAATATATAGAATAAGGATATTTCTATATAGTAGAAGAGAGTTTCAACATGTCAATTTTTGGGTATTAAACAAAAGTTTGAGGGTATTCAAGTCGTTACAAAGTTTTGTTAAATAAAGTTGTTAACATAGTTATCTTTTATGCTTTGTTAATTGGACTCCATCTAAAGCTCTAAAAAAAGCTCATCCTTTTATCACTTATTTAGAAAGCATACCCCTATAATTCCATGGAAGCTGAAGATAGGATGTGTCCCATTAGTCTTTATAGAGTATTTTTAAATTTGTTTGGTGAATAGAAGCACACTATTTTTATGTATTGTGCATAAGTTAAATATTATTTTGTGTGTTAGTTTTATTTATTCATTATTAAAAGATAGATTTTATTTTTACTTGTTATTATTAAAATGCAAAGTGAGGACAATAGTTTTCTTATATTTTATTTTTAAAATTAATTACTTTTAAAATATATATATATTTCAACACCTAATATTAAATATTAATTAATAGGAGTATTTTGTGAAAAAAATAGTTATGTTAATTATTATTTTCTTAATAGATGAATTAATGTGACAAATAAAATTGAACAAGAGAATATATACACTTCAAAGTTATATTGAGAAAATAATTTGTGAAAATAAATAAATAATGAGGAAAACCAATAATACGATGAAAGTGTTATTCTCCAATTTGGTGGGATTTTTGGTGAAATCAATTCATATCAATTAATTATAATTAATAACATATATAATTGTTTTCTAATTTAAATCTTATATTAAAATAGTTGCTCTTACACTTGTTCATTTTAGCAAATTAAGTAAAAATAATAATTCGTATAATATATCTTTTATATTAAATAATTATATGAAATACTAATGGTCAATTTTATTAATATTTTATAATTTATTTTTATAAAATAAAAATCTATCTAACCTATAGTTTTAATTAAAGAAACCTAATAATTGATCTGGTTCAATTCAATGTGGTCATTATTTTAGTTTCTGGAATTTGACTATTTGAAAAACATCTTTCGCAAATGCATACTATACTTCTAAATAATTAGGAATTTAGATTTATTTAGAACATTAGTAATATATATAAATGTTGGGCCCGTACTGATACGGGCCATTTTTTCTAGTATACATAGAAGAAAGGGAGATACATATGCATCCAGTTCGGAAGGGAAGATTGCAAAATATTCCAATTCAACCTCTCTTTCATCATAGTTGGAAACTCTAGTGTTTGTTAACCACATGAAATGTAAATTAGCACTAACTGATTCAAGTCTCTGACTCCTTAATCTCATTTGCATCAATACTACACCATATCAACGATGCAAATTTTTTGTTCCTACTTTTACTCAAACAAAAAAAAAGTAATCAAAATTTATACAAATAAATATCCAAGAAAGATTGTATTGCTCAATAATCAGATTGTATTGCTCCATTTGCAATTCACTTTTTGATGGTTTAGTGAAGAAGATCTACGAGGGAGAAGGAAGAAAGAAAGAGAATGAGGAGATGAAATTAGGATAGGAGATTGAGGATTAAGAAAGAGAAAATATGATAAAGGTGATGTAGTACGTGGGGGGTTGGGAAGGGGGGGAGATATACGGTTGGCGTGGAGAACTGGTGTTATGTGAGAGAAAGTAAATTTGAAATGTTAATATTCCATTATTTAAGGAGATTAGATTTTAAGATAATTAGGTAATACCATATCTAGAGTTTCAAAAAGGGCCAGTCCAGCCTCACCCTGCCCAAGCATCACGGGCCAAGAAATTTGATGGGTTAGGTGCGTTGGCTCTTCATCAGGAAGGGCCTGAAAATGCTCAACACAACCCAACCCTAGAAGGGTCGTGGGCTGGGGCGGGCTAGCCCTTCTTTTTTTCTTTTCAAAATTAAAATTCCATGACATCAAATATGGTGAACAAATGGTATTGTTTCAATAACACTAGCAAAAACTCTAGTGTGATTAGCATGTATCTAGGATACTATTTATGCGAGATACATATATCTGGTGTGATGCATCCTAGATACACGAGCGAGATAAGAGAGTGGCGAGCGAGATGGGAGGGAGGCAACGGCGCGAGATTTGTCAATGTATCCTAGATAAATGTGAATATACTTGGATAGAGTGTATCTAGAACAAATTACATCTAATTTTTAGTCCATGTATTCCGAGATACATGTATCTTGACCCACAAAAATCTGGTAAGAGTCGTACTATTACAACATTGTGTGCATCTAAGTAATTAGCTCATACACTAGTGAAGTTTCTGTAAATTTCCCTTAAACAAATAGTTTTGGTTCATGAGCCGACCCCGATCAAGCCTCAAAGGCCAAGGGCTTATATGGGTCGGGCTTATATGCCCCAGTTTTAAAGTGGCTTGAAAAATCCTATCCCAAACCTACCCCGATAATGGGTTGGGTTGGATCGGTTCATGGGCTAAGCCCATTTTAACGGCTCTAACCATATTTAAGAGATTTGTGTATCTGATTTAACTTTTTAAAATATATGGTATAATTATCAAAAATGGTATTATATGTAATTTTTTTTAATTTAAAGGTAATATATATATATATATATATATATATATATAGTGAAGTATATCTAACTAATTTTTTCAAAAAAAAAAATGTTGATCAAAATTTATAACGTTTGACTCAAAAAAATTATGAGGACTAAAAAAGTGAAGTGAAGGAGTAATTTGTTGGAAGAAAAAGTCAAAAGGAATAACAATCCCTATTAGATTAGTAATGGCATGGCACGTAATATTCGGAGGAAATAGGGCCAATTCTTTAGGAGGATGGTCCAGTCAAAGTTGATACGCAAGCAACAAACTATATACTATACTATAATAAATAGTTAGAGATATTTTGCAGAAAAATCAAAAACAGTAACAGCTGCATTAATATAGAGGCAGTAGTACGTACATCTACAAGAGTTTTGAAAATGGGTATTCAGTTGGAGAATTTTGTGGAGTCGATAAAGTCGAAGGTGAGAAAATTGAAGAAATTGAAGAAGCCATATATCAAGATGGACAAAAGTTCGAGTGTCAAGGTTGAGATTCGCAGCAAGAAAGCTCGTAAGCTTGTCGAGAAAACTCTTCAAGCCGCTGATCGTCCTGGCAAGCGTAGCCTTTAATATTTACCCATAGTTTTATTTAGATGCTGCCATGGATTATATATTAATTTCACATTCACCAACAAAGCGGAGGTAAATTCAGAATTTAGAGATATTGGGTTCAAAATAGTTGTATTTGATTATATACATTTTACTTAACTTTTTCGTTCACTCTGTTCATCATCGATCGGAAAAGTTGGCCCTTTGGACTTTGATTGTGAGTCTAGTCTCGATTGCCTGATGTCTCTCTATATTTGTTTAAAGTTGGGAATCCTTTTTGGTTTTTTTTTTTTTTTGGTAGGTGATTGTGAAAAGGAACAAAATCTAGGCAATTTTTGTTAGTGAATTTGTAACTTGAGTTTGAAAAATTAGATGATATCTTAAGACTTTTTTGAACATGAAATATATCTTGTGGGTGCTTTTGGGAACGACTCCCTCTGTTCCTGTTTTACTTGTTACATTCCATTTTATGAGGGATAGTTTGATTAATTTTTGGAGCTAAATTGTGTTAGAATAATTTAGATGTTCGAAAACAATTTGAAAAATACTAGAAGTTGTAATCTTTCTCATATAGTATATCTTAAAATGTCAGTCAAAGTATATGCAATTTGATTCTCGAGAAGCCACATGTGAGCAATAAAAAGGAACGAACGAGAAATAAGATACCACCCCGTTCATTTTTACTTGTCCACTACTATTTTGGGATATGCAACAATACTTATTTACTCCCTCCGTCCCTATTTAGTTGTCCACTTTAGAAATGACACACATATTAAGGCAACAATGATTAGCACAGTGAAGTTACAATTTTGCCCTTATTAATTATGATTCCAAAATAAATTTATTCAAGATAACTAATCAATGTAGGGGGAAGTTTAAATTTTCAAAAAGTTCAAATGAGGGTATAATAGGAAAATGTTTTTTGTCCTTTCTTGATTTGTCAAAATGGACAAGTAAATAGGGACATCTAAAAAAGGAAATATGGACAAGTAAATAGGGACAAAGGGAGTAGTTTATAAAAACAATTAATAATTTACTACTTTGTGTCTATTTTGCCCTTGTTATTGTACTGTATTGCTTTTTCAATGTTTAGATGACTTATATTTAATAAGGGTGATTTTACTACTAAGTCACTGTTTTTTAATCTTCTATATCAAATTAATAGTGGACAACTATTTTTGAGGGTTGTGACTGCATTAATAGTTGGTAATGTATTATTTATTGACACATTAAATAAATATGTTAATTACTGCTGCTAGTCTTTGACTCTTGTATTATGGGAGTAGGTTTTTAAGTTTTAACCCAATAACATTAAAAGTTGCATGTTGATTGCTGGGGTAGGTATGTTGAGCCATATTTAGCAGAATGGGTAGAACAGACAGTGCCATCATGGCAACATGGCCACGAGAATGAAAGACCATTTCTAGAAGGAATGTAACTTTACCACTAGTGACGAAAACAGAAAATTTTAGAAATCGTAAACATGATAGACCTAGACATGATAAGGTTTTATAGATATAATTTTGATAATTGTGGTTTATAACTATAGTTTTGTTTGCTATGAAGATTGCGGTTTGTATATTTCTGCCAGCTTATATATTTCGTATGCGAATATACATATAAGGTAAGTATATACCAAATCTGTATTTATATTTAAGAATTTTTTAGAACTTCATTTGTATATTTCGCCTGCCAATATACAAACAGGGTAATTTATTATGAAATTTTCATAAATCGTATACAAATAGAGAGGGTAAGCATACAAAAAAATTCTGAATTCATACAAATCAGAAAAATTATACAAATTAGGCGAATAACAAAAATTGGAAAAACTATAGCTGCAAATTACAATTTACTTAAATTGTAGCTACAGTACCTAATATAAGCGAAATGCTTACTATTCTACATAATTTTTCCTTTTTAACTTTAAGACGCACTCTTCCATTTGAGCAGAATTTCTACTAATTATTTAAAATATTGTTGCATTACTAAAACCTAGCTTAAAATCAATGGTTAGAATCGATGGACAACGTCTATTTTTTTTTTTTTGGATGAACTATTCAAATGTGGTGAACTCTTACTTGCAAATCATACAAATATAGTCATTTTCCTTTAATGGGAGGTGTTGTTGGATTTTGCCAGGTATGAATGAGAAATATAATATTCAAAATGGAGAAAATGACAAATTCAAAAATGAAAAGTTTCTTTTTACAAATGGATTTGTCCCTCGTTGGCAAGGGAAAGCAAGACTAGTATGTTTATATAGAAGACGGGCTAGACTTGGGTCAAGAGGGTTCATCCGAACTCACTTCGTAAATTTTTCATTTTAGAAATAGACTTTGTCCCTCATTCGCAAGGGAAAGCAGGACTAGTATGCTTATATAGACACAAGGCTAGATTTACATTGGATCAAGAAGGTTCATATGAACCCACTTTGTAAAACAAGTACACGATATATATACTTATATTTGATTTATCTTATGAAAAATACAAGTATAAAAAAAAATGGATCCCATTTAAGCAAAAGACAGCTCTTGGTCCAGCAGTAAATTTGGTTATTTTTTTAAAGGTGACATAGTTCAAAATCAGACAACAACACACTAATTTATTAGCTTTTTTGTGAATTTTTTCTTCAGATATTGAACCCGCTTGGTAAAAATCTTAAACCTACTACTACTACTCCATTTTGGAGGTGAGACAGAACAATTAAAAGGGGACTAAAGACTCATTAAGCTGTAGGAAATCTTTGTCTAAGCAGAGAGATTAGCTTATACATGTAGTGGAGCATCAATACGAGCAGAGTTCTCTTCCTAAGTGAAAATGATCATCTTCAATTGCTGCTGCGCGTGAGTTTAAGAGTTAAGAGAGATAGATGGATAGATATATGACATGTTGAATCTTGTATGCTGGCAAATGGGAACTTTCCTAATAAACTTTCTAATGCAATCAGGCTGGCTATGCATACTCGCATTGAGAAACAGTTATTTATCAGATATGCTACCCATCACCCAGGGAAATTAATTAATTTCCTTTGATTTGAATTTCACCTCAGTCATTACAGCTGATGTGTCCCTTCTAGCTACTACTCAAGCAGGCTTCAGATTGGAGAAGACAATTTGAAATCTTATTCCTAATTTACAATGAACTCAGACAGACTATGGAGCAGTCAGGTTTTAATGGTTCAGAGAATGCAATCAATTGGCGGATAGACTCACTCCTCTAAGTCACACATACACTAAACCTTATTTAATTAGTTACATAACTTCTCTGAACTAACCTAATCTGATTAAGGGACACTTGAATCCCTTACGGATTTTCAACATGAAAAAAGCAAGAGATTTTCTTTCAACCACCTTGAAGAATGAGGCTCTTGTATAATTTTTTGGAGGTAACCCACCTCTAGTTTAGGTGTTTTTCATATTCATCTAGGCTTTTACCTCGTCGTTCTTTCTTTAGATAGATCAGTTGTACTACAAACTTATAAACACCGTCCTCAAATCATATGTAATACAATTTGGATGATGAAAACATGTGCAGTTGGTTTAAAAAGAAAAACTTTACTAGATTGGAATGCTATATTCTCGAAGAGATTGCCGATTGGCTGTTCTCAGTTGTTTGCCACAATTTACTCTTTATCTTTACCTATTTGACATTTCATTAATGACTTCAAAGATCGTAATTTGTACCTATTTTTTTGCTAAACCAAACATTCCAACATTTTGTTGTCAACATCAAATCAGATGTATTAAGCAAGCAAATATACAATACTACCATTACTCTTTTGAAAGAACAAATTGAAAGCTTTACATACCCATTATCAACAAGCTAGCTATACTTGTCGCTGAACCGATGACTCCTTTGTCAAAATCCAACCACCCCAAAACTCCATAACAGTAAAGATAAGCTTCTCTCTTAAACAAAAACACAAACACCTTACATACAAAACTATTCATCACCCTCAAATCCCCCACCAATTTCACAAATCTTATCCCAAAACCCCTTTTCCACCGGCACAACAGACAACCTACTCTGTTTAAAAAGCACAAAACCCTTCAGCCCTTCATCCCTTTTCATCTCCGCAAGGTCCACAACCCTCTTCATCTCACCAACCGCCTTGACATCCACGGCGCCACCACCGTCATCATCATCATCTGTGTACCATTCACGCGTCACTGAGACTACACCAACTATCCTCCGGGCTTTGGACCCAGAGTGGTAGAAGAAACAGAGATCTCCTATGTTCATGGACTTTAGATACTTCTGGGCTTGCTTGTTTTTTACTCCATCCCACTTTGAAATTCCTCCATTAGCTTCTTGGTCCTCCCATGACCACTCTCCTGGTTCTGTTTTCAGTAACCAGTACTCTGTTTTTCGCCCCATTTTGTTCTCCTTTGAGCTTCCTTGATTTTGTTTTCCTTTTTATATTATTTGTTTGGGGACGGTCAATTTCTTAATGGCGGGAGTTTAATAGCTTTGGCGCCAAAAACCAGAATTCTTTTTTTATTATTATTATTATTGAAAAAAAGTTTGATATACATTTTTACTTTATCATTTAGAAATGATATACCTTTCATTATACAGATAACTCTTATTTATCATTTTTCTCTAACAATATTAAAAAAAAAATCAATTTTAAACTTATTTTTATTTTATTTAAAAATATTCATTAATAGGTATATTTGATACTTCTCACACATATTTTCTTCTTCTTTAGTTTAACGGCTAATTTTAATTTATTAATTTGATCGTTAAATTTATTTCTTCACCAAATTTCTTGTAAAATTTATCATATATGCCCAATTTTTTTTATAGATACAAAACAATACAATATAGCAAAAAAAATCAATTTAAATTTTTTTTCTTACTTTTTTCTCTTTTTCCAAACACACTTTATTTATTTCTCATATTTTTGCACTAAAGGATAAAAGAGAAAAAAATAAAATATGAATTAGAAACTCAAATAATGATAATCAATGAAGTAAAAAAATCATATGTTAAAAGGATTATATACACCCCTATATAAATTTTTCCAAAAATTAAAAATCAAAAAGTAAATTAAAATTATTTATTTCAATTCTGTTTAAAGGGTATAAGTGAGCCATTTTTTATAACAGTGGGGATATATGTAAGTCATTTTTATAACAATATGAGTATGGTATATGTGAGGCATTTCTAATAACAGTATGGGTATATGTGAGCCATTTTTTTAAGGCCAAACACATATACAGACCATTAAACTTGTTCCTAAATTTTATTTTGACACTCGAACTCAACCTTGTTCCATTTTAACCCTTCAACTCTAATTTTTATGTTCTATTTTGGCACTTCTTTCCAAAGAATCAACAAAGTGGGATGTGTGTACTTTACATGTCATGACATGTCACAAAAACCAATTAAAAACACATACACAATTCCTCTAACTTGCCCCTATTAAAGGCGAAATGATCTTATGGACCCTTATACTCATATGAGTTTGTATTTGAACTCTTCTACTTGACTCTTTGTCAGCTGAACCCTTAAACTCAATTAAAATGAGACTTTCAAATCCCTCCAACCATGTGTGTAGCTTACTCTCTCTTACATAAATGACATGTCATATTCACGTCGCATCTATTAATGTCATGTCATAATAATTTCATAACTATTTTTAAATTATTAACCAAAAATGTTACTCCACAAAAGACAAAAATAATAAGTTTTCTATTTTAAAAAATAAAATAAAATAGTTATTTCTCTCACCTTTCCTTCTCTTTCCTCAACCCACAACCACCATTAACACTATCTCTATTATCCTTAATTTTTTTTCTTCTTCAGACCGTCATTGTCTATTACCGTGACAAGGACCTACAAGTTCTTAAAAATCATAGTTCAATTTTGCTCAAAGTTTTTATCATTCGCAAATGTAACCATCTACCATCATTTGAACCACCATAAATCCTTTTTCACCATTGATGCCAATAAATCACCATTAAAATACTTCAATATATCATAATATTTGTACACAATTTTACATAACATATTTCACAAAGATATCCAACAATCACTTTTCATCCTTCAAAACTATTGAATCTTTGTCACCTCATGGGTTGTAAATTACCAAAAAAAAATGGAAAGAAAACATAGATCTACATCGACAATACATTATCGTTTCTCATAAAGAAAGAAAATATGAAAAAGAAGAAAAGAGAGAGAACAAAGAAATTGGAGAGGACTGGGAAGGAGAAAAAGAGAGAAATAAGGGTTGGTGGGGAAGGAAAGAAGAAAGAGTAAAAACAATCATTTTTAATTTACTTATTTTTGTTTTTTTTAAAAATAATTAATTTTAGTCTAAATTTTGATGTTCACGCTTCTTCAACGCGTGATATCATGTATTTGTGCCAAATCAATAATTAAGTTGCCACATAAGCATGGTCAATGATCAGAAGAGCTTAAAATATTAAGTTTCATTGAGTTTAAGGGTTCAATTGACAAAGGGTCAAGTAGAAGGGTTCCGAATACAAACTCGTACAAGTATAATGGTCCATCAGACCATTCTGCCGTTTTCATTTTGTCATGCTAACTTAGTTTCGTTCCATTTTAATCCTTCAACTCTAATTTATATAGTATCATTTAAACACAAAATACTAAATTTATGAATTCTTTATTTTTATTTATACTCTTCATTTTCACTTTTTCATTTTAAAAATCAACGTCATTTCTTTTTTTTTTAAAATAAAAAAATAATAATGGATGAACATCATTTTTAAATAAATATATATTTTTAGATTTTCTGTACATTATTGTGTGAAAAAATATTTCGATGAAAGTGTGTTGGTTTTCTTTTTTTAAACAATTAATTAAATTAAATAACATCACGTATTTTTTTTTTCATATCTAGTCTATTTGGACTAACTCAAATATCAACTTTCTAATTTTTCATTCAACTAAATACGAGTAAAAAAAAACTCATGTTCATTTCTAATTAATAACACTACAAAAAAATGTTGAAACTCGATAGACTTCGTTGGGTTGTCATTGATTTTCTTAAGAAAGAAAATCGATGCACTTTCCTCGGTTATTTTTCATGTAAAAATATAGGAAAACTTTTAAAAAGAAATTGTTACTTTTAAAAAAAATCAATGATCATCCGTCAATTTTAATTTTTTACAATAACTAACGGATGAGCGTCAATTTTTAAAATGCAAAATTGCAGTTGAATAACATATATAGAAATAAAGAAATCATAAAATTAGTATTTTGTGTTAAACGATACATAAGAAAAGTAGAGTTGAAGGATAATCTTTTATTATTTTTAAAAAAAATACTCTTTTTTGTCTTTCACTCTCTTAGAGAAAGTGTGATGCATACACTCTGTCACATCACTTAGAAGCGCTGAAATGGAACATAAAAATTGGAGTTGAAGGGTTAAAATGGAACAAGGTTGAGTTGGAGTGCCAAAATAAAATTTAGAGACAAGTTTAAGGGTCTGCATATGTGTTTGACCTTTTTTTAACGATGACATATCAGTTCTAAACGAAAAAAATTAAAATGTATATCATGCCCATTTCCCTTTTATTTTAATTAATTCGCTTTTAAAAATTTTGGGGTTGACATGTGTTGATGAATAATGGAAGGGAAAAAATATTAATTCAACCCTGAACTTGTCCCGAAAAGTCAATTGCATGCTTAAACTATCATGACAACATCTTACACACTTGTACTACTCAAAAGTGAATGTATTTACCCCTTGAGATGTATAACACCACTCTCACAATGAGAGATATATCACACTCGTGCCACATCAATGTCATCTCCTATCACATCAAATATCATGTTAGATTTCGAAAGAAAAAAAATTCATGTAATTCAATTGCTTCTTCTTGAATGAACACCACCATGGAATCATTATCATTGCCACAATATTAGTACCAAATCCAATTTCATTGTCAAAAATCAAAATAGCTGCTACAAATTTCATCACCTACGATTAAAATTATCATCGAAATCACGCTATCTCCATTGCCCCACAAAAATTGTAAGGAATCACCACAAATTCAACACCGATAGGCCATAACCAAAATCACATCATCACCATCAAAAGGTACAAACCCACCACCAAATATCACCACCACCATTATCAATATCAATTTCATTTTTTCGCCACCTTCAATTTCATCTTATTTTCTACCCACGACCCATTACCAACAAATTTACCATTATATTTTAATTTTTTTAAATCAATCAATAATTTTATCAATCACTAACAAAATCAAAAAAGAAAAATCATATGTAATAAAGATGGTAAAATCAGATAAGAAATAAAATACAATATGGAGGGTGGGGAAGAGAATTTGGTAGAGGTTGAAAGTGGGGTGGAGTGGATGAAAACCATGTATGAAAGCTGATGAAAAATAAAAAGAAAATGAAGAATGTGGCTTGGGTGGGGAGTGAAGAAGAAGAGGCGTGGAGTGAGGTGAGGGTAGAGTGGTGGTGGTGGAAAGAAGCTTTTAATTTAAATTTTTTACATTATTTTTTTACCAAACATGCTTTTTTCTAATTTTTATTTTATCCCCCCCCCCCATTAATTTAGGGGGTAAATAAATTCACTTCTGAGTAATATATGCGTGTAATAGATCGTCATGATAATTTAAGAATGTAACTGATTTTTTGAGACAAGTTTAGAGGTGAATTTATGTCGTTTCCCTTAATGAAAAGAAGAAAATACAAGCGAAGATCAGATGCAATTATAACACAAAACACATTTTTTTAATTGGCTTCTTACGTTAGGGAAAAAGGAAATTTAATAAAAGTGGGCATATGTATATATCGTGTGTTATATATATGGTCATATGTATATATCTTTTTACGGAGTGAACGAACTGCTTGACAAGATAGTCTTCGTAGGTCCCATCGAGTGGTGGCAATTTCAGCCCATATAAGTGAAATGGAACCATTTTTCTCATATTAAATTAAATGGATCATTCATATTTTTTAAAATGGATAAATATGGACTTAAACCTATTTAAGCTTATAAAAATATGGACAAAATGGGTAAACATGAAACAAAGTGTTGGGGGTGGAGGCAGGTGGGGGTGGTTGGGTGGGGGTGCGGAGTAGGGGTTGCCAATTTTATTTTTTTTAAAAAAAAAGTGTTTTTGAATCTTTTTTTTTTTGGGAGTGGGGGGAGGTAGGGTTGACAAAAAAATATTTTTTTTTTAAAATTTAAAATTTTCTTTTTCCGAAAAAAAAGTTTTTTATTTTTTTTGGGGGGTGGGGGCTGGTTGGGGTGGGAGTAGGGGTTGCCATTTTTTTTTCAAAAAAAGTCTTTTAAAATTTTTTTTTGGTGGGTGGGGGGGTACATGGGTAGGGTGGTAGGAGTAGGGTGGGATGGTAGGGGTTGAGGTATTAACAACTTAGCTTTGATTCACTATATTTTGGCTTTAGGAGATTAAAGTGGGTTACAATCATTTTACCCAAACCATATTTGACCAAATCCATATTTACCCATATTTTATATGGATTGATTGTGATCCAATCTATTTTAACTTAATCCATCCAAATCTGATCTAATCCACCCATTTGCCACCCCTAGTACCATCATTATTATATGTCTTTATAAAGTGTGCAACATGTTTCTTCAAATTTTCTTTGCCTTCAAACTGTTGATTTTTGGGAGGTTGATAACCGATAGATTTCTTGAAGCCATCAATCTTTGTAATGTAAGGCTTGACATATATAAAGGAACACTTGGTTGGGACTTCATACTTATCTTTGATGGCCTCTTCGATGAACTCATTCAAACGATTGAGTGAGATCATCCCTTCGAAAAAAACTAACATCTCCTTGATAGGCGATACTTGCTTCACAAAATTTTCAATCTCTTGAACTTCAATATCCTTTCCAGGCGCATGGCTAGATTCTCCATCTAGTAAGCCATTTATCTTGCCCATCAACTCATCAATTCGAGATTCCTGGTGATGCATATATTTTGTTAGTCCTTCAACCGTCTTCACCAGATTTGCAAGTTTTTTCTTCATTGATGAAGCATAAGTTATCATTGCTTGCATGATCGTTGGAGATGTCGGACAATATCATTGATTGTCGCGCTAGTTGATATTTAAAGGGCTCACATCATGCAATGCACATGGAGAAGACTTATTTGTTTAATCATTGTCTTTTTTTGCAGTATAGTTCTTAGAACTAGAGAGCTCAAATAGAGCTAGAGCCTTCTTGATCTTTTCAGCAATATTGCTTCCTTCTTCTAAAACATTTGTAAAGGACCTTGATTTTTTGGGGTTAAAGATCCAAAAACATGAGTTGATATGGACGACACTTGAAATGTTTGTTGCCCCAGCTAGACGGGTTTGCTCCTCGTAACAATTCTGAAACTTCCGAAGGTAGCACCAAGAATTCCTTCTACTTCAACAAAGAACTTGGAGTCAGTAGCCTTTGAGGAAGTTGATTGGGAGTTGATTTTCTTGGAAGCCATTTCGATATTCTTTAATGTTTGAAAAGTTGAAATGAGAGGTAGCTATTGTCCCACTAGGTGTGCTAGAATTTATAGACGATAAAATTCGCATAGAAAATATAATAATCAAGACTAGAAAATATTACAATAATTGTAGTATTTGATTTCAAAATATGAGTGTTGCAATCTCTATGAATTCTCTAATTCGTCTTTTCAAATATAAATACAAGGGCTTGTGAGCTTGATCTTGATAATTCTTTTCTTGACTTGTGCTTGGATTCAAGGATCTTCGAGCTTGATCTTGAATCTTGATGAGCTTGATCTTGACTTGTACTTGAATTTAAGAGTTTTTGAGCTTTTTCTTGAATCTGGTGGTCTTGATCTTGAGTTTTTCTTGAACTTGAATGCTTGATTTTTTTTTAAATTTAAAAAGTGCTTGAATTCTTGAACTCGTAGCTTGTAGAGAAATTTATGACGTTTGATCCACAAGCTCTCTCTAGCTTCTTGTTAGAATTTTGGTGTAATTTCAGAATTATGAGGACCCCTATTTATAGTCGTAGGATATAGAAGTTATGAGGAGAATAATCTTCCTTTCGACCAATCAGATTTAAATGAAATGACAGAGGAGTAGTGATAAATACATGTTTTCTTCGGCCAATCAAATTTAAGTGAAATGACAGAGGCATAGTGATAAAGACAGGTTTTCTTCAGCCAATCAGATTTAAGTGACATAATGATGTTTGATTGGTCGAAACACGTCATTTGTACATGTGAAATTTTTTTATTGGTCTTTGATTGTGAGAGGAATGTCATGCATTTTGACACATGATATGATCCTATTGAGTTCTTCATTTGACTTAACATGCCACATCATTTGACACGTGACACCATATGGGGCTTTAGGATGAGATGACATTGGACTTAAAAAGTAGGTTCATTATTTGTAGCCCAAATTAATGAATTGACTTTAGTTAAATCCATATTTATTGAACTTAAATAGTTAATCAAATTATATTCATTCATAATATTTATTTGGACTAACAAATACTGAATTTTATATAATTCAAATCATTTTATGAATTTATATGTGATTAATTTTAAATGATTGCAGATACTACCGTATAATTTACTTTTTTTGGTTTTTTGATCTCCCCCCACCCCACCTGTGACGATCGGGTTTCATCGTTATAGAAAAGCCAACGGGGAAAATTTTGGGTCAAAAAACATTTTCGTAGTAACTTGAAATTTTCCAACTTGGTCCAGATTTGGATCAGAGTCTTTGAGGTGTAGGGAAATCTGGTAACAATCGGGTGACTTATTTATGAGTTTGATTACATGAATAGTTGGATAAGTTGGTAAGAAATTCGTACGACTTTACGGAATTAAATTCGGGTGAGTAGAACTCCCGGAATCGATCTTAACGTCATTGGTTAGAGGTGCGTTGTGAAATGGGGGTCTTGAAATTATTAAAATAACTCACTGTTTCGTGCAAGCCACTTTGGCGCTGAGTTTTGTTGCTCTGGCGGGGCAGTTGTAGCGGGGTGAGGGCCGCTGTGGCGGGCCAGACGCGACTTAAATTCGTAAATAAACCCCTAAATGACTTTATTTTGCACTTTTAGATTTTTATAGCTAAGGAACGAACCCTAGGCGACTCTTGACAGTTTTCCACCATTCTTGATGCTAAAGGTAAGCTTTTTACTCCCCGTATCTGTTTTTCGATCCGTAGAACGTAATAGAATGGGTAATTATCGATGGGGGAGAGTTTTGATCTAGATTCTATGATGGAAACAACCCTATTTTGGATACTTGTGATCATGGGTATGATCTAGGGTTCATAAAATTGTTAGCAATTCGGGTAATTAGTGATTGTTTATTGATTTCTGTATTATATTGATTGTTTATTGATTCCCATATTATATTGATTGTTTGTAAACCAAGAACAAGTGGAACGAATCAGGAAAGGGAAGGATCAAGTTTCTTAGGGTTTCAAGCTTGTTTCAAGGTAGGTGATGGTTGTGATTCTATGATTGTGTGATGTATGTTTGTTCTTGCTTCATTATGATACATGTATGTATATGAATGTTGCATTATTGATCACAGTTGCTGTAAATGAGATAGATGAATGATGGTTACCATGAAATCATGACTTAAATGTATGATCTTGAGGATATGCTTGTGATTGTGATTGTGGTGTGTTGAATGGATCGGTACGTTCCGACATAACTAACTAGGATCGATTGCCACGTTCCGACATAATCGTTGGATCGGGTACCACGTTCCGGTATGCTAACTGTTTGAGTTTGGGTTCCATGAGAGGATCAATGATTTGTCATAATTGTGTATTTTGAGAAATGCGAAGTTGTTCGTTGTTCGTAAATGTTGATAATATTGTATATGTTAGATATGTGCATATGTTTATAATGTTGTATTGACTTGCTTATGTTACACTTAGTGGGATAGTCGCGTGATCCTACCAGTACACTGTGGTTGTGTACTGATACTGCACATGCTCTTATTTTTGTTGAGTACATGGCATCTTCTGGCGGCTATTGACAGACCTCGCTTAGGAGATCAATGATCGTCGTTTTAAATTCAAGGGTGAGTCAGTTCTTTCGGGCTACCATGGGTTCTCCTTCGTCTATGTCCACCATTTCGGACTTAGACTTTTGTAGTTAGTTATTAGTTCATTAGTTGGGGTTGTATCCCTTCTTGTTTAGACTTGTTGAACTTTAGATGTTTTGGTACATTGACTTTCAGGTTCTAGGTTATTTCTTCCGCATTGTTTAGTTCGTTGTTAGACTTTTGTTGGACTTTATTGGAACTCTCTATTTGTTTGCTTAGTATTTAACTTGTTCGTATCCTTAAAATGCTTTAGTTTTTGGTTTAGTTGTTTGGTTTGGGTTGTAGTAGTGGTTCTCCCATCGGAGGGTTAGTGTGGGTTCCAATCACGATGGTCTAGGTTGTGACAAAGTTGGTATTAGAGCCTAGGTTCGTTGATCTCGATGTACCAAAATGAGTCTATTAGAGTCTTGCGGAACGGTATGGGGACGCCTTTACTTTTCTTCGAGATGCTATAGGACTTTAGGAAATCTCTCTATTTTCTCTTTTCTCCTTTCGTGCTATGACTTGATTTCAATTGGTATCTGGCGATTCAAATTAGTATCTAACCTCTTTCACTCTTCTGTCCGTAGATGGTTAATACTAGATTCAACAACGTTAATCCCGTAGCTCCCGTCAATGCTCCAGCTGAGGAATCTACAGCGAGAGGTCGCGGTTGAGGCAGGGGTAGAGAAAGAGCTAGGGGTAGAGGCCGTGGAAGAGTAGCGCCTGCTGGGAATGGAGCTCCTGCTGAGAATGCTCCTGTGAATGAGAACCCTCCTGCACATCACGAAGAGATAGAGGAGAATGTTGATATTGAGAATGTTGAGGATGTGGGACAAGAGGAAGAGGTGCAGGCTGAGACTACCGATGTTCCTCCCATAGACCCAGTGTTAGCTCGACAGATCATGTCATTCTTGAAAGGGTTGGTTGGTCCCGGAGTGCTTCCTTATGTTCAAGCAACTCAAACTTCCGCTAATCCCCCTATTGCTAGCACTGTGCCCAAGACGGGTGGAACATGAGGTAACGATGCTTTCTTTTGTCCTTTGTTGGGTTCTGTTATGACTGGTAATGAGCATGAAATATTGACTAAGTTTTTTAAGCTAAAGCCTCCTGTGTTTCTTGGTTCTGAGAATGAGGATGCTTATGAGTTCATCTTAGATTGCTATGAGAGGCTTTATAAGTTGAGAATTGTCCATCAACATGGGGTTGAGTTTGTGTCCTTTCAACTTCAAGGTGAGGCAAAGAAGTGGTGGAGAGCTTATATGGAATGCAGATCTTCTACTTTACCTCCACTTACTTGGACCTAATTTCATGCTCTGTTTTTGGAGAAATATGTGCCAAGGACTTCGAGGGATCGCAAGAAGGATGAGTTCATGGCTTTGGAGCAAGGTGGTATGATTGTGGCTGCTTATGAGGCCAAGTTCCATGCTTTGTCTAGATATGCTACTCAATTGGTGACTACTGAGGAAGAGAGAATCCGACTATTTATTAGAGGACTAAATTCTGAGTTGCAAGTATTATCTATTCATATGACTCTGCAGGGAGGAGCTTCAATGAGGTAACAGACTATGTTAAGAAAGTGGAGGGGGTGAGGCGAGACAGTCAGGCTAAGGCATTGGCCAAAAAGGCTAAGAATTCGGGCAACTTTCAAGATTCTTATTCCAGAGGATCAGGGAGGCCAACGCTTGCAGCCAAGCCAATTCAGTCTGCTATGCCCGCCTTTACAGGTAATTACTCGGGAACTCCACCTCATAATTTGATTCAGCATAGCTAAAGAGTCGCACCTTCAGCGGGTAGCATGTCATCTTTTGATCGTACATGCTACAACTGTGGTGAACCCGGGCATATGAGGAGATATTGTCCCTACCCACGTATGTTAGACTCCACGCAATAGCAATCTAGAGCACTGGTACCTGTGGGAAATGGTAATGCGTCCACAAGGTGGGCGATGAGGTAATCAGCGAGGCTGTGGAGGTAGATGAAATGGTAATGCAGGTAGGGGTAACATGTACTATTTTTGTTTGTGACCGAATGGCTAATATGTTATTTGATCCGTGTTCTACTTATTCATATGTATCTGTGAGATTTTCCTCAAAGTTTGATATGATTTGTGATATAGTTGACGCCCATATCCATGTATCTACCCTAGTTGGAGAGTCAGTCATAGTCACCCATGTCTATTGTGCTTGTCCTATTTCGTTTATGGGTTTTCAGACCTGGGCTGAATTGGTGATTTTGGATATGACTGATTTTGATATAATCTTAGGCATGACTTGGTTGTCCTCCTATTATGCTGTGCTTAATTGTAATACTAAGTATGTAACTCTAGAAATTCCAGGAAGGGAAAAATTAGAGTGGGAAGGGGTGTACAAGCCTAAACAAGCTAAGATCATATCCTCAATTCGGGCTAGAAAATTGGTAGAGCAGGGTTGTTTGGCTTATTTGACTCATATTAGGGATGTTGAGATTGAGGCTCCATCCATTGAGTCTATTCGTGGTGTCAGAATTTCAAAAAATGTTTCCTAATGACTAGCCTGGTATGCCTCCGGATAGGGATATAGATTTCTGCATTGATTTAGAACCTGGTACTCGTCCCATTTCTATCCCTCCATATCGCATGGCTCCAGCAGAATTAAGAGAGCTTAAAGCTCAAATCCAAGAGCTTCTTGATAAAGGATTTATTCGTCCTAGTGCTTCCTCATGGGGTGCTCCAGTTTTATTTGTTAAGAAAAATGATAGTAGCATGAAAATGTGTATAGATTACCGACAATTGAATAGGGTCACTATTCAAAACAAGTATCATTTGCCTCAAATAGATAATTTTTTTGACCAATTGCAAGGTGCATTAGTTTTCTCTAAGATTGATATAAGGTCTGGTTACCATCAGTTGAAAATTAGACCTGAGGATGTGCCTAAGACGACGTTTAGGACTCGCTATGTGCATTATGAATTTTTGGTTGTCTTTTGGTTGGACCAATGCACCTACAACTTTCATGAGTTTAATTAATGGGGTGTTCAAGCCATTTCTAGATTCTTTTGTCATAGTCTTTATTGATGATATTTTGGTCTATTCGAAAAGTGAGGAAGATAATGCCGACCATCTTTGTATTGTTTTGGTGTTCTTGGGAAACAAAGGTTGTATGCTATATTTTCTATGTGTGAATTTTGGTTGACTTCTGTTGCATTCTTGGGCATGTAGTTTCAAAAGAAAGGGTAATGGTAGATCCTCAAAAGATTGAGGCGGTTAAGAATTGGGTTCGACCAAGTTCTGTTACTGAAGTTAGGAGTTTTGTGGGGCTCGCTTGCTATTATCATCGATTTGTGAAGAAATTTGCTTCCATTGCCACTCACTTGACTAAATTGACCAAAAAGGAGATACCATTTGAATGGACTGAAAAATGTGAGGAGATCTTTCAAAAGCTCAAGACTCTCTTGACCTCCGCGCCTATTCTAGCATTACCGGTTGAAGGTAAAAGTTTTATTGTTTATTGTGTGCTTCACATTCTGGTTTGGGTTCTGTGTTGATGCAGGATAAGAAAGTTATAGCTTACGCCTCACGTCAATTGAAGGTACATGAAAGGAATTATCCAACACATGATTTGGAGTTGGCAGTGGTGTTGTTTGCTCATAAGATCTGGCGACATTATCTATATGGTGTTAAGTGTGAGGTGTTTAATGATCATCATAGTTTGCAACATGTGTTCACTCAAAATGATTTGAATTTGAGACAACGAAGGTGGATGTAGTTACTTAAGGATTATGATGTCACCATACAATACCATCCGGGCAAGGCTAATGTGGTGGCAGATGCTTTGAGTCAAAAAGCAGTGAGTATGGGTAGTTTAGCTTGCTTGAGTGAAGCCAAGCAACCTTTGGCTAAGGAAATTCAAACCTTAGAGTCTAAGTTCATGCAGTTGGGCATCTCAGAAAGAGGTGGGGTGTTATCTAGTATTGAGGTAAGGGCCACATTCATTGAGGAGATCAAGGCCAAGCAATTTGAAGATGAAAATTTGGAGGAACTTAGAAAGAAGACTGTGATTGGTAAAGCACAAGAGACCACTATTGATGTGGAAGGCGTGCTCAGTTTTAAAGGAAGAATTTGTGTTCCTCGAGCTGATGATTTGATTCAGAAGTTGTTGATGGAGTCCCATGGTTCACGATATTCTATTCACCGGGTGTGACTAAGATGTACCAATATTTGAAGCAAATTTATTGGTGGCCGGGCATGAAGAAAGATATAGCGGAGTTTGTGGCTAAGTATCAAAATTGTCAACAAGTGAAGTATGAACACCAAAGGCCTGCAGGTTTGCTAAAGAATGTCAATTCCGGAATGAAAGTGGGAAAAGATAGCCATGGATTTTGTGATTGGTCTTCCCAAGACTTTGGAGAAGTTTGATTCTATTTGGGTAGTGGTTGATAGATTGACTAAGTCATCCCATTTTATTCCGGTAAGAATAGATTATAATGCTGAACAATTGGCTAAGGTGTATGTGAAAGAGATAGTGAGGTTGCATAGAGCGCCCCTCTTTATCATCTCAGACCGTGGTACTTAATTCACATCCAAGTTTTGGAGGAAATTACATGATGAATTAGGCACACAACTCACTTTTAGTACAACTTTCCATCCACAGACAGACGGACAGTCAGAGAGGAGTATTCAAGTGTTAGAAGGCATGTTGAGGGCATGTGTGATTGACTTTGGAGGGCATTGGGATAAGTTCCTACCTTTGTGTGAATTCTCCTATAATAATAGTTATCACTCCAGCATATATATGGCACCATTTGAGGTACTCAATGGAAGGGGATGTAGATCACCCATATGATGGTTTGAGGCTGGAGATGTGAAACCATTGGGGGTCAATTTAGTGAAGGATGCTCAAGATAAGGTGATGAGTACTCAAGCTAAGCTTCTAGCAGCTCAGAGTAGTCAGAAGAAGTATGTGGATCATAAGGTGAGAGACATGACATTTCAAACCGGTAAAAATGTTCTTCTTAAGGTATCACCCATGAAAGGGGTGATGAGATTTGGCAAGAAGGGCAAACTAAGTCCGCGATACATTGGTTCATTTGAGGTTCTTGAATGAGTAGGACCGGTAGCGTATATATTGTGTTTACCTTCTAATCTATCGGGTGTTCACCCGGTATTTCATGTATCCATGTTGAAGAGATATCATGGTGGTGGGGATTACATCATTAAATGAGACTCAATTGTGTTAGACAAAGACCTCCAATATGAGGAGGAATCGATTGCAATTCTTGATCGTGACGTGTGCAAGTTGAGGACCAAAGAGATTAAGTCCGTGAATGTTCAATGGAAGCATCGTCCAGTTAAGGAAGCTACTTGGGAGACCGAGAGGGACATGCGAGACAAGTATCCCCAATTGTTCGTCAATTTAGGTACTACTTCATTCCTTCCTTAGCCTATTTTCCTAAGTTTGTCACTCGGGGACGAGTGATGGGTAAATTGGTATCTATTGTAACTACCAGATTCCGTCGTTGTAGAAAGTCCAACGGGGAAAATTTTGGGTCGGAAAACTTGTTCGTAGTAACTTGGAATTTCCCAAACTAGTCCAGATTTGGATGAAATCGGAGTCTTTGAGGTGTAGGGAAATCTAGTAACAATCGGGTGACTTATTGATAAGTTTGATTACATGAGTAGTTAGATAAGTCGTTAAGAAATCCATACGACTTTACAAAATTAAATTCGGGTGAGTAGAACTCCCGGAATCGATCTTAGCGTGAAGGAGATTTTCTGAATGTCATTGGTTAGAGGTGTGTTGTGAAATGAGGGTCTTGGAATTATTAAAATGGCTCACTGCTTCGTGAAAGCCATTTTGGCGCTGGGTTTTGTCGCCCTGGCGGGGCCCCTGTAGCAGGGTGAGGGCCGCTGTGGCGGGCCATACGTGACTTAAAGTCGTAAATAAATCCCTAAACGACTTTATTCTGCACTTTTTTATTTTTAGAGCTAAGGAACGAACCCAAGGCGACTCTTGACAGTTTTCCACCATTCTTGAGGCTAAATGTAAGCTTTTCACTCCCCGAATCCATTTTTCGATTCGTAGAACATAATAGAATGGGTAATTATCGATGGGGGAGGGATTTAATCTAGATTCTATGTTGGAAACAACCCTATTTTGGATATTTGGGATCATGCGTATGATCTAGGGTTCATATAATTGTTAGCAATTTGGGTAATTAGTGATTGTTTATTGATTCCTGTATTATATTGATTGTTTGTAGACCAAGAACAAGTGGAACGAATCAGGAAAGGGAAGGATCAAGTTTGTTAGGGTTTCAAGCTTGTTTCGAGGTATGTGATGGTTGTGATTCTATGATTGTGTGATGTATGTTTGTTCTTGTTTCATTATGATACATATTATATATATATATATATATATATATATATATATGAATGTTGCATTATTGATCATACTTGTTGTAAATGAGATAGATGAATGATGGTTACCATGAAATCATGACTTAAATGTATGATCTTGAGGATATGCTTGTAATTGTGATTATGGTGTTTTGAATGGATTAGTTGCCACGTTCCAGCATAACTAACTCGGATCGGTTGGCACGTTCTAGCATAATTATGGGATCGATTGCCATGTTCCGGCATAATCATTGGATCGGGTACCACGTTCCGGTATGCTAACTGTTTGTGTTTGGGTTCTATGAGAGGACCAATGACTTGTCATAATTGTGTATTTTGAGAAATGTGAAGTTGTTCGTTGTTCGTAAATGTTGATAATATTGTATATGTTCGATATGTTCGTGTGTTTATAATGTTGTATTGACTTGCTTATGTTATACTTAGTGGGATAGCCACATGATCCTACCAGTACACTGTGGTTGTGTACTGATACTGCACTTGCTCTTAATTTTGTTGAGTACAGGGCATCTTCTGGCGGCTATTGACAGACCTCGCTTAGGAGATCAGTGATCGTCGTTTCGAATTCAAGGGTGTGCTAGTTCTTCCAGGCTGCCATGGGTTCTCTTTCATCTATGTCCACCATTTCGGACTTGGACTTTTCTAGTTAGTTATTAGTTCATTAGTTGGGGTTGTATCCCTTCTTGTTTAGACTTGTTGAACTTTAGATGTTTTGGTACATTGACTTTCAGGATCTTTTCTTCCGCATTGTTTAGTTCGTTGTTAGACTTTTGTTGGAATTTATGTGAACTCCCTATTTCTTTGCTTAGTATTTAACTTGTTCGTATCCTTAAAATGCTTTAGTTTTTGGTTTAGTTATTTGTTTTGGGTTGTAGTAGTGGTTCTCCCACCAGAGGGTTAGTGTGGGTGCTAATCACGATGGTCTGGGTCTTGACACCATCCCCACTCAAATCACTTTTTTGAAAAATTTAATAAAAATATTTTTCTTCATACCAAATGCATGCTTAATAAGTGTACTTTTTAAGAGGTTCCTACTTTCTACGCCCTTACATCTGTTAAGGAGTGTACAATTGGTGGATAATCATGGGTTACCCATATTTTATGATAGATAATATGAGTTGATTCATATTTGACCCACTTTTAAATTAATGGATAACTAATCCATTCCAAAATAAGTTAATCGAGCGGATACCCATAAATTTGGCCTATTTTGCCATATCCCTATATTCACAACATACATCCCTACCAAATGCAAATCTTGAAGTAGATTATGAAAATCAAATATAATTATAGGTGTAGTAAATGTTGTAACAAAATAAGTTTTAACATATCAATGAACTTGTTCATATATTAAGTCATCACAATTCTTTCAAGTCATGTTGTTGAAGGGACTTTTTGTGCATAAAAATGTTAATAAGACATCAAAAGCACATAAACAATTGGTAAATCCCAATCACACAATCAAATATGATATTAAATGATGAATGCCCATATATAAATATTAAACATGTTTGCCTTGAGAGAACATCTCAATTAGGGAATAACAAGTACCAGTAACACCAAAAAACACCCCCAAGACTATTAATCCCAAATCCATAAATGTTCCTTTTCTATCCATTTCTCCTTTGAATACTTGATAATGAAATAATGCTGGCAATATAAACCCCAAAGCACAACAAGTACTACTACCAACCAATGACATAAAATCAGCAAAATTTGGAACCAACAAAGCCACCATAGTCACTCCCAAAACAAGTATCCATCTCATCCACACACAATAATTTCCATTAGAAAATCTCCTCTCAAACACCTCAAATGCTGGATTCAACATCAAGGGAAATGTAAAGAACAAATTAATACAAAGCCCCAATTTTACACTTATGCTCAACACTCCTTTCTCCATATTAGACAAGACAATATCCTTTGTACTTGAACCATATGCAAAATACCCCATCACACCAAATGTACCATACATTAAAGCAATAATGAACATTGCTAATGCCAATACTTTCCCATATGTTGACTTGTCTTTCATCTCCGTCTCTAATGGTATTGCCATTCCAACACCTTCAAATGAATAAAGAGCCACACCTAAACCATAATAAAACGTAGAGATTGTCCCGAAAGCCTCTATCCCCGATGGGAATTGATTCGTGAACATCTGCACATCCTCAACCATTAAAACACCCATAGCACCAATCTGTGCAATGTCAGCAAATATACTCAAAGGGGCTAAAAGTGTTAATGAAGGAATAGAAGTCAATCCCAATTGAAATGGCAAACAACCCCATATATACAAGCTCTTAGCAGAGGAAAACAGAGGAATCCCAAAACCTTTTGATAAACTTACAAGATGAGATAATGTATTGCCAATGAAAATAAGATATCCAATACAGAATCCAGATTGAGATAACACAATCATAACATCAACAACAAATCTACCTACTGGACCACAAACAGCGAAACCAAGATCGCCAAATGACGAAATCTTGGAATCACCAATTAAGGTAAGATCAAGTCTTCTTCTTGTATGAATAAGAAGCATCATGCCATGATAGGTTAAGACAGCAACGGCGAAAAGAGTGAGAACGCCTGTGATCCAACCAGTCTTCATAAATGTATAAGGAAGGCCAAGAACACCAGCACCAACAATAGCAATGAAGAAATTGGCAAAGGTTTTGGGAAGACAAGATTTAGAGTTTTCAAGAAGAGGGGTTTCTTCTGCTTCTTCTTTAGGTAAAAGTGTTGTATTGTCTGAGGATTCACCAATGACAGCTTCTCCATTGCAGCCAAAGGCCATAATGGTAGAGATTAATGTAATGTTAAATTTTGTTTATGATCAAAATGGTGTATTCTAATTTTTGTTTTGGTTGATCCAATTCCTTATTATCTGTTAATATTATGCACCTGTAGTTATCAAAGATCTTGAAATACCTTTTTGTGTTTGAATAGACAACTTCTCCTACTTCCAAGGAGAATTTTGTGGTACCTATGGGATGCATTTTGTTTACTAATTCTATATATTTATTATTTATAGAAATAATTCAAGAGATAGGTTTTGTTCTATAACGGTCACATTCCATGTGGTTTAGGATATTACTTACGCCTACATCTTTTATTTTGATTTTTTTCCCAATTTGTAAACCTATTTAAAATAAATATAAATTAATTATGATTTGATAAATTTTTCCTTATTATATATTAATTTCTTCATATTAATCCATATTATTAAAAATAATGACTCATTTAATTAATACTTCAAAAATAAATCAGTATGAAAAATATGTAATTTTATTTGAAAAAAGAACTCGTACATATTATAGTACTAACTTATTTGTATTGATTTATTTTAAAAGTATTTATGAAATGAGTCATATTTAAAATAATGTGCATTAGCATGAAGAAATTAATATAAAGAAGGACTAATTTGTCAAATCATAATTAATTTATATTTAGTTAAGTAGGTTTAAAGAATGTTTAAAAAATGAAATTAAGAGAAGTAAGTATAATATTAAAAACCTGAATAGAAGTCTTTGAAATTATCCCAATTTTTTATTATGTCATGGTTAGAAATTTATTTAATTGGAATTATGTCATGGTTAGAAATTATTAAATTGGAATTATCGCTACTCTGTATACTGTGGGTAGTTATGGTTAGAAAGATAGGTTATTACTAATTCTATTCATTAGGGATGAATAATTACATTGGTGAAAACTATATATTATACCCCAAATTTATTTTAAAAATCATATAATTACCACTCTAATTATAAATAATTGATATTCTACCCCATGCAAATTGTATAGTATGCCCTTTCCTGTTTCATTTCCCCCTCTATGTAATATTATTTTTTATTTCATATAATAATTTTTTGCCTTAGATGTTTTACTTACAGTATAATTTAACTTATGTTGTGTCATATTATAAATTGTAATTTAAATTCATTAAAATTATAAATAGAATATTCCCTTTGTAGAAAATCTACCATTATTTTTAGGAATAATTTCAAATACCTCCTTACAAATTTGACCTCATGACACATATATTTTTAGGAATAATTTCAAATACCTCCTTACAAATTTGACCTCATGACACTTACCTTCCTTGTGGTTTACGATATGTTTATTTTTCTTATTTTGATTTTCGTGTAACTATTGTTGTAATTTATTTGTTGTTAATGCGAGACAGTTATAATTTAACCAATGTATCCCTTCTAATATTATATTATTTTAATTAATTAGTTTTATGAGAAACAAGTAAACTTTGCAAACGATAGTGGTTTCTCATTTAATGATTTTGCTTTCCTTAATATAAACATTTTTATTCTTCTTTTTATTTAGTTAATAATCTGCGATATGATTATTAATCAATAATAAGTAAAGACAAAGTGAGAAGAAAATATTAAGGTAACGATGCAATCATACCAAATCGGTCGTTACAATGATACTAATGAGTGATTTCTGAACAACAAAACCATAATGATACCATATATATATATATATATATATATATTTAGTATCATTCACTAATGAGTAATTTCTGAACAAGAAACATTAATGATACCACAACAATATACATATACTCTTATGGTATCATTGACCAATGAGTAATGAACAAGAAACCTTAATGATACCACAACAATATACATATACTCTTATAGTATCGTTGGCTAATGAGTAATTTCTGAACCTGCAACCTTAATGATACCAATGGAGTATATATATATATATATATATATACTGATTTTGTATCAATTAAGTGAAATTATCAGCCTTAATGATAACAATACAATATATGATACTAATTTAGTAGTGAAGCGAAATTAGTTTGTGGGGGGTGGGGGTATATAGTATAATTATTTAATGGCGTATGAATGCAAAAGGGTATATGTTTGTAATTATTTTGCTTTTATGAGGTATTTGCTTTGTTTGCCCTAGAATTTAAGTAATAATCAAAGCAAAAATTGAATTTAAACTAACAATACAATACAATGGGTAACAACCCTCCAAACAAGGGGTTAAAGGGAAAATTAGGTTCACAAATTATTGCGAGTATCTAAAATATTTCGAAAATAATCAAGACAAATCAAAAATCAAATTATAATGCAAACAATAAGTTGAGAGTGTTATAAATTGTAACACCTCAGACTTGAAAAAGAAGAAAAATATAGTTTTGAGCTGGTTTCTGTGTTTACGGATCCCATCTACGGACTGTATGTCACGCCCCGAGCTTACACCCTGGATGTGGCCAGCACTCGAAGACCATTGCTGGCCCCCAAGTGAACCCTTGGCCTGGCTTTCTTAACTCAGCGGAAACTTAACTCGACAGCATAACTCAATGCAATGAAAGGTTATAAAACAACCAACTGATAAAATCTGCCAAAAGGCAACTCGAGTCTCAAAAATAGAATATTATATATATACACAGATGAGAGACTCAACACTAACTGACTGACTGTCTATGAAGCCTCTATCATATTGAGATGGATGTTGGGACAGACCCCGCAACATCTTAGTAAAACAAAACTAAGAGAACAAAACAACCGAGTCCTCTGGAAAGCAAGGAGGCTCACCATTGACTATGGAGTGCTCAACTGGATCAACGGCGAGCTGGATGCTGATCCTAGGTACCTGCGTCTGCATCGTCATAAGATGCAGGCCAACTGGCATCAGTACATTGAATGTACGAGTATGCGAGCTGGAAAGCTAAACAACAACTTAAGCTTGAAAAGGGTGCAAGAGAACACTTACCTTGGCTCTGTTCGACTCAAGAATAACTGAACTCAATATGTAAAGCAATAAGACACATGCAATATATAAAGCTTGTAAAACAGTGTAAACAACTTAGCTCGTTAATGATAAAACAATAACAAACTCAACTTTACTTATATAAAAGTAATATAACTTTAGTGGGAGATTCTTTAACCGACAACCACCACTATGAGCCCTAGTGATGATACAACGTTTTACCTCATGTTGCCCAAGGACATCCTATACCTTGCCGTGATATAGGACCTTACTTTAGCTTAGTGGATCCACTAGCTTAATCTTACATGATCATCTAAAAAGAATGACCCGTCAAGTCCCATGTTGGCTTATGGTTCTTATGGAGAGTTGAGTTAATATGAACTCGTGTCCCCAACTCAGTGCTCAATACTACTCCCAAAAATAATTTGGCTCATAAGTGTCTTTAAACACATCTTTCTTTAGTTGAGGTAATTACTCAAAACTTAGCCCAAAGGCTCTTTTGGAAAACATGTTTCCCCTCTTATTCAAATGTAAAAACATTTATAAACTTCTTTGGGAATACTTAGTTCCCTAATAGCTTTTGAGAAATGAACTCAATATTAAACTCTTGACTTAACTTGAAACTCGATACTCTTTACTTGCGTTGAAACTTGAGACTCTTTACTTAGCTTGAAACTCTATACTCTTTTCTTGAATTGAAACTTGAACCTTAAAACGAAGTTAAAACGTTCAATAAAGACTCTTGAACAACTTTGAAAACTTGCTTCGACTTACTTCTTAACTTCTAGACTTGGCTTCTAACTTCACTTGATTTTGATCCGAACTCGCCTTGAATTGGATGATGGATTCAAGGTATATGATCACACATTTATAGATGAGTCCTTGACGTTTAGACGTACCTTGGAGTGTTGGAAACAACTATGAAACATAGGTACAATACCAAGGAACATGCATGAAAAAGTGTGAAGTGAATGGGGAAACTTGGCGTCCTTGATGCTCTGCAAGGCGCGGGGCGCCAGACTACAAAGCTCAGAAGGACTGCTGGGGCGCACTTCTAGGCGCGGCGCCCCAAGGGAGAAAGCTCAGAAGCTCTTTTGGGGCGTGCTGGCAGGCGCGACGCGCCACCCCTTTCCCAAGAAAACTTGACTTTTCTTCTTCATTTTTCCAACTCTAAACCTCCTTAACTTCATTGGTTCAAACCCCAAACACTTAGAATCATAAACCCCTCAACATACCATAGATTTCAACTCAAAAACACAACTGGAAACAAGTCCCAAATCAACAAGAACTTCAACACAATCACAACCAACAACTTCAACAAATACAACCAACAACTTCAACAAACATAATCAATCTTTTCTCGAAATTGAACGAGTTTGGCATGTGGGGGAAAGAACCAAACCAACACTATGAACTCACATACCTAGTAGGGATCACCCCCGACGATATCCACGACGATATTTGACGAAACCTTACTTGATCTTCTCTTTCTCCTCTTCTTTTCCTCTTCACTCTCAAACCCTTACTCTCACTCTTTAAAATGGGACAAACTGATCTAAAAATCAGTCTAACACAACAATATAACAAAAAGAATTGGTTAGGGAAAAGACCAAAATACCCTTAAAATTTTCGGACTAATTTCCCTGCCAACTGCCCAACTTCCAAAGGGCATAACTCCCTCATAAGAACTCGGAATCGGGCAAACTCGGCGGCGTTGGAAAGAACATTCCACGAACTTTGCAAACATAACTAAAACTACACCTAACTCATCCTGGGCTAGGAGTTATGACTGTTCAAAGTTGGCCAAAAAAAACTCACTTTTTTCCCATACTTAACCAAATTTTTTTCTAGATTTTTAATTCCTTTAAAAAAAATGACTATTTCCCATTCTAAGCCTCTTCATAGTTATTTCAAATTGTCGGATGTTACAATATCTCCCCCTTGGGAACATTCGTCCTCGAATGAGATTACTCTTACTAGGCTAAGGGTGTAACATCAACTCAAACACCCAACAAGCACCCATGAAAACACAACAACAACAATATGCTCATTATAATTTAAAGAGAACTAAGAAGGAAATTAGTACCTTGATCTGCATTTCCTCCGGATTCAAAGAGCTATGGGTATCTCTTCTTCATTTCCTCTTCGGCTTCCAAAGTAGCTTCCTCAACAAATTGGTTCCTCCAAAGGACCTTGACTGATGCTACATCTTTCATTCTCAATCTACGAACTTGGCGATCTAAAATCTGAACAGGAACCTCCTCATAAGATAAGTTATCCTTGATCCTAATACTTTCAGTTGGTATGATCAATGAAGGATCGCCTATGCACTTCTTCAACATGGAAATGTGGAATACCGGATGAACCGCTGCTAGTTCCTGTGGTAGCTCCAACTCATAAGCAACATTGCCAATTCTCTTGGCTATGCGATAAGGTCCAATATACCGGGGACTAAGTTTCCCCTTCTTACCAAACCTCATAACCCCTTTCATGGGTGAAACTTTCAAATATACCCAATCATCTATTTCAAACTCTAACGCCCTTCTCCTAACATCAGTGTAGGATTTCTGACGACTCTGTGCCGTTTTCAACCTCTCTTGAATCACTTTCACCTTCTCCATAGCTTGGTGAACTAAATCTGGTCCTATCAACCCTGCTTCACCAACTTCAAACCATTCAATAGGAGATCTACATTTTCTCCCATAAAGAGCTTCATATGGAGCCATCTGGATGCTGGAGTGATAACTGTTGTTGTAGGCAAACTCAATGAGAGGTAGGTGATCATCCCAATTACCTTTGAAATCGATCACACAAGCCCTCAACATATCTTCTAAAGTCTGAATAGTACGCTCGGCTTGCCCATCAGTCTGAGGATGAAAGGCAGTACTTAAGTTCACCTTTGAACCCAAGCCTTTCTGAAAAGATTTCCAGAACTGTGCAGTAAACTGTGCACTTCTATCTGAAATAATGGAGATTGGGACTCCATGAAGTCTCACTATCTCTTGAATATACAACTTGGCATAATCTTTTGCGGAAAGGGTAGTCTTTACTGGTAGAAAATGAGTTGACTTTGTCATTTTGTCGACAATTACCCAAATAGAATCATGCTGTCTGCGAGACCTTGGCAACCCTGTGATGAAATCCATATTGATCATCTCCCACTTCCATTCCGGAAGTTCTATCCTCTGAGCCAAACCACCGGGCCTTTGGTGCTTGACTTTCACTTGTTGGCAATTTGGACACTTAGCAACAAACTCTGCAATGCCCTTCTTCATGCCATTCCACCAATAAAATTCTTTCAAATCACGATACATCTTTGTGGAACCCGAATGAATGGAATATCTGGAGCTATGAGCTTCCTCCATAATTCTCTCTTGAAGTCTATCTACCATAGGTACACACAATTTACCTTGAAATCTTAAAACACCATTTCCCCTTGTTCAAAAGCTAATACTCTTTGCTTTTGAACATTTGCCTTCAACTCAAGCAAAATGGGATCTTGATCTTTTTTCTCTTTCACTTCCGACACTAGTGATGACTCGGCCCCATTCGCCACCGCTATTCTTCCTTATGTGGAATCTATAAATTTGACTCCCAGGCATGCCAGTATGTGAACATCTTTTGCTAACTCTCTCTTTCCTTCTTGGGCGGTGCTACCCATAGACAACCTACTTAAAGAATCAGTAACAACGTTAGCCTTACCTGGGTGGTAAAGAATACTCAGGTCATAATCCTTGAGTAATTCTAACCACCTCCTTTGTCTGAGATTAAGCTCTTTCTGAGTAAGCACATATTGAAGGCTCTTGTGATCAGTAAATACATCGACATGCACACCATACAAGTAATGACGCCATATCTTCAAAGCAAATACTACAACAGCTAACTCCAAGTCATGGGTTGGGTAATTCTTCTCATGAACCTTCAACTGTCTGGAGGCATAAGCTATAACTTTGCCATTCCACGAACGGGCAAACATAACTGGAACTACACCTAACTCATTCTGAGCTAGGAGTTATGACTGTTCAAAGTTGGCCAAAAAAAACTCACTTTTTTCCATACTTAACCAAATTTTTTTCCAAATTTTTAATTCCTTTTAAAAAAATGACTATTTCCCATTCTAAGCCTCTTCATAGTTATTTCAAATTGTCGGATGTTACACTGTAGAAACTCCTACCTGCCGTAGATGAAAACTGTAGGAACTATGGAAAATAAAATTTTGAAATCAAGTCCATGTACCCTATTACGATTCACTAGGACGGTTTGTCAACCTTTGTACGAGTCGTAGATAGGTATCGTAGGTGAGTCCTTGACTTAGTGAAATTTTAAAGGTTAAAGGTTGGTGCTACACCTGGTATGTGCGGTCTACATATAGTTCCTCAAAATTAAGTAATATTTGAAGTCCTAGTAACCTATCTACGGTTTACCAGTACAGTCCGTAGAAGGACCTACGGCGGACCGTAGATGGGGCCTGCCGGTTATTTTTAAAGGGACTTTTGGGTCATTTTTTAATTGTTTTAATCTATACGGTCGTTTTACCTATTTGCCTAAGCCCTATATAAATGTTTTTAAGCCCCAGTTAACCCATTTTCAACTCATTCTCCTAAATCCTCTAAACTTGACCAAATTAATGCTCCCAAATTCTCTCCAGTTTAGGGAAGAAGAAAAAGAGTTAGAGTTTCAATCAAGTCTCAAATTCTTCATTTTGTTGGGATTAAAGGATCAAGGTATGTGTGTATTCACCCATGGAGTCCTTTCCTCCATGGGGTCCCTAAGTATTTCAAGTTCTAATTCAATTTTTCAAATGATCAAGTTAGGGTTTCAAATTAATGAATGCGGGTTTCATTCTCTTATGATAATTTATGATTAAGTCTTCTAATGCATTATTAGATGTTAATCTATTATATGTAGTTGAAATTGCATTTACCCATGCTTAAATTATGCTTTTCAACCATTATTCTATAATGAACTTGTGAACTATGAATTATGAAGTTGTGAGGTTATGAAGATATGCATGATTTCATGAATTCATTGCAAATGAATAGATAATGATTTGAAAGGAAAGTATTGATGTTATTATGAAATGATTTCTCACATACTATTATGATCATGATTGTGAAATATATTTCTCACAAATGAATTCACATTGGTGAAAGATTTTCTTATCTATGTTGAATTATGTTACAGGATCTATTCTATGTTTTGATCTTGAATTATGTGGACTGACATTGATCATTGCCTTTCCTATGTTAAAATGATATTTGACTTTATCTATTACGTTGGGATTTAGACTTAGCACAGAGAGGACTTTGAAGTGGAGGCTCAAATAGGGTAGTTTCTAGTAACAACCTCTAGTCTCTAAGTACGTGCCCCTGTAGGATTGTCTTAAATGACCTAACTAGTGGATCCACTTTAGTAAATGCTGATATGTACGGATTCTACCTTGGTAAGTAGTTTCCCCTTCTTTCGGTAATAGGGATATACTAGATTACATGATATAGCTCACATGGTCTTATTATCGGTTAAAGCTAACATCCCACAAAATGACTAAGTTTTTTTCAAAGCTTTCTTATGTCCTTTATGTTAATATACTTGACCACGTTTTCATGATTTTTATGCCATCTTCTCTTTAAAGCTTTTAAATGTCCCATACGATCATGTCTACTTGTTTTAAGTTACTTATGTTATCATGCCTATGTTTATGCATATTGCCTCATACTTAGTACATTCCATGTACTAACACATACTTGCGCCTACATTATTTCACTAATGAAGGGTCCGACGCTTCTATTTTCCACACTCGTGGGTAGTGATCCCTTATGTCATTTTCCGAGGACCGATGACCGAGACTATTTTATTACTTTTATGTCATTTTTATTTCAGATTTTGTATGTGATGTATGAGTTATGTTCCAATCACTTCCTTGATCTAATAGATGGCTTTGAGACTTATGTTTGGACTTCCATTTTTATCAAACTCTTTTGTATGAAATTGATGGAATTTTAAGGACAAAATAACAACAAGATGTGTACCTTATAACTTACAGCAGAAATATTTGTTTTTTTATTTTTGTTGTTGAAAGGAATTGCTCCAGATCTCTCTTTGAATCACAAGGAAACCAAAATCGTTTTTGTTCACAAACTAAGAGTCTCCTTAGTGTATAGCTTGATTTGTGTAAGAAACTTTCTTCTTTGTTTCTTTAGTTATCTTTGGTTTTTACCTTTGTCACATTCTTCCCCTCTTTCTTTTACGTTTACACGTCTGAAAAAGTTACTCCAACTAGGAGCCTTTTAAGGGGAGGTTGAGCTGTAACTATTCTCTCTTATCCTTTAAAAGGATTATCTAATTAATTAATTAAATTAGATATATAGGACAAAACTAGATTGGGTCAGGCAGAATCTGGTTGAGTCGGGTCGGTCCACGGGCAACCCACGACCCAAAACTTACATCTCCCACTTTGCACATGGTGGACAAGACCCAAGCAAACATATTATTAATCAAACACACAATTTATACGACAAATAGTTTGTGCGACCTGTGAGCATGAAGACCTTACCTTTAAGGTTTTACAAGCCCTACATAGGAATCCAATCACATGTGGAAATAATTCACTATAATTTTAAGCACACTATTACTCACAATACCCCAGACGTCATTCACTACTTCAGTAGTTACTTATTCGATCCCTCATCCTCTTAAAGAGGTTAACTCGAGCTCTTGTTTAACTTTATACACACAATTATACTCAATGCCAATATGGTTAGTGCAATAGCCGGCTTGTGTATACAAGTTTTTTATCCAATTAATTGTCTTTCCTTTCTACTCATAACTATTTGTTCCAACTCAACTGCTTTACTATACATGCACTCTGCATTGCCAAATCAATCATGGCTATTAGTAACATGCTAAAGTAGCAACATTGATTGAAACTTCAAGAAACAACAAATGGTCAAAGGGTATTTCGTTGAAAAGTCATTTTAAATTTTCAGGATCTCACACAATGAAGAAGCATGGACCATTCTTTCATTGACCCATTGATCACTTGAAACACGTGGTATGAAACACGTGCTACGATGTTCTCACCTTATACTGGTATATGTGTCTCATTCTTTCAATCATCCAACATCGTATAGACTTTGGTCTAAATACCTTAAGATGTTTAACCCTAGTTTCTCTCTTTAGTGGTCCTTAAACTCATTTTATTAGAGAAACATTTTTTTGGTTCATAATATAGTGGTGTAACTTATCTATTCACGTTCCTCGATATAAGAGACGATTACTCGTGTGAGAAAGCCAATCTCGCGATTTGTTCGAGACAATTTATTTCTTACAAAATATCACATGCAATTATAAATGAACATAAATTCAATAGTATTGTATGAAAAATGAAGAGATCTTGATAAGTTATGTCATATTGGAATCAATATCAAATAACCGTAGATGATATCTTTGATATAAAGTAGCGCTCAATTATATAAATCGTGATGAGAATCTTGAATTTCTATTTGTCACATAGTGTGGACAAATAACTAATTGGCCAAATAAAATGCATAATTCAAGTATATTTTGTTTTACTTAGAAAAGTGACGTTTTGGACTGATAGTCCATAAATCAAGGTATAATGTCAGTGGGGTATAAATAAATTATTATGCGATAGTATAACCATAAGATATCAAGTACGGCTTGTGCCTTGGGGTATAAAGGTTTCCGCGAAAGTCCTGGCATTATTGGAGATATTTTCTCCTATGATGGATGCAATGAGGTTTATTTTGATGCGACAACATATGAAAAACTTGAATGCATCTAATGAATAATTGTCCTTGAAGCATTCAAGGTGTCTGAAATAGACAAAAGTTTGAAAGAAACTTTTTCAATAAAGCTTCAAGAATCCTAATATGGATTGAAATAATCAAGGAAGAAAGGGTACAAAAAAATGACTCTAATTGTCCTTGTATTTTTGTGAAAAGGTCAGTATCTGAATTTGTTATGTATGTTGATGACTTGAACATTATTAGAAATTTTAAAGAGCTTTCAAAAGATGTCGAGTGTTTGAGAAGGAAATCTAAAATGAAAAGATCCCGGAAAGATAAAATTTTATCTTGACCTACAGATTGAGAATTTGACAAATGAAATATTTGTTCATCAATCAACATGCACAAAAAAGTTTTGATGCGATTTTATATGAATAAATCACACTCATTGAGTACCCCAATGATTATGATATCACTTGACAAAATAAAGATTCATTTTGATCTCAAGAGAAGGATAAGAAGCTTCTTAGTGATGAAACTTCATATATCAGTCAATTGGAGACACTAATGAACCTTGTTATATACAAGTAAATATTTTGCAGTGAGTTTATTTACAAGATTCTACTCCTTCCCAACGAGAAGACGTTGACATCAAAGACATTTATTTGAAGTTATTCTAGATGATAATCAGCTGCAAATGAAAATGTCCACAAAATAATTGTTGCTATGAACAAGTTGAGTGCACAATTTACTTGCAACAACGAGGTCACGAATAAAGTAATTTTCAAGAATGTATTTAGCTAAGCTCAAAGTCTCATCATATCCATAAAACCAGAAAATGATATATCAGAATGAGTTCAATCATGCAACATCTTCGTGAATGTGATTTGATCACAAAGACACTATCAATATTGGAGAAGTTGGTATATAAGATTGGATGACATCATCACGAGAAATTAAGTGATGTTTTGATCAGGGGTAGTATAATACGCGTTGCACTATTTTTTCCTTGACCGAGGTTTTGTCCCACTGGGTTTTCTAGACAAGGTTCTTAATAAGGCAACAAATAATGCGTATCATAAGATATGTGTACTCTTTTTCCTTCACTAGAATTTTTTCCCACAGAGTAATTTCTAGTAAAGATTTAACGAGGCACATTCTCTATGGACATCCAAGGGCAAGTCTTATAAATTCATTGAATTGTGGATTGTCCATTTGATTACTTCAAGAATTAATTGATGAATCCATGTATGTATGATTCCAAGGTGATATGAACCTTGGTGGATAAATATGTATCTACTAGTTTGGCTTTGAACAAGGTGACCTTTGGATATGATATCTCAACACTAGAAATAGAGATATCATTTACCATTTGGAGAATACACTTGAATAAGAAGGAAAGTTCTCTCTTCTATCTACATTTCTTGCCTTCTTTTCTTTATAATTATATTATTCTAAACTTATGTTTTAAAACAATTTAGATCTTTTTAGGTCATTTACACTTGATATTTGAATTAAGTGATAAGTGAGACAAATTATGTCTTCTCATTTTTTCCTTACAAGAAAATTTCACTTTTACATTATTGTTTCATCTAAGTAAGCAATTATTGTAATGACCCTCTACGTCATTTTCCAGCATTTTTTTCTGGAACATCCCGGATTCAAAAGAGGGAAAGATAGAAATTTTTAGAAGTTGCAGGTGCCAACTGACGGCGGCCAACCACGGCCAGTGGATGGGACCACGGATCGTAGGTGTGGTCCGTGGTTGGTCACCCCTAAATTTGACTCAGAGGTCCAGAACCACGGCCGGACCCACGGACCGTCGGTTGGTCCACAGTCCATGGTCCAGACCCCCAGAATCCAGTTTCTGACCATGGACAACGGTCGTGCAGGACGGACCATCGGTCAGTCCACGGTCCGTTAAGCAATGGTCCGTAGGTCGGTTACTCGTAGGTTACTTTAGGGGCAGTTTTCTAATTATTCTATCCCGGTACCACATTGTTTTACCCTTCACTAAGACCCCTATATAAGTGATTCCAACCCCCAAATTAGTTCATTCACTTCATTCTCTTTAAATTCACCAAAAATAAGAACTCTCAAATATTTCTCTCTCTAGAAAGCTTGTAGAAGAAGGATTCAACCTAGGGTTTCAAGTCAAGTCTCAATTCCTCCATTGAAGATAAGAAATTGGCTTCAAGGTATGATAGTTTTCATCCATGAATTCCTTCCATTCATGGATTTCCTAAATTCTCCTATTTTCAAAGTTAGAAATCCCCAATTGAGTTAGGGTTTTCTTCAATTGTCATGGGTTCTCTTGATTATTGATTAAAATGATTGAACTGTGATCTCTTATGCAAGAACTGATGAAATACTATGATTTTATGATGATTTCCTTATGAACCCATGTAATCCTAATGTTTTCCAAGTTATGATCGTATGATGTGGGATTTTGATTATGAAGGAAGAGTTTTATGAAATTAAGCATGTATTGATAGAATTACATGAGTTTATGATGAAATCCATATTTAACCCATGTTTTCTAAAGGTTGATGATTGAAAGTGGGTTTTTAACCTTGAAAGGTAAATTATGGAATTATGCATGTCTTTATGAAATCTATGCAAATGTTTTAAGGATGCTTTGAGAGTAAAGTATCAGTAGTGATGTTGTTGATATGTTGTTGAAAGGATTCTTCTCATATACACCTGAAAGCATGATTGTGAAAGGTTTTCTCACATAATAAGGATTCTAAGGTTGAAAGGTCTTCTCAACTAATTGAATAAAAAATTAAGAGCTATCCTAATGAGTTAGCTTGGATTGGTTATTGAATGATACCTTTCCATGGATAATGACTTAGATTGGATTGACAAGATGACGTGCCCTTCCATGGATAATAAGAACAAGTAAGAAGGATTATTTCGTGGGATTTATGCTTAGTACCGAGAAGAATATTGAGATGGAAACTCTCTTGTTAGTAGAGGCTGGGTTTCTAGAAGCAATCTCCTTATCCTTTACCTATGTGCCCACATTACCTTGGCAAGTAGGACAACCCTTTTTGGTATGGGAGACACCAAGGGATCATGTTATAGCTCACATGGTCTCTATGTCAGTTAAGGCTAATTCCCATAATAATAATGAACTAAGGTTACTTCAAGAAGTATCTCATATGTGTTCAAAATTTTTAAATGATGTTAGCCTACATTGACCATGTTTTATGAATTATGTTTTCTAATCCTTTTATATCATGTTTTAGCTTGGTCAATTTCATGTCATGAAATGTCCCCTTTTAGCATGATTTAAATGTTTTATGCATAGCTATCATACTTGGTACATTAGTTTGTACTAGCGCATACTCTTGCCTACATTTTCCCAAATGTAGGGTTCGACAGTCAGGCTTCTCAGTTTCGTGGCTAGTGGTTGATTGTGAGGTTCCCAAGCTTTGGTGAGTCCTCATACTTTGAGGACGGATTTTCATTGTTCCTAGTTTCTTTCTTATTTCCAGTTTTGGACATGATGTATAGACTAGACCCAATTTCATTTATTGTATTAGGTGGCTATTGAGACAAGTGTTTTAGACTTCCGCTTTACTTTTATAAAACTATTAGACTAGAAATGTTGTCTTTACTTCTTTTGTTCTATTCTTATGTTATGAATGCTAAGTGGCTTGTATGGGGTCTCTCTGTTCCTACGCGCTATGTTACATCTAGGGGGCACCCCTAGGTCGTGACAAACTTGGTAATCAGAGCACAAGGTTTAGAATGGTCCTTGGAAGTCTTATAAGCCCGTCGAGTAGAGTCTTGTTCATGAGTGTGAACTGCGCGCCACATTTATAAATGAGATACTACAAGATGATTAGGAAAATCCACTTCTTTTATTACTCTAAAGTCGTGCGATAGATTTTAACTCTATAAGGTATCTCTCCTAATCCTTATCCAATGCCCTACAGGATATGGCTACTCGAAGAGTTTATGCTAGAAGGAGTTTGAGGGAGAATGCGGAACAAAAAGCTCCTCCCCAAGCTCCTCAAGTTCCGATCGATCCTTTGGCTGAGCAAGTGACTAATGTGAAGTTTAGGGCTGCTTTTCAAGTGTTGGATCAAGCTGTGATGTCCCAAGCCAATAGGGAGGTTATGGTTCCCATGAACCCAAATGTGGGTACAACGACACCGAGAGTGAGGGACTTCACTAGGATGAATCCTCCTGAGTTTCATGGTTCTAAGGTTGAGGAAGATCCTCAAGAGTTCATTGATGAGGTTTATAAGGTCTTGATGATCATGGGAGTGACGTCGGTGGAAAAGGCAGAGTTGGAAACTTATCAACTTAAAGGTGTTGCTGAAATATAGTACAACCAAAGGAAAGACGAGAGACCAGAAGATGCGGGTACTACTGATTGGGAGAAGTTTAAGATCTCTTTTCTTGATAGGTTCTTTCCCCTTGAGATGAGGGAGGCTAAGGTGCTTGAGTTTATCGACCTTCGTCAAAAAAGTATGAGTGTGAGGGAATATGCTTTAAAGTTCACATAATTGTCTAAATATGCTCCAACAATGGTTGCCGATCCGAGGGCAAAAGTGAGTAAGTTCATTTTGGGTGTGTCTGAAATGGTCGTTAAAGAGTGTCATACCACCATGCTCATTAATGACATGGACATCTCTCATCTCGTGGTTCATGCTCAAAAGATCGAAGAGGAGAAACTTAAGGAAAATTCTAGGGAGACAAAGAGGGCTAAAATCGGTGATGGTAATTTCTCTCATGTAAGGTTTGAGGGACATGGTCGTCCTAGGTTTCGACAAAAGTCGATCAAGGTTCCTCCGATGCTCATCCTACATTTAACAAATATAGGGTGTCTAACCCTAAGCCTGAAAGAGGGAATGGTAGTGGATCTTCATTTCCTATGTCTACTTGTACTAGGTGTGGAAAGAAGCATGAGGGTAAGTGCCTAGACGACATAGATGGTTGCTTCAGTTGTGGTAAGAGTGGTCATAAGATTAGGGATTGACCGATGGTTACGGCTAAAGGAAGAGAGGGCAAGCAAGCTCCTCCTAGTGGTTCGAGCCCAATGCTCCCAAACAAAATCAATTCTATGCACTTCAGACTCGTGGTGAATAAGAAGGTTCTCCCGATGTGGTTACCGGTATGTTGAAAGTCTTCCAACTAGATGTTTATGCTTTACTTTATCCCGGTGCTACCTTGCCTTTTGTGATGCCATATGTTGCTATGAGGTTTAATGTTCTTCCAGATGTGTTGTTAAATCCTTTTTCTGTCTCTACTCCTGTTGGTGATTCTATTGTGGCTAAGAGGGTCTATAGAAAATATCCCGTTTCCTTGTACCATAGAGTTACTCTAGTTGACTTGGTAGAGCTTGATACGATAGATTTTGATGTTATCATTGGTATAGATTGGCTGCACTCATGTTATTCTTCTATTGATTATAGAACTCGTGCAGTCAAGTTTCAGTTCCCAAATGAGCCTGTCCTAGAGTGGAAAGGGGGAAATTATATGCCTAAGGGTCAGTTTGTCTCTTGTCTTAAAGCTAGAAAGATGATTTCTAAGGGTTGCATTTACCATCTAGTTAGGGTGAAGGATGTGGATTCCGAAACCCCTACTTTTGAGTCGGTCTCTGTTATTAATGAGTTTCTGGAAGTGTTCCTAGATGATTTACCCGGTATTCCTCCTGAAAGGGAATTAGACTTCGGTATTGACCTTCTCCCAGATACACAACCTATTTGTATTCCTCCTTACGGTATGGATTCGGCAGAACTTAAGGAGTTGGAAGAACAATTGAAAGATTTGTTGGATAAAGTTTCATCCGACCGAGTATCTCTCCATGGGGTGCTCCAGTATTGTGTGTTAGAAAGAAATATGGTTCTCTTCGTATGTGTATAGACTATCGTCAGTTGAACATGGTGACCATTAAGAATAAGTATCCTCTTCGAAGGATAGATGACTTGTTTGACCAACTTCAAGGCGAGTTACTTTTCTAAGATTGATCTTTGATCGATTATCACCAATTGAGGGTGAAGGAAGATGATATTCCAAAGATGGATTTTTGAACTCGGTACTGTCATTATGAGTTTTTGGTAATATCGTTTGGGTTGACTAAAGCTCCAGCGGCGTTTATGGGTTTAATGAATAGGGTGTTTAGACAATACATTAACATGTTTGTGATTGTGTTCATTGATGATATATTGATCTATTCGAGAAGTGAGAATGAGCATATTGATCATTGGAGGATCGTATTGCAAATTCTTAAGGACCAACAACTCTTTGCTAAGTTTAGCAAGTGTGAGTTTTGGCTAAGGTCCGTAGCTTTTCTTGGCCACATTGTTTCAAGTAGATCCTAAGAAGACGGATGCAGTCAAGAGTTGGCCTAGACCTCTAACCCCTTCGGATATATTAGGAGTTTCTTGTGTTTAGCCAGTTACTATAGAAGGTTTGTTGATGGATTCTCTTTAATTGCCTCTCCTTTGACGGCTTTGACTCAAAAGAAGGCTAAGTTCATATGGTTCGAAGCGTGTGAGAAGAGTTTCCAAAAGTTGAAGAATAGAATTACTTTTGCTCCGGTGTTGACTTTATCGGAAGGGACTGATGGTTTTGTTGTTTATTGTGATGCCTCGAGAATTGGGCTAGGGTGTGTGCTTATGCAAAATGGGAAAGTTATTGCCAATGCCTCAAGGCAACTTAAGATTCATGACAAGAATTATCCTATCCATGACCTTGAAGTATCAGCGGTTGTTTTTGCCTTAAAGATTTGGAGGCATTATTTGTATGGTGTTCATGTAGATGTGTTTACCGACTACAAAAGTTTGCAATATGTGTTTAATCAAAAAGATCTAAATCTTCGCCAAAGAAGGTGGGTTGAGTTATTGAAAGATTATGATATGAGTGTTCTCTACGACCCCGGTAAGGCTAATGTGGTGGCAGATGCTTTTAGTTGGTTATCCATGGATAGTGTTGCTCATATTGAAGAAGGTAAGAGAGAGTTTGTTTGAGATATTCATAGAATGTTCCGGTTGGGTGTTTAGTTAGTGGACTCCACCAAGGGTGGAGTTATGGTTAACAAGGGCTCGAAATTGTCTGTTGTGGCAGATGTGAAAGCCAAACAAGGTCTTGATCCAATTTTAGTTGAATTAAGAAATCTGTTGAGGCTTTCTCCCAAGGGGAGATGGTGTACTTAGATATCAAGGTCGTTTGTTTGTTCCGAATGTTGACAACTTGAGGGAACAAATCTTATTAGAATCCTATAGTTCATAGTATTCCATTCACCGGGGAGCCACCAAGATGTACTGTGATTTACGGGAGGTCTATTGGTGGAATTGGATGAAGAAAGATATTGCGGAATTTGTGACTAAGTGCCCTAATTGTCAACAAGTGAAAGTTGATCATAAAAAACTGGGAGGTTTGTCCCAAGAAATTAGCATTCCTACTTGGAAATGGGAAGATTTGAACATGGACTTTATTGTTGGCTTGCCTCGAACCCTGCAAAAACATGACTCAATTTGGGTTATAGTAGATCGGATGAGGAAATCGGCTCATTTTATCCCCGTCAAGGTGTAACACCCTGACTTTTCGAAATGTCTAAATTAACTCGTACCTTCGTGGAAAGACAAAGAGGATGAGTAATAGATTAAGAATGATGTTGTATGTCATATTTCAAGTGTTCAAGGGTTGTATCTTAAGTTTTGAAGTTAGGTAAGTCGCAAAATAAAAGTTGGCGAAAGTTATCGTAAGTTCCTTTTTAAAGATTTCTCTGAAGTTTGGGTCAAATGTCCCGGAGGTTTTCTCCCAATCTATAAAGATTTATGGGGCCCATGAACAATCAAATTGAAGGTCTACGAGTCTATTTTCCAACGCATCAAACCGTTCATTCATACAACTTCAGAATAGAGATATATTTGTGTTTTTGTGAGACTGCACAAGCAGGCACGTGAGGTGGGTCCCCTAGGTCGGTGGAACTTTTTATATATCTTCTTCTTCGACTTTTCTTCATTTTTTTTAGTGAAGAACAAGAAAACTAAGAAAATCCACTTCTAGGATCAACCAAATTATAGATTTTCTCGACTTAAGTCCTTGACGAAAGTTGTTCTACGCGTTGAGCTCATCAACATGGTATAATTTGTTTTATCGATTTCGTAGCATATCATACTTTGGTGTTGGGACAGCAAGGGTTTGGACATATTTTAAGGTTTTGAGGTGTATTACGAACTTAAGATCAATGTAAGACCCTTCTTTCATCGACTCTAGCTTTGATAAGTCGCAAATAGCAATTTGCGATGAAAATACATATTTTTTAATGCATTATCATGGTATCTTCTATTCTTGTGTATTGTTTATGGTCCTGTCTTGTTGTAGTATCGAGGTGGTTGTGATTAAAAGTTGTTAGGCCACGTGAATTTAGCGAGAAAGGTATGTTAAGGCTATTCCCTTCTTATGACATGTTTCCTTTAAGCTTAGGAGCAATGTAATTGGGTTGTTATTCTTGTTATAATTGTAGCCATTATTGTTGATTGTTGGCTGCTCCAGTGGATATAATCCTCTCTTGTCAGGATTCTTATTCAGTTAGTAGTGTCCCTATGTTGGACTGACTTAGAGGCTATTCGTATCAGTTGCTTATAGCTAAATTGCTCGCTTCTAGCCTATTGGATTGTTATTGTTGCCCTGGGGGATATTGTGGTTAGCTGCAAGAATGTGATCTATGCCTAGAAGGTCTATGTTCTGCCTACGGGGCTATATTGATGCCTAAGAAGACTATGTGCAGCCTACAAGGCCATGTTGTTGCCTAAGAGGGCTATGAGCTATCTATAAGTTATGTTGATTCCTAAGAGAGATATGTACCGCCTACAGGGCTATATTAATACCTAAGAGGGCTATGTGACTGCCTACGGGGCTAGGGGACTACTGATAGGGGTATATAGACTGATTGGCACCTTCTGGGCTTATGGGGACCTGGGTAGGTGGTCTTTTGTGCTGTTTATACCTGTCGAGCTTATGGGGGCTTGGTAAGGTTGTTGTTTTATAACTTTTGATAAGTTTAGATTTAGGAGCAGGTCAGTACACTTATCTTATCCTTGATTTATTTATCGAATTACTACAGTATATTAGGATACCTGCTCATAGTCTATTGCCTTTCATACTCGGTATATTATTTCGTACTGATGCCCCATTGCTTGGGGGTACTGCATTCATGCCTGCAGGTCCCGATAGACGACCTAGTAGACCTCTTCAACAGTAGGATTGACTTCTATCCGGTTGGCTAGCCCCTTTCCTCCGGAGCTGCCAGAGTGGGGAGGTTTGTTAGCTTTTGTTGTATATATTTTCATGGGTAGGCTGGGCCCCTGTCCCACCAATTTACTACTCTTAGAGGCTTGCAGACTAGTGTGTGGGGTGTATAGCTATGTTATGGCCATGCTGACCTAGTTTGTTAATTTGCTGAAGCTTGTTGGTTGCTTGATATATTGTCTTAACATGTACCTTCTTTAAGTTTCGGTATAAAGATCATGGTGGCCTCGACGGCCCAATTAGGACTTTTGTGCTAGTTGGATATTTCTTTATATGAACTCTTAGGAGTAGCTGCTTCTTTTATAGGTCTATTGACAGGGGCCTTGCCAGCCGAGAGCTTAATTTTAAGTCGAGATATGCTTGCTTGTTTTCTTGATTGCGTGTGGCTGCCATGCGCTAGTAGAAAATGGTTCAGCAGGGTCTGCTCGGGCCTGAGTTTTGGCATTAGGAGCCAGTTGCTCCCCTTGAGTTTGGGGCGTGATACAAGGTTTCCTATTCGGCGGAGGATTATGCTAAGTTGTACTTGAGAGAAATGACAAAGTTGCACAAAGTGCCTTTGTCCATTATTTCCCATTGTGGTACCCAATTCACTTCTCAATTTTGGAGGTTTTTCCAAAAGGGTCTTGGTACTCGTGTTAAGCTTAGAACGACCTATCATCCCCAAACTGATTGGCAAGCGGAGCATACTATCCAAACTTTGAAGACATGTTAAGGGATTGTGTGATTGATTTTAAGGATAATTGGGATGACCATTTGCTATTGATTGAGTTTGCTTATAACAATAGCTATCACTCGAGTATTGATATGGCTCCATTTGAGGTATTATATGGTAGGAGGTGTAGATCTTCTATAGGTTGTTTTGAGGCGGGTGAAGATGCCCTAATAGGTTCCGAATTGGTACATGAGGCCATAGAGAAAGTTCGACTTATAAGAGAAAGGTTGAAAATGGGTCAAAGTCGGCAAAAGTCATATGTCGATGTAAGAAGAAGAAATCTTGAGTTTCATGTTCATGATTGGGTTTACTTGAAAATTTCACCCATGAAGGGCGTAATGAGGTTTGGTAAGAAAGGGAAGCTTAGTCCTCGTTATGTAGGCCCATATCAGATTTTGAGACGTGTTGGTAAGGTTGCTTATGAACTAGATTTGCCAAATGAGTTGACATTGAGGAATTCAGTTTTCCATGTCTCTATGTTGAAGAAATGTATTGGTGATCCGACATCTATAATCCCCTTAGAAGGTTTGGGAGTTAAGGAGAATCTTTCTTATGAAGAAGTTCCCATTGAAATTTTAGACCGGCAAGTCAAGAAGTTGAGAAATAAAGAAGTAGCTTTCGTGAAAGTATTGTGGAGTAATCAGTTAGTTGAGGGTGCTACTTGGGAGGCCGAGGCTGATATGATGACCCGATACCCTTATCTATATCCTTCTACTCCTCCTCTAGCTTGAGGTAATGAGTTCCTCATGGTTTGTTCTTTGTTTTTGGAGTCACGTGCCTTAAATGTTTCCATGATTTCCTTACTATGTATGATTCATGAAAAGTTTAAGTTTTGAGAAAATGAGTCAATTTGATTGATTTCTACATGTTTATGTGCATTTGAGTATGAATTGCACGTAGACTACATGATACGATGACATGATCATGTTTTAGCTTGAAGTTGATGTTTCCTCCTCGGATGTTAGCTTGGAGTTGATGTTTCCTCCTCGGATATGTGTATTGCATGCATGATAGGTAGTTAAATTTAGTTCCATCCCTCTTACGATGTTTTGATTACGTCCTAGCTTGGAGTCGATATTTCCTCCTTGGTTATATACATTTAGATCAAGTTGCATTGATGGTTGGGTTGTTAGTTTCTCTCCTACCCCTTTTCGTACTAGCTTGAATCTCATTCGAGGACGAATGATCCCAAGGGGGAGATATTGTAACCCCCTAGATCCGAAAGAGGGAAGCATAGAAGTTTTTGGAAGTTGCAGGTGCCAAATGACGGCGGCAAACCACGGCTCGTGAATGGGACCACAACCGTAGGTGTGGTCACCCCCAACTTTGGCTCAAAGGTCCAGAACCACGGCCGGACCCATGGACCATTGGTTGGCCCACGGTCCATGGTTGAGGGCCTGTGGTCCAGACCCCCAAAATCTAGTTTCTAACCATGGACGACGACCATGCAGGACGAACCGTCGGTCAGTCCACGGTCCATCGGCAGTGGTCCGTAGGTCGGTAGTTGGGTCTTTTTCTAATTATTTTATTCCTATACCACGTCGTTTTACCCTTCACTAAGACCCCTATATAAGTGATTTCAACCTTCAAACTAGTTCATTCACTTCATTCTCTTCAAATTCACCAAAAATAAGAAATCTCAAATATTTCTCTCTCTAGAAAGCTTCTAGAAGAAGGATTCAAGCTAGGGTTTCAAGTCAAGTCTCAATTCTTCCATTGAAAATAAGAAATTGGCTTCAAGGTCTGATAGTTTTCATCCATGGATTCCTTCCATTCACGGAGTTCCCAAATTCTCCTATTTTCAAAGTTAGAAATCCCCAATTGAGTTAGGATTTTCTTCAATTGTCATGGGTTCTCTTGATTATTGATTTAAATTATTGAACTATGATCTCTTTTGCAAGAATTGATCAAATACTATGATTTTATGAGTCCATACGTCGAATTTGATGGGTTAACATATTTCATATGCATCCAGGGGTCCCAGATGAATACTGAGCAACAAACCAACATCAGAGCCTTACCTGATTTTTGACCTTGCTGGTGTGACCTCTTTAGTAGCCTCCAGACCTCTTAGTTGGACATCTATTTCATAGCCACTTTAGCGACCTCTGACTGCTTTAGCGGCTGTTAGACCACTTTAGCGATAGTTGACCACCTTTGACTAGATCGCTTAAGCGGCCATGTGACCACTTTAGCGGTCATCTCTGAGGATATATTTCTATCATCTTCTAAATTCTTCATAAATTATAGAAGTGGATTAAAGAGCTCGGTCTTGGGTGATTTCATTGGGGATGTCAAATGTCAAAGCTAGGGATTGCTTGGAAATACGTTGACGGCCGATAATCTACCGTTATCCTTTTAATTTTTTGTCGATTCCTCCGTTAAATTTAATTAAATTAGTGTTCTTGAACCTTAAATTGAGGGACTGATTTGGGGCCCTGTTTATTCTCCGGTTGTGTTCAAATATGGTTCACAAGTTCCTAGAACTATTAGACACCTAGCTAGTGAGAGATTCAATTTTTGAATTTCGTTAATGGGTATCACGTGCCTATTTTGGGGCCAAAATATGTTATAATAATATGGATATTATTCTTCTCGTAGTGACGCATAGTTTATGATTTTGATAATATCAAGACATCTAAACTAAAGGATGTGGAGAAGAGTCAGGCAGCTTGTGGAGAGTTTGAGATTATAGTTCGACTTCTAGATGGACTATAGTCAAACTTCTTTTAGATTTTTCTCTATGAGATAATTCCTAGTATATATTACATGTGGGTTGGGATAGTATTTGACAGGCTAGGATTACTACTTCATTTCTATTTTCTTGATTCTCGTTGGAGCCTTAAACTAGTTCTATCCTGTGAAATCCTTAGCTTAGGATGTAAATTCATTACTTATGGCTTATTTTGGTGGTTCTATCCTCTTCGAGGCTTTATAATAGTTGGTGATCTAGGTTCCTTAGAATGAGTTCTTAGAGATTTTCTAGTATTATATTGCTCCTTGTAGTAATTGCTACGGTTTGGTACCCTCCGTTAGTACATGGAATCTTAATTGCTTGTTATAGCCGTAGGTTGGCATTAGTTGCGCTTATGTTTCACTTGAGTAGTACTTTCAGGTAAAGGCTGAGATCCTTGAGTTACTTTTTGGATTGTTTGATCCTTCATAAATTCCTTCATTTCCTGAGTAGTGATGATCCTATTATGTTGCAATTGTTGAGTATATTAGAATATTATATGTCCCGGGGCCATGGTCGAGGACCAGTTGGATTTCATGTTCGATTTTTATGCTCTGGGAGCGAGGTGATTTTGGTTATGTACATTAGGTTTTTTAGATGCTATTGTTTGGATGATGGTGATGACATGCATTGCATTGATACTAACCTTCACGTGTTTTGTGGTATGATTCCTGTAAATACATTGATTCTCACTACCATTATTTTGAGATAGTATGGTTTTGCACTTTTACTCTTAAACTAATTTTAATGTGAGCCGTACCACCTTTACCACTTTGAAATATGTTTTTTTAGATAAAGAGGCATTGGGGATGTGCTCACTATATACTTGATAGATTGATGTGGATGCTGACCCTTTTTATTTTAATGAGGTTGATATGTATCTCTGGTACCATGACAGAGCAAATCCGATACTATGCCGGATAGGTTATGGAGTCCTGCGTCGGGACTAGGTAGTATATACAGACTTTTTGTCCCTCTGTCTGTGTAATCCACTGAACAGGAGGAGGGGTATCCACATGGGTCCTACCTAGCATGTCGGGGGCAGAAGGTATGTGTATATACTTGTTACGTGGTACTTGGTATTGATAACACTATTGATTTCTATTGCATAACTTGCATTGATATACATTGCCTATCACCAAAATTTGACTTTAGATCACCAAATATGTTGAGCTTCTTATAGTGGCATTCTGATTTCCATTCATAGAATATTAGGAGGAAAGGATCAAAATCGCCCTTTAACTTTGAATTAAGAGTCAAAGTAATCCTTGTGTTTTAACATGGAGCACTAATAGTCCTCTGAGTTTTACCAAATATGTACTAATTATTGAAACTCAGAGGACTATTAGTGCTCCATGTTAAAACATAAGGATTACTTTGATTCTTAATTCAAAGATAAAGGATCATTTTGGTCCTTTCCACTTATAATTAGTATCTAACTATAGTAAAACCTCTCTAAATAAATATAGGTGGGACCATGAAATGTTATTATTTTGTAGATGTATTATTTAATCGATAAATTAATATATATTAATTTAAAGAGTATTTAGACATCGAAAAATTTGTTCGGGAATAAAATCTCAAAGAATTTGGATGAACCCACTTGTGAAAACGTCATTCATGAACTTGAGATCATGGTTAATGATCTCGTTACCGCAATAAAATGGATGTTTTTTTTACCCTCCGTAGGAACTCCCACCCCTTTTGCTCCCTTGGTGACTCGAACTCGCAACCTTCCGGTTGGAAGTGATGGGTGATGAGTGAAAATGTTACATGTTTAGAGGTCCAGAGCTTAGAACAAATTATGAATATCATTGAAAAAAATAATGTCGATGATAAAGTTGAAGATGATACAATACCTTCGGATCCAGTTACGCGTAAGGAAACACTTATCGCATCTTGAACTCTTCACAATTTAAGGTGCAATCCGAAAAGACAACACCGGATTTTTTGGATGCAATAAGAAAAGTTAGGGATGAACTTCAACAAGATTTAAATTTTAACAAAAAACATAACATGATAGAATCATATTTCACTAAATTGTCTTACATATATTTATACTTTTAAAGAATTATTAATTTATAATTATTAATGGGACCATATATTTGTATAGAGGTCTTTGAAAATATATTATCTTATTATCTTATCAAAAATGAGTGATTTTTTCCATTGGCCCAAATCGAGACCGGAGAAAACTATTATCTTAGAGAGATTATTAACTAATCGAGCATTAATTTAGTGAGATTTTACTGTAAGAGAATTGACAAGTTTGGCTTTAGGTTACAATTCTCTAATATGCAATAAATGATCGATTTCTAATTTAACGACATAAAATTTAAGTTATATGCACTTATAATGTAAAGCCTATAAAGTAATATATGTCTATCTCTATATATTAAAATTCATTAATTGTATAAAAATTAAAACTTAAAATTCAATCATATCTTTATTCATGTAATGGTGGTAAACGGTTTCACTATTTCTTACTTTATAATCATTTACTTTTAAGAGGTTACTCACCCTCTTGATTATCATGATTAATGGTTATAGCATGTTTGATCATACCATCAAAATTTCTTTATTTTGAAATATTTTTTTTTTGTTGGTAATAAGTACTCTTTGAAAGTTTTTTTTAGAGAATAGAAGTTTGTATATATTCAAATAATCAATTTGAAAAAATATTTTTATTAATATTAGAGCAATATTTTATGCTTGACCAAATTTTCAAAAAGTATTATTAGGGAGAAGCTACTTTTTCAACTTGTGAATGGTACTCTTGCTACTACTCAAAAATATTTTAAAAGATTAGTCAAACACTTTAATTCTCTAAAATAAGCGCTTTTAAGAAAAAAAGATAGCCTCACTAGCTTCGTTAGGACCAACTTATAAAAGCGTTGACTACTGATTAAGGGATATATAGAAAAAATTGTACTGTTGACTTTTATGAGGAAAAAATATGGAATATATGCCAACTAAGGTGCATTGAGTTTCCCTTTATATCCATACATTAATTAAGACATTTAAATTTTAATATATTGTAACTCCCAAATCAACACACATCATGATCAGCTATGTAAGAAAAATATAGTAGTAAAGAGTAAATTCCAAAACACCTTTAAATAGTACATGTTTAGTACACTTGAAATGCAAACTCAAACTTACTTCCTTTCTAAGAAGAATTGTTTTTGTTATAAACTTTTAGCCATGGCAAAGAAGCCAAGCATGGGTCGGCAGAAGATCAAAATTGCCAAAATAGAAGTCAAGAATCACCTCCAAGTCACATTCTCTAAACGTCGTTCAGGACTTTTCAATAAAGCTAGTGAACTATGTACGCTATGTGGGGTTGAAATTGCCATAATAGTTTTCTCCCCTGCGAGAAAAGCTTACTCATTTGGCCACACTAATGTTGAGTCTATTATCGATAGGTTTCTTTCACGAAAGCCTCATCCAATCTCCAATAATCCACCTCATCTTTTTGAGTCTCATAATAAACATGATGTTAATGTTTATGAGCTCAATTTGCAACTCACTCAAATTCTTGATGAAGTTGAAGTTGAGGAGAAAAAGAGTGAAGCATTTGATCAAATGAGGAAGAATTGTGAAAGTCAATATTGGTGGGAAGCCCCTATAGGTGAACTTGCCTATCATGAGCTTGAGCAATTAAAAAATTCTTTGGAAGACTTTAAAAAGAATGTGATAACTCATGCAAGCAAGATTATGGTTGAGAATAGTAATAAATCAGTTTTCAAGCCTGTTATGGATGTTTCAAATTATCCTCATAACCATGCTTTTGGTTATGATCATCATGGATTCTTTTAATTCTTTTGGTTAAATTAATCATAGCCAGAATCTCTCTGGCTGTCTTATTTATTAATATATGTTTCATTATTAAAATGACATTAATACAGTGTAGCCTTCTTCCGTTTCAATCATGTTATTATTTAAGAAGACCGATTTAAATCATATTCAACGGTAATATAGACATCTTTTAAAAGTTCAAGAAGAGAATAGAGAAGATCAGAAAAATTTGTATATGAAGATTGAGATAAAACTTTTCTATTTATATCCAATAAAGGATAGTATAAGAAATGTTTATTGTGTCTTATTAGAAAAAATCACAATCTTTTAAAAAATTCAAAATCCTTTAAAAAAAATCATAATCACCCCTCAATATGAAAATATGCTATTCAAATTATATCTTTTGAGAAAAATACTTTATTTCTCTTTAAAAGCTTTTAATACCCAACAATGATCGCCTCATATAGCTTAGCCATGATTCTTTTGTTACAATTCATTCTCAAGAATTTCATAATGTGAAGAATTCTTAAAATCAATGATGTGTTTAGATAACATGTACCCGTAAACAAACAACACAAAATATACTTGAATGTCTCGTGACAAAGAAAGTTTATTTAAATTCCTGAAGATTTTCTGAACATCAAATTGAAGCGATAGATAAATGAAAATCTTGGGTTAAGAGAGATGACACATCTAACCAAGATCATATATATATTACTCTTTACTCTTATCTTCTTATCCTCTTTCTTTCTTATATATAAGCCAACAAGAAAAGGACTATCACTGCAATATATAATTGTACATCATGTTGTGTGGATTGTACTTTTATATAGGCTTATTTATTGATTGATGAATTCACGTGTGCACACTTCTCTTTGCCAAACAAATATAAGTCAAAAAATGAGAGGTTGTAGGAATACAATTGTAGGTGCCTGTACTAAAGTGCTTTAACAATTGTACTTTATAGCCACGTGTAGGTACTTTGAAACAGATGTCTTACAATTACTCAACTCCTGCACCTTAACCAAAATTTCCTCTCAAGTCTGTCTTCTTTGGAGCAGCTTGGTTCACTCGATGAAGCAGGGGAAAAGGCATCAAAAGTCATGTTAATCCCTTTACTTTGTCTATTTTTGCCAAATTTTGCTTTATACGTCTGCCTCCTCTATCTGAATTGTCTCATTCATGCTTCTTCATTGGGTTCCTCTGGATATATTTTCTATTTTAGTTTTGCATGTGTTTGAACTAGAAGTTTCACGATTTTGACGGAAAATACAAGCTAATTAGGGTATTATTACTTAGTTTTAAGTTTGGATCTAACTTTTTTATGATTGTTTTATTTTCGTAGCGCCCGCATCTTCAAAATGAATTGGGACGCTTTCTTAATTTGCAGAAATCGAGCTCAGGCGGCGGTGATGTGAGTGGGGGATGTTATTTGCAGCTGAGCAGCAGGAGGCTGGAGAAACCCTTGGTGGGTTTTGAAAAGAAAAGATGGAAACACCCTTTGAAGGAATCGAAAAGACATAATCGGAGTTTGAGGGTTAGGGAGATGAACGGCAATCTTGGAATTATGGGTCTGTTGAGGGTGAAGAGGAGAAGAAGGAAGAAGTTCATGTACAGGAAAATCAGAAGGAAATTGACAACAATGGCAGCTTTGAAGGTGAAAACTTGCTGGAATTTGATGGTACAGAGAGGTGAGTTTTCGCCTTTTCAGGTTTTTTTTAACTTCAATTTCTTCATTTTGTTAAATTTGCTCGATGTAATTGTTAGATTTATCAGTATGCATGTTACAATTTATGATTAGGGTTGATGCTCTGTTTACTGGTAAGTCGGAATTTGAACTCTCACCAAAAAGGTGAAAGTTTGCGTAGTCATCAAGAGGCTCTCTGCACTTAGTATTGGCGCCAATGTTTCTACACTTGATGTTGAGAAAATAGTATTTTCTGCCGGCAGATGCTTGGTGGGAGAAAATAGAACAACTTTATTCGATATGAGAGCTTTTCCATTCATATACTCATCTTAGTTGCGCGGACTCTTCACTTTTGATGCCACACCGTTGTCGGATTCTCTGAAATTACACTACTTTGGAGAATCCGACATGTACGCATTGGCATTTTTAAGAGTCCGAGCAACATAGATGATATATGAAAAAGTTAATAGCAATGAAGAATTTAACAAGAGCATTCACCAAACTAAGAAAAAATCATTTTGATCATTCACGATCAATAATTATGGACGCCATGATATACTAATACTTGTATGGATCAAATAAGTAGAGACGTATAAGGTAATACTTCGTTTTTATTGCTTTTTCATTCTGATAAATTGTGCAATCTCATCCATTGTATATCAATATTTTTATCAATTAGATCTAAGCATATGAAGTCATGTCGATTAATTTCTGCATTTCAAGTTCTCTCTTTTCTATCTGATTCTAGAATTTCTTGAGTGCTTTATGTAATATGAGATTCATATGAAATATACCACTTTTACTGCATCGTGAACACTGGTGCACACATGTCCTTGTCTATTCACATCTCGAAAAGAAATCTTCTTAGGAGCTTGAAGTGTGTCCTGGTCTTTTCCTTGTAATGTTTGCATGACTATCCAGTAAAAATATTATACCTCCAATGTGGAATTAGATAAGCTAATATGCAACTTTCTCTATATCTTTTTAAAATTAACAGCTTCTCTTATGCGTCTCATTTTCTCAACTGAGGTACTTAAGGAAAAAAAGCATGAGAAAATAAAGAGGCAAAATAGTTTATTTCGTTTCTCATGAAACCAATTAGCATTCAAATACTCAAGTGTGGAGATGCATTTATGTAAGTATATATTGAAAACTCTCATTTTAATTTATGATGTGTAAACAAGACGAGTAGACGATGAGCTCAAAGGAATGAAGTTAAAAATACATCTATATCCCTATTGCTGCAGAGTTTTTTCATCAGCCCAAGCTTGGTTGGCGCAAGAATCAATTTTTTTTTGGTTGTAACTGAATGATGCAAGTGTCTGACATCTCTAACCCATTTGTTATATCGTGTTATTGGAAGCTAATAGCATTTGAGTGTTTCTGTTTTCTTATAGTATGATCTACTATGTGCTTTCAAGTGTGGAGGTCTTCTTTCCTTCACACATTAATATATTTGATGAAAGTCGTTTTCAAACTTCTTAGTAAAGAATGGTTCATTGATGTCAGAAATAATTGAAATTCTGTGAACTTTATTTCAGCCTTCACAAACTAAAAGAGAGGTGTAAAACTACTATATTTGATGTGGAGTATCTTAATTAGATGTGTGTTTTTGATCTTTCATAGATGAATCTTAATATTTAAGGTGCAATTATTTTGAAGTGTCGTCTCTTGATTATTCTTTGTAATGATTTTTTTTTTTGCTATAGCAAGGAACTTTTCTATGCATGAATTAAAGAAAAATGCTGATTTTTAAGTCTCTTTATTAAGTTACACTTCATATTGTAAATCCTTTTATTGATTACCATTTTGTTGAAGTGCTTAGTTATAACAGGGACCTTAATTTGGTATGTAGGATTTGAAGAAGAAAGATGAGTCCAACCATGCAGGGGTTGCTATTGAAGAGCAATACAAATGACATTTACCTGAGAAAATTACTAAATAATTAAGGAGTATGCATAAGAGCAATTTCAAGTTTATCACCCTTCTATCATTGATGTAAGTTGTTCTACTTGGAGCAAGTCATTAGGTGCCATTAGCTAGAAACTAATGAATTTTTAAATTTCTCAACTACCATAAAAAAAGCAAAATATTTCGGCTCAGGCCATTTTGAGGCATATTTCAGATCCTACATTAACTACATGTAAAAAAAATACTACTCACTTGGCCTTAAAATGATATGTATTATTGATCATGTTTCATTTTTTTGTACCCAGTAATCAAGACGATCAGTAAACTAGATGAAATGAGAAAAATTAGCCCAACTGTTCATTATAGTTTTATATAATAAAGTACAAACTAAAGTTCTAATCTTTAGCAGGACAAAAGAAAAAATATGTCCATGATATCTTAAGATTGCTTTCTAGTATGAGTTGCCAAAGAGTTGATCCAATTTTATTTCCTTTTTTATTTTTACCTATTTTGGTCAATATAAACATAAGTTCAAAGATAAACTCTCATTCATCTTTTTGCTTTCTATCAACAGTAGTCAAATGTGCTTTTGGATTAGTTAGAACATGTATGACAAGTACAATGAAACTTTAAATTATAAAAGAACTACTTTCTTCTATCTAGATCTTATGATATAAATTTGTAATATGCGGAAATTGTGAAGATCTTTCTTGATCAATCACTTTGATACTCATTCTTCAGGAATAAGGAAGAGCATTTTCAAGTTTGCATATGTTCATTTAGAATCTAATTTCTTCTACTTCATATTTATTTAATATGAATATTTTTCCTCTCTTTTTTGTTGAAACATTTAACATAAACTTGCCCCACTATTTCTGGTGCGTGGCCTTTTCAGTAATTTGTAGGAACAACATATAACATTTCTCTGGGCACTGCAAAGAAAATGCTTACAAAGAGTTGAAGAGTTTACGTTATTTATGACACATTGTATACTCCAGAAGTTATGACACCACTAGAATTTGAACGATGGATTGTAAAATCATAACGTTCCGAACAACTTCTTGGGCATTTTTTTTTTGTCTTGTACAAGTTGTTTGAGTTGCTTTAATGCTTGAGACTTTGTTTTTAATTTTTCAGATCATTCCTTATATTAGAACATACACACAACCCGAATTAATGTAATCCTTGCAATTTGTGCTTTTATAACTGAATAATTTCCAGCAACATTTTATTTACAAAGAACAAACTAATTATGTTGGGCCCGTGAGCACGGGCCATGCCCTTCTAGTATATATATATATATATATATATATATATATATATATATATGCAAATTGTTGTCCAATCTGTATTAGTAAAACACTTAAAAAAACTTTGATAATAGACTCTGTAACAATAAATTGAAACAGAAAAGAAGAAAATTGAGTCCGATACTGAATGCACGTGTGTCCTTAAAGAAAGTATTCGCCTCAAGTATCCAATGTTATTGAAATATATTTTCCAGGATAGAACGATTTTACTCATCAGTGTATCGTTAAAAATAATAATGGTATAAGTGAATCACTCAACGGGAGCAAAGTACACATTTATTTGTGCAGAAGAAGAAGTTCAAAAATGTCATTGTTGAAAAATAAGAGAAAACCCCTCTATTTATAGATAACAAAGGGTAGTGTGAACACGTTTTTGTGCCTTATCGTAAATGTCACAACCTCTTGGAAAAGTCAAAAGTCATAACCCTTCATAAAAGTCACAACTTTACGGAAAAGTCGCAACTTTTCATAAAAGCCACCCATCTTAAGAAAAGTCACAACTCTTCATAAAAATTGCACCTCTTCAGAAAAGTCGCACCTCTTTAGAAAAGTCACAACTCTTCATAAAAGTCGCACCTCTTCAGAAAAGTCGCACCTCTTCAGAAAAGTCATCACTCTTCATTTTCCATTCACACCTTTTTAAAACCCAAGAAAAATCACACCACATGTATCAAAAGATAATATTGATAAATCCGATTTCCTTAAACAACAAAAATGAGGTACTAGATGGTAGACATGACCAACAAAATAGATATAAAGACAAATCAAACTACATTGATGATTATCCAAAGGTAATACTGGTAAGACCAAATTTACTTGACAACAAAAATAAGCTACTAGTTAGTTGACACAACTTTACTCAACACAATCAGTCCTCTGCATCTTTGACACAATAAATAAATAATCTTTGCTCGTCATTTGTAATTATCACTGCTTGTCCAATGCTGCAGTTTTTGTTTTGCGTTTGTGTTTTTTTTCAATTTTATGTGACTCCATCACTATTTCAGAGAAGGTATCGATTTGGCATGTGTAACACCAAAATGTGAACTCCCTATTGTCTTGCTTTCCATCAGCTGCATTCTTTCCCAAGTCATTTACACTGTCATCTGTCAACAAGGATGGTGGATTGTTATCGTTTGTAGCTGACGATTCTTCCTCTAATTTCTTTCCGGATATCAGATCATTGCAAGGACATTCCATAGGCTGCATAAGTTTTGGTTTCTTTGGTAAAAGACCAATGTTGCAGTTTTTGTCGTCCTTGTGTTCTCTTAAAGCAGCCACCTTGTGTTTGTGTTTTTTTCCTTGCAAGTGGTCATTCAGGCCATCTTGACTTGTAGTACACACCTGACAAAGTTCACAATTCCACTCCGTAACATTTTTCACTGGAGCACTAGTACTGCTTAATGAAGGTTTGCCATCAACCTCTTCAATTAGAATTATAGCTTTCCGTTTTGCTCCAGAGGAAACCGTTTCAAGCTTAGCCTGTATTATCAACACCAAAAGAAGCACTTCTCAGAAATTTAAATACCTTACCGATCTGAAAGCATATTGACGATTTCATAGACATTAAATGAATGTATTAAAGCAATAGTAGCTTGTACTAAAGCAAGGAACAACAGCTTGGGGAAAGGAACCTATACTTATTCATTAAGGGCCCCGAAACATATTTTGGAGGACATTAAAATTAAAGCATTATCTCTCCTGATTCGTCTCAACCAAGCCAGTACTCAGTTGTATAAGAACAAATGTCGTAGTCCAGGAAATTATTTCCTAGGTTTGGTTGCTCAATTTAAAGTAATGATAGCAATATTCTGGTACGTTGTTGATTATTCAATAACCAGCAATTTATTGAAAGAGTTAATAAATAAGAACACGAACCATCAAGATTCCACTAAAGCCAGGGGGCTGTTCTTTTGAAATCTACACCTTTGGACTTCGATTCAATGTTGAAATTTTTGATTCCCCGGCACGATACCGAAAAGGAACCTCTGAGATCATCTCCTCAAAGGCCTCCGCCTGGCTCTTCAATCTATCTCCTCCACCCATTGCTTCTTCTCTTTCCATCAAAAATCACACAAGACTTTTTAAAGAGCAAGATTAAGAAGAGTAGAATATCAGAAATTCGTATATATAAAAAAGGAGGGAAACCTCTATTTATAGCCAATAAAGACTAGTATGAATAGATGTTTATTGTTCCTTATCAGAAAAGTCACAATCTTTCGAAAAAATCACAATTATAAAAAAAGTCACAACTCTTACAACTATCACAACCCTTCAAATGTGAAAAAGTGTGATTTAAATTACATGTTTTCTCTAATTGAAGTTTTTTCCTTAAAAAAGAAGTTCATTTCTCATCAATAATATCACGTCATAAAGCTTAGCAATGATTCTTCCCAAATATCCAACTATTAAAATTAATGAAAAGGGTTTTGTTACCAACATGGGTTGTGGTGCACTGGTGGGAGTGCTTCACCCTTAACCAGAGGTCTCGGGTTCGAGCCTTGGGTATGGAGAAAATCTTGTTGGGAGTGCCACCTCCGAATGGGCCCTGCAGTGCGCGATCCAGATATAGTCGAAGCTCCAATGTGGGCTCCGGACACCGGGTGGAAAACCAAAAAAAAGAAAAGGGTTTTGTTACCGATGATTAATTATTACAAAAGTTTCTCTTTATCAACTTTATCTTCTATCAGGTAGGAAGTAACATTTGTTCCTAGAATTTATATATTGGCTTCTAAGTAACTAATGATCTTGTATGAAATAATCAAGTATTATTATAAAATACTATAGTAAGTATCTCCATTATCAAGAGTTTCTCTTTATCAACTTTATCTTCTATCAGGTAGGAAGTAACATTTGTTCCTAGAATTTATATATTGGCTTCTAAGTAACTAATGATCTTGTATGAAATAATCAAGTATTGTTATAAAATACTATAGTAATTATCTCCATTATCAAGAAGTTACTTTTACTAATTATCTCCATTATTTCCCTCCATTATGAAGATAACCTCCATCTTTATGACCATTATTCTTGTAACCTTACACTTTCATAACATGTTTATGACTAAACTTTTGTATGTCTCTATATAACACTATAAATAGAGATCTAAGAGTTCATATTGTTTATATATACTTGAATACACTAAAAGTATTATTTTCTCTATTATAGTGTACACAAAATATATAGAATTTTAAATTTCACTGGGGTACATATGTTCATTATCAAGAACTTCATGATGTGAAGAATTCTTATAATCAATGGTGAGTTTAAATAACGTGTACCAGTAAAAAAACAACATAAAATACATTTGAACAAATACAATAAAAAACAAGGTGAATATAGAATTAAAAAGAAAAGAAAAGAATGGAAGATACACAAACAATATTGTTAAAATCTGCAATGTTTCGTGACAAAGAAAAAAATATTTAAATTCCTGCAGATTTTCTTAACATCAAATAAAGGGAAATTCAAGAAATAGAAGAAATAGATAAACTGAAATCCTGGCTTTAGAGAGAGGTGACACATCTAACCAAATCATAGACATATACATATATTCACAGAACATACATATATGTATTTTGCACTTGAACATTTTGCATAAATAGATAAAGAGACAAATCACATGTATCAAAAGGTACTATTAAGAAATCTAATTTCCATGAAAAACAACAACGAGCTACTAGTTGGTAGACAGGAGCAACAAAATAGATAATAGAGAAAAATCACACCACATGGATCCAAAGGTAATACTGATAACATCAGATTTCCTTTAAACAAAAATAAGCTAACTAGTTGGTTGACGGAACTTTGCCCAACACAATCATTCCTCTGCATCTTTGTCCTTCCCAAATAGTTGTTGAAGATGTCGAGCATGCTTCTTTGCTACCTTATGAGTCTCCATCACCTTTTCGGAGAAGGTCCCTATTTTGCATGTGTCACACCAAAACTTGAACTCCCCATTGTTTTGTTTTTCATGAGCTGTGTTCTTTCTCAAGTCATTTGCACTGTCATCTATCAACAAGGATGGTGGATCGTTATCGTTTGGACTTGATGATTCTTTCTCTGATTTCTTCCCTGATATCAGATCATTGCAAGGACGTTCCATAAGCTGCATAAGTTTTGGTTTCTTTGAAAAAAAACCAATTCTGCAGTTTCTGTCGTCCTTGTGTTCTCTAAAAGCAGCCTCCTTGCGTTTGTGTTTTTTTCCTTGGAAGTGGATATTCAGGCAATCTTTATTTGTAGTAAATATCTGACAAAGTGCACAACTCCACTCTGTAACAATTTTCACTGGAGCACTGCTTAACGAAGGCTTGTCAGCAACCGCTTCAATCAGTGTTATAGCTTTCCGTTTTGGTCCAGAGAAAATCGTGTTAGGCTTAGCCTGCATTATCAACAACAAAAGAAGCACTGCTCAGAAATTTAAACACCTCGTAAATGGTTTACCGATCTAGATCTGAAAGCATATTAAATGAATGTATTAAAGCAATAGTAGCTTGTACTAAACGGCTTGGGGAAAGGAACCTATACTTGTTCATTAAGGTTCCCAAAACATATTTTGGAGGACATTAATATCAAAGCATCATCTCCCCAAAACATCATCGTTGCCATTGATAATGTTTCATTTCTTACTGTTACCTAGTTCAGGAAATACATTCCTAGGTTTGGCTGTTCAATTTAAAGTAATGATACGAACATGTATAAATAGCATTCTGGTTATGTAAACTAGTCACCAGAAAACCAAGAACATGACTAATGCAAACGAAGCACCTAAATAAAGAAAATTAGGGCATCTATGCCTTTATACTTTCTGCAGTGCAACTATATTAGCCTCTGCATAAGCTACCTCCCTTAGGTAACAGTGTTCAAGAAAGAGGAGATTGAGAAACTACACAAAGATGACAATAAATACCAACTTAACATTCTAACCCGTTCCGTCCATCCACAAAAACAGAGTGAAACAAAAGAAGTTACTACTTACAAACTTTCTTTTCCAGAATAGCAACTATTCTAACTGTTTTATTAGACACTGCCTGTAACACCCCTAAATAGTAACCAAGAGTCGCATGTCGATTTACCGTTGCGTAATTACTAGAATATGTTTTAGTTTCATTTTGGGAACTTGAAGTGTTGTGATAATTGCCAACTTGCTTAGCATAAATTCTTATCGTAATTTAAGGATTTGTGATGGGGTGTTTAGGTAATATCCTAATTAGAATTATGTATAACTTTAAAAGGAAGGTAAGGGATATACATATAGGTATATATGTATGCTTTTTGGGCAGCCAACTTTTTGTTGGGCAGCCCCTTTTGGTGACTTTTGTTTAGGTGATAAGTATCACCTTTGGAAGATATATTTTCACACCCCCTATAGTTATTTCGTTTTCCTCAAGTCTAAAAAAACATTAGAACCTTAGCTTAACAGATTGTTCTTCAAAATCACAAGAGAAAACTTGGCCCTTTTGGCTGGAATTCAAGAACACACACTTCTTGTTGGTAAGTGTCAAAATCTGTTTCTGAGCTGGATAGTGTTTGGTATTTTATGTATATATATGGCTCTAGAACTTAGTTTTCAGTGAGTAAATATAATTTGGAAAGATAATTCGTATACCTACAAATCTTATGTTTATGTCAAACTCTGATTCAGCTGTTATGAATTCGAAATATGGGACGCAACATGGGACAAGTTCTGTCCAGATTTTGGAATTTCAAATTCTGTATGAACAGCTGTTAGTGTTTTGACTATATCTTGTTGTACAAAATACATTTTGTGGTGATTCTTGTTTTTTTGCAACCCTAAGAGATGTATCTACATATTTCATGAAGGTTATAAAGTCTAGTTTTGCTGTTTTCCATTTCAAATCTAAGTTGCGACATGAGGTGCTAGGCTGGCCAGAATCACTGTCTTGGGAGCATTGTTGTGTTTGTGCAGGATAATTTTACTTATGATGATGATCCTATTTTACATCAATATTATTGAGCTTCTAGGGATTAAAGAAGTTGTTTAATTGTATTTTAAAGGTTGTATATACTCGTGAACAAGTTGAGGACCTTGATACATTGGTTGGACTGTTTCTTTGCTAAAGCACCGAGGTTTGTGTATAAACTTGTACTTACACTCTTTTAATCTCTAGTATATTTGAAATTGGATCTTGGTACCTTGGTTACCTCTTGTCACTTTGCATTGTTGTGTTGGTATCCTTTGAGACGTTAAAGATGCTTGTGTAACTTGCCCACTTGTACGGATTGTTTGATCACTTGGCACTCTTGTTGGGACCTTGTCCTTCTTGTGGCTGTGACTTTGTCACTCTTGGCATGCCTCTTGATTCGGATCATTTGCCATCTTGACTCTGGATTTTTAGTTCGTCTTAAGTATGGATGTTGTCCATTTTAAGTACGAATTAGAAAACCATTTTTAATATGGTTCTTGGTTCTCTTGATTATTGGGCTTTGACCCTTCTTGATATAGGGCGTTGACCCTTCTTGATACTTGTTTGTGCTTGGTGTGAAGACATGATGTACATATTGGGCGAGCCTTGTTGTTGAATCTCTTGGAAAATGATACTATGAATGTTATTGACATTTGGGTCTTTAAATATAGAACTTGATACTCTTTATATATTGTTTACTTGATTTATTAATTATGTTCAATTATGTTGCCCATGACTTGAGGAGGTTTGTTTTGTGAATCGGATGGCTCCAAAACTATAGTTTTGCACCACTAAGCTATATGCTTAGCGATAGTTGTTTCTATCGTAGGGAATGAGCGAGTGGATGCATGAAGCTGGCCATTGGAGAGGGAGATTTTGAGAGCCTTAAGGAAGATCACATTTGCATATAGGCATCTATATTTTGTATACACCTTGGGACTTGTACATGATCTTTGTGTTGTATATTTACATGAAATTTCGAGGACTAATGTGATCATGTCACCATGGGTTGTAAATTAAGTATGACTATATGTTTTGGTTCTTTTGGGGTGTGTAAGCCCAAGTATTGCAATATACTAAATTTACTATTTGTTGTGAATATTTGTGTGAAGCATGAACGGATGGGCAATATTCTTGTTATTTCATCCTTAAGTGTGAAGATAATATATGCATGAAAAACTCATCGGTTATTTGCTTAAACAATTTTTGGGAGGGTTTTTCCGTTATAAGTTGAAATTCCGTGCCATATAAATTTTGACATCACATAAATGTTTAAATGGACAAGATGCACATCCTTAACAATTTTTTTTTTCTTTATGAACCTAATCCCTCCACTAAATTTTAATCAATATGGCCATAGTTAATCTCTTTAAATGTCGCAAGTATTTAATCAGTTTTCTTGTTTAAGTGGTGGTATCCTTTTGAAAGGGTCGTTACACTGCCTCTTTAACAACTATTGTAGGTAAGGTTTGGAACATACTACTGGAAGAGTATTTTTATTAATGAAGGCAACAAGGTATTAAATAGAGTTACAAGGAAAATAATAAGACTCCTAAACGAACTGAACTAAAGTAATCTAAATAAATAGTAGCTGCTGAACTAACTAATGCAATCCTAATACGACTAAACTACTAATTGATGTCTGAACTAACGCCAAATGTTCTAATAATACTGATAGATAAAAAAAAATCATCTACTTAGCAATTTAAGAATTAATAAACAGGGCCAACAATAAAGAAGAACACGAACCAGCAAAAGTCCGCCAACTCCAGGGGGCTGCACTTGTAAAATCTCCACCTTTGGACTTTGGTTCACTGTTGAAATTATTGGTTCCACAGCACGGTGGCAAAAAGGAACCTCTGAGAAGTGATCCATGTCATGCCTAGACACATCAGAGACGCCCATTCCCATCTTTTCCTTAAACAACACGGAGTCAGCCTGATTCTTGAAGAATGAAGCAAATCTATCTCCCCCAAACATTGCTATTTCTCTTTCCATCATAAGCTCTCTCCTTACTTCCAACTCCAACATCTGCTTTCGAACAACCTCTTCTGCAATGATCTCTTTCCTGATACACTCTTTATCAATCTCATTCCTTATTGCCTCAACCACATTGCTACTACGGTTCAATGACCCAGGCTCCATCAAACCAACTAAAACAAAAAACAAATAAAAGATGGTATATAAATGCACGCAATGAAACAAGTTTTTTCTCCCTCTGTCCACTTTTAATTGTCATGTCGTATTTTTCGAAAGTCAATTTGACTAATTTTCAAAGTTGAATTAGATTACTTTAATTCGATAGTATAAACTAAAAATTTAGATATTCAAAAACTATACGAAAAATACTAAAAATAATTTTTTTTTGCATATCAATATGATGAAAAAATACATTGTAAAATGTTAATCAAAATTCTTATCGTTTGACTCTAAAATAGGAAACCACGACAATTAAAAATGGACGGAGGGATTATTTTTTATTTTTCAAGACAAACCTGGAGGGATGATTAGTTGAGTGGAACCTGAAATCTGATCAGGGGATGGATCCTCCAACACCATAGCTATCTGAAACATAGTAGAAAAGGGGAGAGGAATATGAAGTAACTCTTGGAGTTGAACAACCATTAAGGATGTGACTTTTCTGCAAAAGTTTTTCTACATTTAAATCTAATTAAATATTTCTAACAAACATTCTAATATCCTTTAAATTAATTAAAACCTCGTTTAAAGTTTCAATTTTATGCGCAAACAATGTTGGATCTGACTTTTAAGAAGAAGATAAGTCAAACAGAGTTGTAAAATTTTACCTTGTGGTTATGTCTTGGATTTGTTGCTATTGCTTTGGAAAAGGAGGCTGCCAGTAGCGTGTTTTTTGAAGGGCGGCTTTCTATGATATTTGACTCAAAAAATTATGTAACCCTCCAATAAATTCTTTTGTCTTCTTCTGATTGGTTCTAGTTAAATTTATTACAAATTCGATCTAATAAGATTGATTTTGATTGACCAAAATATGTCATTATGGACACGTGACAACTTTTGATTGATTCTTGAATTTGATTGGAATTATTACATCATTTAAACACGTGGCATCATCTTATTGGATCCTCAATTGTAAACATTACTCGATTTTGATTCTTTATAATTATCCTGTTCTCATTTATTTATTTTTGGAATGTCGCGGACCATATTTAAATTCTTAGCTATTGTATTGTTGTAGCCACCTGGAAAACATGTAATCACGGTACAATGTATATGTCACGACCCAAAAATGGACGTGATAACACTTGTTTATTCTCACCAAGACAAATTAGCCTCAACTCGACGAAAACGAAAGACATGCGGAAATACAATAAAACAAGAACAAGACAAAGACATAAAAACTTATTCATTCTAAACAATACCCCAAAGCTTGGTTGTCACGTGTTCAAGTCACTAAATACATGAGTGTGAAATTAGAAAATAAATACAAGTCTCAATCTTTGTTTCTCAAATAGAACAAAGTGTAGGAAAAGGAAAAAGAGGGCTTGCCAAATGGCAAGCAACTACCTCTTTAGGTCCTCGACAAGCCTCGAGATCAAAAGAAAGAGAAGGAGATCACGCGGGTCTGGGCTCGAAACCTACACAAGTGTAGAAACAAGTGGTGAGTACCAACAACACAATACCCAACAAGCAACCTACTAAACAAAGTAACTAGCAAGAAAACGAATACCCCTGACTCTCCCACCGAACCCCCTTAAACTATAACAAATCAGCCCAACCTAGCAATTCTACAATACACGGCTCACAAGGCCCAATATTCACAGTTCAATCTTTACAATTCAACAATAAAACAAATCAAATAAGGCAATCCCAATTACAAGTAGTTCAGCCACGCGCAACAAGTACATCAATCTCAAATATCAAGCAAGTCACGCATAAGCATCAAAGGTACCAAGTCTCATAATCAATCTCTTGCCAGAACCATTTCCCATCAGCAAAATATCACTAGCCGAAATCATTTTCCATAGTCTTTGTATCAAATCACTAGCCGAAACCATTTCCCATCGGTTTATATCACTAGCCGCAACCATTTTCCATCGACTTTATATCACTGGTCAGAACCATATCCCATAGACTTTGCATCACAAATCACCTCATGTCTCATCAAGGTGTTCATAACCAATGCACAAGCCATATCGCACTACACAAAAGAGACAACAATTCAAGTCCATATTCATGCTTTCAAGCATTTCATCAATCAATCAACAAGGGTTACAGTGAGACAATTAACATCATCATGTTCAACACATACCCTTTTTCATTTCAACCTCTTTTTATTCATTTAGATGTAACAAGTGGACAATTTAAGCCTTCATGCCATCTCCATTACTCCCAACTCACAATCAATGAAGGAAGCATACTAATTCAACTAGAATACAAGGTTTAGGAAGTCACCTGCCTTAAATAAATCAACAATCACTCCAAGAGTTGAGTCTGCCCCTTCTAAATCACTTCCAAAGCCACACAATTTATATACAAGTAAGTATTCACAATAAATTTCCAAAAACAACAATACCCACATCAATTTCCTTGAAAGGTGGGTCAATCAACACAAAACCCAATTCAAAATTAAGGTTTGAATTCAGAAAATAATACTTGAAAATGATGTTTAAGGCTTTAGGAACTCATTAATGAAAACCATTTCAAAAAAGAAATCAACACAATCAAAATCACCATTTTACTAAATTTTTGGGTTCTTGAAGATAACCCAAGTTTTCTCATATCAAAATCTTGATTTGAACACATAAATCCATAAACAATAATGGGTAATTAAAGTTTAGAGTTAAGAATTGTTGCCCAAAAGATTTTCCTCAAAAATCTAGTCCAAATCGCCACCCCAAAGCTCCCAAAACTCAAAAATGGAGAAATGGGGTTGAAACCTCAATTTTAGAAAACATTCTGTCCAGGTCTCAAATGCTCATCACGATCGCCATCCAAACTCACACGATCTCGATGAGTAAGGCAGTCAACTAATTAAAGTTGACCATCGCAATTGCGGCAAGATCCTCACAATAACAATGCACCCCAAGATGATGTTACGCAATCACAATCAGAGAGCCTCGCGATGACGAACATGGTCATGCACTAGAACCAGAAACCAGCCAAACTCAAAATCATTGAAAGGATCTCTCAGATTCGTTCTAAACCCCATACACACAAACAACATATGCAAACTAATTATACTCGACACTTCAGACTCAATTGAACCTTCAAAATATGAATCAGAGGTCTCCTTGACACAACATCCGTGAAAATCACATGTAACTAACTCACACCTAAAAAGACTAAAACAAGCTCGGGACCTCTCAAAAATCAACCAAGACCTCACCTAGGCCTAAAATCATCCCCCAAGTCCAACATAACTCTCGAAATTCCTATCCAAGCACCCAAATATTGACCAAAGTCAACCCAAAGGCTAAATTTCCACAAATTCACAACTTAGGACCTCAAATCCTCAAAAGACTCAAAAACTAAAACCGACACTCTCACGGCTCATATTCCATATTTTGGAACTAATGGAATCAATGAAATTCCATCTAGACACTCAAAACTCCAAAAGACCTCAAAACTCAAAGTTCAAAACCAACTTTTCAAACTCAATAATAAAAGACTCAGGGTCGATATCGAGAGGGGCAAAATGGTCAATTCACAAAACTTTCCAAAAATGACTGACCGAATCATTATAGTATAATATTTGTCTCACATTTAGCTACTATCAAATAGGGGTGGGCGTCTGGTATTCGGTTTGGATTTTCCAAATTTTAGATTTGTTAATTCAGTAATTGGTAGTAAAAACTAGATACCAAATATCAAATTTTTAATATTTTTTTTGATAATTTGGTAACCGGTAGTTATAAGTAGATATCAAATAGCGAATCTATCTGTTCCAATTCATCTGCTTTCCTAGACATGCATTGCACTACCAAATCATTCATGGATACTAGTGACATGCTAAAGTAGCAACTTTTGTTGAAACTTTAAGAAACAGTAAGAGGGCATTCTAACGAAAAATTAATCTAACTTTTTGGGGTCTCACACAATGAAGAAACAAGAAACTATTCTTTCATTAACCCATTGATCGCTGAACGCACGTGGTATACAATATGTGCTATGATGTTTTCACCTTATATTGGCACATGTGTCTCATTCTTTTAATTATCCAACATCGTACATACCTTGGTCTAAATCTCTAACTAGAGTTTCTCTCTTCAATGATCCTCAAACTCATCTTTTTCTCTCCAATTATGGCTTATAAAACAAGTTATAACATGGTAGTATAATCATCTCTTCACGTTATGTGAAGTAAGAGGCGATTTCTTGTGTGAGAGAGCCAATCTCGCAACTTGTTCGACACTCTTTATTTCTAAAACAATATCACATGCATATGAGATATGAATATAAATTCAATAGTCTTATATTGACGAGAATATAACCAAGTTGTTTTACTTTACATAAATATTATTATATCCTATGTAAACCTAGAGTCTTAACATGTTTCTCAAATAAGTCTCTAGATATTGCCTTTGTAAAAGGATTAGCTATCATTTCACAAGTAGGAATGTATTATAAATTTATTTCACCACTTGCTACTATGTCTCTCAAAAAGTTATACTTGATGTCAACGTGTTTGATTTTTCTGTGATACTTAGGATATGGAATGACCTGATCGGTCAATTTTAATTTTTTTTATAAAATTACTATTTTACCCCTCATGATTAGAGCCATCAAAATGGGCTTAGCCCATGGGGCCGACCCAACACAACTTGTTATTGGGGTAGGGTTGGGATATGAATTTTCAAGCCCATTTAAAAGTAGGGCTTATAAGCCTGGCCTATATAAGCCCTTGGCCCTTGAGGCTTGATCGGGGACGGGCCGGGGTCGTGTCACAATCCAAACCATCGTGATTGGCACCCACACTAACCCTCTGGTGGGAGAACCATTACTACAACCCAAACTAACAAACTCAACCAACAACTAAGGCATTTAAAGATACGGAAGCAGGTTTAAATGCATAAATTATATAGAGTTCCCATAAACTCCGAAGGTTTAAATAAACTAGCCAAACTGATGCAGAAGAACAACCCCTAGAACCTGAAAGTCATTGTACCAAAACTCTACTAACTACAAATCTAAGAACAAGGGGTACAACCCCGAAGCTAAGCAAACACCTTAAACAAATAGTCTGAGTCTGAAAGGAGTGGACTTAAACAAGAAAGATCCATGGCAGCCTGAAATAACTGGCTTACGCTTGAATTCGATCACGCTCAATAGTCAACTAGCTGTAGTCTATCTATAGCCACCTGAAGATGCCCTGTACTCAACAAAGAACAAGCAAGTGTAGTATCAGTACACAACCACAGTACCAACTGGTGGGATCACGCGGCTATTCCAGTAAGCATAACATATATCATAATTACAACAAGGTAAACACATACATGCATAAAATATATATACACATCGATTATCATTTCAGGAGCAATGCACGATTCCACATTCTCAATAACAAGTAGATATAACAAATCAATGGTTCTCTCATAGAACCTAATTCAATAGTCCTCTCATGGAACCCATACCCAAACTGTCAGCGTGCCAGATCGTGACATCCGTTCCAATGTTTATGCCGGTATGTGGCAACCGATCCCAGTTAGTGTGTCGGATCGTGACAACCGTTCCAATATTTATGCTGGTACGTGGCAATCGATCCCAGTTAGTGTGTCAAATCGTGACACCCGCTCTATTCAACAACCACAATCACAATCACAATGTATATTCTCACAATTATACAACAAGAGGTGATTCATGGCATGCAGTTCTTCATTCATACTTATTTACATTAGGTGTGATCAATAGGCTTCATTCACATACAAGCATTCATTACAATGAAACAATTTCTAACATACATCACGCAAAACATGAAATCACAACCATCACCTACCTCGAATCCAAGCTTGAATCCCCTAAGGCACTTGAATCTTCCCTTTCTGGATTCCTTCCGCTTGTTGTAGGTCTACAAACAATAATTTATATGCAAGGATCAACAATTAAAGGCCTAATTATCTGGATTATAACAAACCCAATAACCCTAGACCAAACCCTTGATCCTCTTACCCATATTAGGGATTTTTCCACCATAAATTCCAGCCCCCCATTGATAATTACCCATGAATTTGCATTTTACGGATTGAAACATGGATTCGAGGAGTAAAATCCTTACCTTTAGCCTCAAGAATGGTGAAAAATGGTCAAGAACTCACCCGGGGTCGTATCCTAGCTCTCAAAGCGAAAAGTGCAGAATAAAACATTTTTGGGGTTTTATTTCCAACTTAAGTCGTGTCTGTCCTGCTACGGCGGCCCCGCCCTGGCGGGAATAATCCCGCCATAGCGGCTTGCACAGAACCAGCGAGCAAATTAAGAATTCCAAACCCCCATTTTCACAATACACCCTCATCCCATGACACTCAGAAAATACCCGTTCACGCTAAGTTTATTTTTCGGAGTTCTACTCACCCGAATTTAATTCCGTAAAGTCGTATGAGTTCCTTAACGTCTTAGATATCTACTCATGTGATTAAAATCATAATTAGATCTCCCATTTGTTACCAGATTTCCCTAGACCTCACTAACTCCGACTTCGTCCAAATCTAAACTAGGCTAGGAAATCTCAAGTTACTACGGAAATTTTTTTTGGCCCCAACTTTTTTCGCTAACGACGGAATCAGGTTGTTACAGGTCGGCCCATGGGCCAAAACTTTTTATTTAAGGGTAACTTACAATAATCTCACTATATATAATCTAATTACTTAAATACACACTATGTTGTAATATTATGAATCTTACCAGATTTTGGTACATCCAGATACATGTATCTCGAAATATATGGACTCAAAATTAGGTTAATCTATTATAGATACACTATATCCAAGTAGCTTTACATGTATCTAAGATGCATAGACAAATATCGCTCCCTCGCCTCCCTCTAGTCTTACTTGTCACTCTCTTATTTCGCTCGCGTATATGGTATGGGAGATACATGCTAATTACACTAGACTTTTTGCTAGTGTTATTAAAACAACACCATTGTTTTGCAAATTTGATTTGAAAATCTTCTCATTTTCTTGATGTTATAGAATTATAAGTTTGAAAAGAAAAAAAAAGAAAAAATGAAAGGCTAGCCTGCCCCAGTCCTCCGCTCTTCTAGTGTTGGGTTGGGTCGATCATTTTCATGCCCTTCCGATTGAAGGGCCTGCCCGCCCTAGCCCTTTAAATTTCTTGGCCCGCGAGGCTTGGGCCGAGTGGGGCTGGGCCCACCCTTTTTGACAGTTTTACTCATGATATTAGGCCCTGTTCGTTTTTGAGTGAGTTTTGAAATTGGTTTTAAGTTTTGAGTTAAAAGTTATGAATTTTGAGAATTTAGAAATTTGAAAGGCTAAAGTTGATAAAAAGTAAATTTTCATCGTCTGTTGGAGTTTCGAGTGTTAGAATGGAATTCCATCGATCCGTCAATTTCATCAGTTCTAAAATGTGGAAATTGAACTAAGAGAGTTGTTGATTTCAGAAGTCTTTTTGAGGATTTGGGGTCCTAAGTTGGAAAATTGTGGAGTATTAGCCTTAAGGTCGACTTTGATCAATGTTTGAGGTTTGGATGCTCAAATAAATTTTTTGAGAGTTCTATTGTATTCAGGGGTTGATTTTAGGCCTAGGTGAGATCTTGATTAAATTTTTAGAGGTCTCGAGCTTGATTTGACCTTTTTAGGCGTTATTATTACTTTCTTGTGATCTACACAAGACTCTGGTCAAGGAGACCTAGATTCATATTTCTAGGAATTCATTGAGTCCTAAACATCTAGTATAATCAATTTACCTATATTGTTTGTCTGTATGGGGTTTCAATGAATCTCAAGTACGGGTGGGCATGATATGGTATATACCTAAATACCATACCATACTGAAATTTTTAATACCGTAGTTTTGGAATTATGGTATTTGGTGTGGTATATGGTATATATTTTAATTTTTTTGGTATTCGGTACGGTTCTTGGTATTTAGAAATATCATACCAAAATATCGAATACCATACCGAAGTAGATAGTTACATAAATAACATATATATTATTATTATTATTATTATTAAAATACTAACAAATATGCAACCTATTTCTATTATTTATTTTACCTATATATTTCTACATGTGTAATTTGTTAGTATGATACAATTGAAACCTTTTTATAACTTTTGAAGTTATAATACTCTATTATATGAGTATATATTAGTGGAAGTTGAACAAATTATGGTTATCGATTTGCCATACCGTAGAATACCGAAACCAAACTTCAATATACTGAACCCTACCGAATTAAATTGGTATGGTAATCATATAATATTTTAAAAATTGAATACCAAAATTATAGTATCAGAACTTTCAAACACCGTACCATATTATACCATGCCCACCCCTAATCCCGAGGGTCCAATCGGAGACTTAGAGATTTACTGATTTTGGTTTTTGTTCTGGCGTCACCCATGATCGTGGAGCAGGACCATATTCATGGAGGGCCTTAACCATGGTCTCCAAATTTCCGTGATGATTAGTGGTAGATTTACACTTATTTGAGGCCCATTTAGCTCAATAATTCATGTCCTCAATGCCTAATTTTGTCCTATTCTAATGATATTAAGATGATTTGGAGCTATGAATACTAAAGGACAAAGCAAGGATGAATGTTTGAAAGAATGGCCAAAAACATAAAAAGAAGTGTAAACTCTACATTGGTGATCGCTTAACATGGAGGGAGGATCGCTCAATGGGTATAACCTTGCCAAAGTTAATAGTGCACAACAATTGAATTAATTAAGGCAGGTCGGTGAACTCAAGGAGTAACAGTGACTCACAGAATGAAAGAGACGAGCAAGTTGACCATCACCAAAATTGACAGTACTTGATGAAAAATTGAAGGCTTAAAAGGTGAACAATGGTGGTGATGCATGATATCTCGAATGTGAAAGGTAGACTCAAATGAGATTGCCGGCTGAGGTTCAAACACCTGAAGCCTAAAGCGAGAGAAAGGCGAGCTGAGGAATTGTTGTCAATTTATCTAATGAGATCGGCGAGCTCGTTTAACATCACCCATTGGGCCACATATTGAGTTTTGGGCCAAATTTTGAGAAACTATAAATTGCCCAAAGGTGAGAGAAAAATAGAGTTGGACTTTGGGAGAGAGTTCCAGAGTTTTGAAGTTATAAACAATTTAGAGAGAGAAATACTCTTTCCTTTGTGAAGAACAATAGGGTTTTCAATTTTTTTTTTATTGAAATTGATAAATTGTAGTTGAATTCAAAGTGAGTTTGCCTGTAATTTCTTAATTTCATGTAACCCACGGTTTCTCTCATGCAAGGTATAATTTATTTACACTTTGTGATGAGTGGCTAAACCCCCAAGATCTAGGGGTACATTTATGGGGTTGGGTGTTGATTTAATGTAGTGGGTATTATGTTATGCTCTGTTTTGTTGATGTTCATACATGGATTTGAGCTAATTAGCATGAGGTTAACTTATGGGTTAATGTTTCAAACTTAATTCTACTTCTAATCTTTGATTGATCCTTGAAAGAGATTGATTGAAGTGGGTAATTAGTTCGATACTTGCAATTTAGGTTTGATTTATATAGCTTGCTTAAAAATAAAGGTTATGGGTATGATCTATTTACCCTAGTTCTGGATTGAAAGATAGAATATAGTAAGATATTTGGTTGTTTAGTATTGCACATAGATGAGATTGAAATAAGATTCTATGAGTTGAGGCTATGATATCGAAAAAAGATAAATGTCATTGATGATGACCCAGCCTATCCATGAATGTTCATCACTATAGAACAACACAATTACCCCTATGCGATATCGAATTGCAATCCCATACCCCTATATTTCTCTTTACTTATTTTATATTTTGAAAATCTTGTTTAATTGTGACTATTGATAACAAAACCCTTTTCGTAAATGTGATGGAATCATCCATCCACTTATTTTTACTATTAAAAATGAATGGCTTTAAAATCTAAATCTATTAATTGAATTCTCCGCGCTATATCATTCTCTATGGGATTCGACCCCGACTCTTTGTTTGGTATTTTTATTGAAGATGAACACGTACTCTTTTGATTGGCTTTGAAGAGTTGTTTGAGAGTTATCAAAAATAGCGCCGCTGCTAGGGAATGATGGCTGAGAATTCCATTTGAGAAATTAGTTTGTAAATTTGTTTAGTTGTAGTAGATTGTTGCTTTTTGTTGTTGTTTGTAGATTTACAGATCTTAAACAATGAGTGACCAAGGTAGTGACAATGATAGTTACGATGTTCAATACAATAACATGGGTGATTTGAATGACATGCCCGTGAACACCATTCAAACTACATGAGTAATCTTGTTACCTCCCACAACTGGTTTTTCATGTGAATGGAATAATGCTACAATTGCTCCAATTAAGAGGAATATTTGGGGTTTAGCTCATGAAGACCCCCATTAATACCTTAGGAATTTTGTGGATGTGTGTTGGTCGTTCGTGTTTAAAAACATCTAACAAAAGTCAATAAGGTTGAGGTTATTCCCGTTTACTTTGACTGGTGAAGCTACTAGATGGTTGGCGAAGTTACCAAATGATTTGATCACTTCTTGGGAGGATTTGACTAAAACCTTCTTGGAGAGATTTTCCCCCTTTCAAAGATGGTCAAGCTTAGGGACCGAATCTAAAACTTCAAGAGAATTGAAGGTGAACCTTTACATGAGACATGGTTGCGGTACGGAAAATTTCTCTTGCAATTCCCAGCACATGGTGTCCCAGACCATTTGTTGCGACGATATTTTCATCATAGCCTTGATTCAATCAACAAAGGTGTGGCTAGTCAACTTGCCCAAGGAGGGCCGGTGCAACAACCATATGAAGTTGCATCGTTGTTGCTCGATGAAATGACCAAGGTAAATCAAGAATGACATACTAGAGAAGACCAAGTGTTCTCTCTACAACTAAGCATGAGTAAAGAATAAATTGAAAAAGAGCATCAGCGAGATGAGAACATGGCCAAAATGATGACTCTACTCGATTTGTTATCCAAGCATGTCATTGGAGGTGTAGTGAAATTAGTGAATGCAGCTGGAACTAGTAGTGGGCAGTGCCCAGAGGATGCCAAATACAAGGCTATATAAAATGAGGAAGTCCAATGTTACGCCCCAAGGCTATCCCCTGGACGTAAACACGGGACCTAGGATCATGAGTGACCCCAAGCTAACCCTGAGCTGGCACATCATAAGCAAACTAAAAGATTACTGAATAAAATATACTATGCAAAGGCTTTAAGCAGTGATAACTAAAAGTGGGGAATACCTAATACTGATCTAAATATATAAAAGATTATGAGTTTAATAACAACTAGAAGATCAAACTCAAAACTAAAGCTGAATCTAGTACTATGTCTGAAAAAGCCTTTAATTGGCTAAAGTTACCGGGACATCCCTCAACTAACTCTAGAAAAATTGAAAACTGAATAAAAAGACTTTAGTGAAAGACCCACTCTATTGTCCTCGAAGTATGAGGACTCACCACTGAAGCTGCTGAACTGGAGATCGAGAACCGATCTATGCGTGATCAGGATGCTGAATACCTGAACCTGCATCATGAAAGGATGTAGCGCAGAGTATGTGTTAGTACTTGGCATGTACTGAGCATGCAGGATATATAGTATAGTTGAATAAAATACATATCTGAACATAACATTAACATAATCTGAACTGAATGTAAATGTTGGAATATACTGAAGGCTAAACTAAATGAAATGACCAAGTACTAATTCTGAACATGACATACTGAGACTAGATGCTGAAATATAATTAAAAACCTGGTCGAATGCACTAGAGTCTAATTGTGGGAGCTCCTATTAACCGACATAAAACTACGTGAGCTAAATGCAGAGTCCGATGTATATGTCCTATCGAGAGGACCCAATATACCTTGCCAGGGGTATAAAGGCATGACTGTTCGATGTATACGCCCCATCGATAGGACCCAATATACCTTGCCAGGGGTATAAAGGCATGAATGGCATGACCACTAAAGCTGATACCCAACAGAGGGGACTAAAAACCTACGGGGTATGTAGTTCTGGGACTATGAGGGTACGCTGAAACCTAGTCCAACTCGGTCTAAGCATACTCCCTATTGGAATGTGTATGACACAACAAAATTGAAATACTAGATAGCTCAATGTTCTGACATGCAAATTCGAGAATGGAACATTTAAATACTGACAATGTAACATTCTTAACTAGAGCATGTATATCTGTTTAAACCGACCTAGCAAGTGTAATTCATGAACTAGAAGAATCTACTCAACTAGGGTTCTGAATTTCATGCAAAGAATTAAGCAACGATTTCACGAAAACATGATAATCTGATTAGCAATACTATAACAGTTAATTCACAACAATTATACAAGGTTTGAGAAATCCTAGGTCTAAACATGATATAGAGAATCAAGAATCTGACTGAATTCTAGGGACCTAGTAGATGAAAGGAACCTAATAATGAAATTCCACTTACTTGGTGATGAAATTCATGGAGAAATCTTTTGATATCGAGGTTTGAACTGAAGAAACCTTGCTGCGTGTTCTTGAGGGGTTGGTCGACTTTCTCTTCTCTTTTTCTCTAGGTTTGGTGAATTTTTGGAAAATGATCGATTAGGGAAAGAACTGATTAAGTTACTAGGATTAAACTAACCAAAACTACGTAGTTTAGGGCTTAAACGACATAGTTTAGGTGTCCAGCGCATATGGGAAAGGACCAAATGACCCCTAACTTAAAATCTGTCGAAGCCGACCACGGGCCCTGTGACGGACCATCACAAGGACCATGACCCATTGATATGAGGCTAAAAATACATATTTTTAATCATTATTTCCTCACATTTATTATTTATATTTGTCCTTTTTGAGCATTAATTTGATGGATTGTGCTAAATTGTGTATTTTATTTGTAGGATTAAATTGGTGGAAAATTGGAGAAGTTTGGAGCTAAAACGAATTAAAGATTGAAGGTTTAAGAAGGAAATTAAGCAGACAGCTTAATGGATTAAAGTGAATAAAATATTATATTTATATAAAAGGGGCATATTGCAAATTGCAAAAGATTTAAGTTGAATGAATAAGCTGCTACGTGGCAGTCTCTCAATGCACTGGCCAATTGATGAATGGCGGTGTAGAATCAACAAATTCATTGAGGCGGCACTACTGTTCACGCGGCGAGAAAGAAAAAGGAATCCAATTCCTTTTGGTTTTAGATTCCTACTTTAATTTGGATTCAATTATTTTATTTAGGATTTTGTACATCTATAAATAGTGCATAGAAATATTTATTTGAAGGGAAGAACCAAGATACAAGACACAATATAAATTTTCTTCTAGATTAGGAGCTTTGGAAGATCCGTTGTGGAGGCCAGGGAATTGTGGTTTATTCTTTCTTCTCCTTTATTATTATTTGTATTCGTGATTAATAAAAGATAGTTTAGCTATTGTTCTTAACTTTTTATGATTAACACAAGCATATTTATTTTAATGAATTTTGATTGTGTTTGTGAGATAAAGAGTAGCTAACTTTCATAACTAGGGTTGTGGGAACCATAATCGATTAACAAAGTATGAATAATAACTAAGTAATTCATGAATAGTGTTGAAGCATGTATTGATAATTCTTTCGTCTAGAAGTCTTTTTAACGGTGGCCAATGTTAGAACTCGCCTTGTTGCCACTTGCCGGACCAAGGAGGTAATCAACAAGAAAAAAATTATCAACATAGATTTAGTGTGATACTATCTAATAGCCTAGTGTCGATTGGTGCAAAGTAATAACTAAGCCAAACATCGATTATGATGTCTAATATGAGGTAAAGGTAAGAGTTAGTAAATTATACACACGTAGCCAGACCAAGGTGAGGGGCAAAATTATATAGATGCCGGACCAAGGATTTAGAGATACCTAACTTATCATTTTGCATGTAATACACTAGAAAATGATTACTATGATTAGGATTACTGCATTATGAGCTTATGGGGAGCACATTCCTAGTTACTTTTAATAATCTGAATATAAATAAATACTTAGTTCAAAACTATGTTTTTATTGTTTTTATTTAATTGGATTTTTAGCCTTAATATCTTGTATTTCTTTATTTATTATTCGTTTGTTTATTATTGATATTTTAGCCTTTCCTTTGGTGTATTTGCAATCTATGATATGTTCTCTTTGACTTACTACATAATATTCTTCTTTTTGTTCGGTGCGAAATTCATTTTATTCGTACGTGATAAATTCATGATATACTAAGATATTTTTGGTAGTGTGGTAGGTGAGGAATTTATGACATTTTTGGTAGGTGTACCATTTTTGGTAGGTGTGGAATCCATTTTAAAGATTTTATTATAATATTCTTTGCTAAGTGTCTTAATCTTGATATCTCTTTAATATTATTTGTGATGTATTCTAGATACAACATATCTTGGGTTCTTTGGTACATATATAAATTATTTTCTATTAATTGTTCTAATAGTTTTATATTTTCCATAGCTTCTGTCCAATATTGTGAATATTCGTAGTTCATTTTAATCTGAATTTATTTGTAAATCATACCATTCTATTCTTTCGAGGTCTAAATCATGTAGGTCTATTTCATACCATTGTTGGTTTAATATATCTTCTGATTCGTTATCATTAAATATTTTTTTCCACATGATTTTTCTTAATTCAATTATCTTTATACCTTTAAGTATATATAGGATTAAAGTTTCATAGTTTTTTATTATTTCATCATGCATGTATGTAGTCATGTTCTTTATCATGCAGGTTTCTATTTTCAATTATTCCTTCCTATCATATTCATAATTGATTAAATTCATATTAGATCATTATGAACTAGTTTATTTGTTTATCATGTTCTCCTGTCACTACTAGCATCGTACTTTAGTGGATACTTCCTTCTTATCAGTGCCTCAACTTTGTTTACTCCCCTAAACGACTTTCATTGCCTACCGGTTTCAACATTAGGATGGCATAATATATAAGTTTTCTCCCTGTTTCCAGTGTGCTAATAAACTAGAAATCATGATTCAAATAATTCTAATACATAATAACTAACATAAATTTATTCAACCATATATATGATATTCAGGAATATATGAAATTAGTTCTGCATATTTGTTGAACAATATACCTTTGCCTCTTGCTTATCCATGATATCTGAGGGTTGCTCCATTATCTATTAAGTATTTAAATATTTGAGAGAGTGTTTTTAAGAAAGCTTGCTTCGTTTTATTGAAGGCTTGCCTATTATGTTACATGTACATTCCTTTATATAGAAAGGAAATTCTAGCTTATCTACTGCACTCACACTTATCTGCACACTACTTTAATAATGCACACCTACCATACTTACCCACTTTACACTTGTCCCTTGATAATGCTACCACACCTACCCACTTTACACTTGTCCCTTAATAATGCACTACCACACCTACTACTTTAATATGCACATACTTTAATAATGCATACTACCCTACACTTGTTGACTAATTTACATGATTTATTCCTACACTTTCTTACAATAAGACTAATAATTTACAATAATGCTCCTACTTTATACTATTTACTTTTGGCTCTTTTTGCCAAATATGTCTTCTTTGCCTTATCTCTTTAGTTGTTGCTATCTTGTTTTTCTTTTCTTCGTTATCTTCTTATCTCTTTAGACTTTATTCTAGCTGGACATCTGGAGTCACGTTGTCTTCTTCATTACATTTTGTACATAGATGATCAAGGTATTTGTGTCCGATTAGCTTGCAATATCTGGCTAATAGTTCTGGCAAAATAAATCCTTCTTTAAGTGCTCTTGTCGTAGGTCTTTCTTCTGGTTTTAATAATGATAAAATCCATTTCTAGATTTCATCCATATCTGCTTTCCTTAGTTCTCTTGAATTTGAATATATCATTAACTGGTCTCTAGAGTAGTAACTCCATATAGCATTTCCGTTTAAATAATTGTTTGCTAACTCTTGTATAATAGTTGATATACCAATTATTCTTTTATTGGCATAAAAACTTGGTATCTCTATTTTTCGTATTTCTTCCTGTTGTCCAATATCTTCAGGTATAATCATGTCTTTGGTTAGTCCGATCTTAATAACTTGAATCGGAGGTTTTATCTCTTCGTATAATATCTCCGCTAGTGCACTTTATATAAAATAAGTTTCCTTTGGTAACACTTTTATATGTGACGAATGCTTTGTGTAGTTCTGGTATTCCACTTATCTCTTCTCCATCGTATGTATATACGGTATTTAATAGTCCATAATTGTAACATGTTCTTACTAAATTGGCGTTAGTTTTTGGTTGTGTGATTAACTTGTTATAACCTTGTAATTTTTGGGTTAGGTAGTCTTGATTTGGTTCTTTGGTTGTAGTGGATCTAGGGTTAAGGTTCAAATAAGTTTGGATTTTGTATATATTTTCAATATAGGTTCTCGTAACATGGTTATATAATTTTTTCTCATATTATAGAATATCTGCATATGTAGAGGTTTGTGGTTCCATAGTCAATGTGTTTCTTGACGTTCTTGGGGTAAATGATTTTTCAAATAGCTGGTTTAAGTTTGCATTCTTATGCTGTTTTTCACTAACTTGTTTACTTGTACCTACAGATGTATTTAAACAAACATTATGGGTTTTTAGGTGTTTCCCAACGTCACCTCTTAGCTCTGGATTGTTAAAGTCTTCCAATCAACTTAGCTCCGCATTTTTATAGTCATGCTGCTGACTTGTACTAGCTTTAGACTTCAGATTATCTTCATTAGTCTTTAGCTTTTGTATCTCATTGTCCATACTGTCCACTTTGATACAAAGTGTAGTAATGACTTTGAGTATCTCTTCAATTGTATTTTCTTTCTCAGTTTGAGTAGCTTTGTCTTGATAGGTAATCTGCAATAACATTCTTGTCAGTCCTTATTATTTCAATTGTAAATGTAAAATTTAATATATTTAATACCAATCTTCTTATTTCTTTTGTAGTTACTGAATCTTGTATTTTTCTTGTTAGCCACCATTTTACTTGTGTGTTATCTGTCCCTATAATAAATTTGTTATATACAATATATGGTTCAAATGATAATAAACATTTATATATTTAATATAATTCTTTCTTGTTTATTTCCCATTTTATTTCTGTATTAGTAAATGTTCCTGAATTGTATCTGCAATGATGTTCTATTTTTTCTTCATCATACCTGTATTTTAAGATTCCTCCATAACTTTTTTCACTGGCGTTTGATTCTACTATATAAGTAATTTTTTTGTTTTCATCCGGAAAATATAGTTTAGGTAGGTTCTTACATAATAATTTTACTTTTTGTATTTGTGTTTGATCTTTTTTTATCAAACTGGTATTCTATATCTTTCTTTAATTTTTGCTGTAATGGTTTTAAATTCTTTGCTAATTTTGGTATGTATTCTCTTACTTGATTTACTAGTCCTAAGAATGATTGTAATTTCTTTTTTGTAACTAGCTGTTCATTTGAGTTAATTATTTTTTGTACTATATGCGTTTGCATTTTTATTCCATTTTTATCCATCTGTATTCCTAAGAATTCTATTTGGCTTTTCATTATGTCTGCTTTCTTTTTACTTAGGCTTATGCCTGAATATTCTATAATACGTATGAATTTTTCTAATAATCTTATGTGTTCATCTTGGGTTTTAGAATATAGTAATATATCATCAATATATACTACACAATTTTCTAGTTGTTTAAAGTAGTTATCCATAAAGTGTTGATATCTACCTGGGGCATTTTTATATCCAAATGGTAATACATCCCATTCTGTTGTTTTTCGTTTTTTGTTATTTACTCTTTTTACTCCTATTTTTTGTTTACATGGTGTTGTGAACCATCAGTGTGTTTTTGTTATTATATGTGGGTATAATTTTTCTAAAAATGGCATTCCTAATAGCATATCTTTTGTTGTAAGTTCAAAGTTATACATTTCTTCTATAGTTAATATCTTATCCCATACTTGTATTTTTATATTTTTTGCCTTATATGTGATCATGCTTCCTTCATTATTAAATCATGTTACTATTATCGGTGTTTTTAATTTTTCCCATTTTTCTTCTGGTAAACAATTGTATTTACATATATTAGCTTCTGCTCCTGTATCTATCATTGGTGTATAATATCTGTTGTAATATCCCTCTATTATTATCTTTGCAAGTATATATATTTTCATATTTTTATCATATTAAAGTTCTTTTTATTATTACTCTTTTATTTTCATAATTTGTTGTCAACTGTTTGTCTTCTAGATTATATGGTTTTACTTGTTCTAGCCATTTTATTCCTAAAGTGATATTTTTATCTCCTTGATATATTTTAAACTTTATTACTATTGGTACTCCTCCAATGATTATTTCCTTTTCTGTAGTTTCTTCGGTATATATTAATGTCTTTGGTAGTTCAGGGCATAATTGTTCAGTAGTAATTATTTCATCTTCTGTTACTAATTCTCTTGTAATATAGTTTTCTTCTTGTCCTGTATTTATTAATATTAGATATTTTCGTTGTTCCATTACTCCCGTTATGTAGTAATGATATGGTTTTATTTCTGCTTCCATTGATTTTTGTGGAGTTTTATCTATTCTTCTTGAGGTACTCATTTTTGATGATATTTGTGGTATTTCATAGTTTGTGTTTATTCTTTTTGATGTGCTTAATCTTTCTTTTACTATTTCTAAATCTTCTTCTATGTCAATCTCATTATAACTATAGTCATTATTATCTATGACTGTAACTATTCTTTCAAAATGATTTTCTATCTTTATTTTATTTATTTTATTTTTTGCTGTTATCTTATGTTTTGTTGTTAAAACATACAAGTTTTTACATCTAGCTGTAAATATCTTACTTCCTAGGGCTAGTTCTATCCCTGACATTTTCCAATATAATACTAGTGATTTATCTATGTTTCTGTCATTTATTGCTACTGAGTAGTTAACACTTATTATAAATTTAAAATTTTGGTATATGAGGTTACCTTTTACTGCACTTATTATACTTTTTTCTATGGGTTGTATAATTTTATCATCCGCTAAGTATATTTCTACAGGTGTATCTATTCCTTCTCTGAAACATGCTTTTATTAGTATTTCTGTTCCTCCTAAATGTACATATTTAATTGGATTTTTAGCCTTAATATCATGTATTTCTTTATTTATTATTCGTTTGTTTATTATTGGTATTTTAGCCTTTCCTTTGGTGTATTTGCAATCTATGATATGTTCTCTTTGACTTACTACATAATATTTTTCTTTTTGTCGTTTAAACCAATTTCTTATTGTTGGTATTTCGAATATTTTTTCTCTGCTTAGGTCTAATTCTTTTCCTTTTATTTGTTCAAATATACTATTATCAAATATTATTTTTTGTTCTAAAGATTCTTCGTCTTGATGTTCTTCTTTAGTTATCATTTGTATATCTGTTTCAGTCATTTGTTATATTATAGAATTCATTGTTTGATTCCATTTCTATATCGTTATCCACTTCATTTTCTGATATTTCATATATGCTATCTTCACTTTCTAATTCATAATCTATGTATTATATCTGCATATATTTTTCATTGTCTGTTATTATTTCTGATATTTGTTTTTTCTTTATTTTTAGGTAATTTATAATCTTTAGCTATGTGTCCTAATTTTCCACAATTATAACAAGTACATTCCGTTAGTTTTCTTTTTGGCCTATATGGTCTTTTGGTTTTGTAGTTTTTTACATAGTATCTTCTTCTCGGTTTTTTATATTTATATTTTGATATGTATTTTTTATTATATTTATTTTTTTATTTTTAGAATACTTATCCGTACAACCAAATTGGGGTGCTGTTTTATTTTTGCAACATGCTAGATTTTTTACTAATATCTTTTCCATTTTTATTTCTTCTTTATGTTTTTTCACACAGTTCTATAAACCATCGTTGTAAGAATTTCGTTCTAACTCCTAAGGTATCTGTTAATCCTGCTTCATTCCAACTTTTTATTACTTTTGAATTAAAAGGTTCTGGTAATTTTGTAAAATATAATTTTCTTATTTCTTTACTTTCTTCTGTGCTATATGTTCCTTTATAATAGTATTCTCTAAATGCACGTGTATATTCATCTATATAACACATATTACATATTGCCAATTTTGTCATTAGATTCCGGTTTATGATTTTTTCTTTATTTTGTTCTTCTGCTTCTGTTGTCATACTACTAAATTCATTTCTTATAGCTACTTCGTACTTATATAATATTTCCATACTTGTAGTAGCTAATTCACCATTAGATTTTTTATTACTTCTTAAAGTTTTCAAACTTTCCTCTGATAAATTTTGCAGCCATAATTTTACTGTTCCTATAAGTGTTCTTTCTATATATCCTGGTGTTTCTGTCATTCATATTTTGTTATCTATTAATTGTTTTGATATATATTCCATCCATAATTGGATTGTTTTATTTATATCTGCTACACAGTCTAAATCTAAAAATTTATGTTGTTCAGTTATTGGTTTAGGTGTCCATTTTTTATTCAATCTTTTATCCCATGTAGTTTTTTCTTTATCTTATTGTTCATAGTTTGCATTATAATAATTTAAATTTTTTGGGTTTTTTATTCCTGATGTACTAGGTTTTTCATCCATGTCTACGTCTCCCGTATTTACTTCTAAATTCTTTGTATTATCCATGTTTGCTAAAAGTTTCGTATATATTTCGCTTGTTTCTGAATGTTGTTCATCTAGATCATCGTCGTTTATTTCATTAATTCTTATTTTAGGTAGATTATCTTGGTTATTTTCTTCTTTTTCTTCTAATTCATCTTCTAATTGCAATTTTTCTTTAAATTTAACTATCTCATTTGCTAATTTTATTTTTTGTTCTTTTTCTTTTTGTTTAATTTCATACATTTCTTTTAATATTGCCAGCTCTTTTTCTAGTTCTATTATTTTAGTATTTTTTATTTCTTCTAATTGTTGTACTTCCTTTTTTTATATAACGACTATTGAGTTAAATATTTGCTACTGACAATATTCTTCCATATTCTCTGTGGGATCGACCCCGACTCATAGTTGGGTAAATATATTGCATACGATCGTTTATATTTCTTTTCAAGAAGTAGATTTGAACGTTATCAAGAATGGCGCCGCTGCCGGGGAATGTGGCTTAGAAATTGTCTTTAGTATTTATTTTGACTTGTAGTCCTTTTTTATTTCTTAGGATTAGTTTTAACTTTGTTTTTTTTTTATTATTATCATATTTCTTTTACTCTTCTTGAGATGTCATCTGAAAAAGTATGTAGTGATAAGTGTGCTTGCAATTCTTGCACTTTTGATATTATGGATTCTTATAGGTTAATTTTTGCTGAACAAGATAAGTTGAATGGGGACATGGAGGATTTGTTAATACTTTTCTATAAATCAATATGTAAGCGCAGTGATGAATATAAATTTGAATTTGATATTTAATAGTTAGATTGTGAGTTGAGTGCAAAGATTAAATCATATGACACCCAACAATTTAATAATAATATGTGTGAGGAAGAAAAAATACTTATAAGTCAACTTGAAGAGCTAAAAGTTGAGGGCCAATTGCTTGATCATACTTTTATTGATGTTGTCATTGTTGAGAAGAGTGCACTAGAGTTATGTAATGAAGTAGATAATATTATTTTTAAAAACTCTAGTATGTGTAAATATGAGGGTGTAAATAATAAAATAATTCATAAGTTAGGGCGCATTGGACCTCATTCCAATCATTTTTCCACATTATGTTTAGATGATGAGAAATTAATTGAGCTATCTAAGCCTATAGAAGAGTGTATGGAGGAGGAAAGTTGTGTCTATATTCTTGAATTTATTGTTCCAATATTGGAGAATTACATTCCTCACTTAGGATCCAAGAAGTGCATAATGTGATATCTATTGCTTGGGACCTTTATTTTGTACCACCACCCCTTGAGCGTAATAGAAAAATTGATGTAAAATTAGGGGTGCAATTCATATCTTCAAAGTGGAAGGAAAAATAGTAAAATTGATGGTGTCGTGCTGCGACGTTAAATTAAGCGCTTACTGGGAGGCAACCCAATTAGTAGTGTAACTTCTTATTTTATTTTATTTTTATTTTATTAGTATCACTTTTTTTTCTTTTCTTGTTTTTGTAGATTAGGGGAAGTTTGAGTACCCAATAATAATAATAATAAAAAAATTTAAAAATAATTTTTTTTTGAAGCAAAGGAGCATGTTTGAGCTTAAGTGTGAGGTGACGACCCTTGATGCAAGAAAGAAAAAAAACATGTTGTTAGCTAGGCCATAGAGGGCCGAGGGAGTATTTCTCACCCTTCTTCTTCTTCTTCTCTTTTCTATAAATTGCTTTGGCGACAAAGCATGATTTTAAGTGTGGGGTGGAGGAATAAATTCTTAGTTTTTACCGTTTTATTGAGTTTTTTTTTAGGATGGGTTCCTTGGCTTTTGTTTTCGGTTCTTTTCCTAAGGATAGTTCCTTTGAACCGAGTGCCTTTTTTTTTTTTTTTTTTTTTTTTAGGAATAAATTTTATTTTTATTTATTTATTTATTTTTTTGGAGAGAAAAGAAAAGACCCTTTTGAGTTATGTGATACTTACTGTTTGGGCTTAAATTTGAGTAGTACTTTCTTGTGAATGCTTGATTGCTAGTGAAATTGTAAACTTTTTGACATCTAGGTTCATGGTTGCAACTTTGTATATAGCTTATTTTATTTTGTAGTTTGTTATGATCCTATCTCTCTTAGAATTGGAATTGACCCATCTTGATTGATACTTGTGCCATGTGTGGTGAGATTTTGTTTATTCCATGTTTTGCATCTTAGTTTAGAACTTGCCCTGCAAGTTATTGAAGCGAAATAAAAAGTGTTGCTTTGTTAGGAGATGATAATAGTCTTTCTTTGATTTGTCTGGTAAATTTTAGCCTTTCAGATATTTTATCACTAGTTAGCCCTTTTGAGCCTGTTGCCTTTTTTTTTTTTGTAGCCATATTTTGCCCTAAACTATTTTGTTGAATTCCTAGTTTTTGCACCTTGCTTCCTTGAGCATTATAACATAGACTTATTCTAATTATCAATTCTAAGAAAAAGGGATGATTGAGTGAAAAGGTAATCAATGATAGCTACAAAGTGCTTAAAAGCCCTCTTTGAAAGAATGTGATATGAAAAAAAACAAAAGAATGTGACATGAAAAAAAAAAGTTACCTTGATGATGGCCCTGGTCCTTCCTAGGACATCGTGCACCTTAATGCATGTAAAATACGTAAGTTGAGGGTGGCTATTATCAAGGAAAACTAAAAAAAAACAATTAAAAAAAATAAAAAATGATTGAAACATTCTTGAGAGGATGAAAATTACTTGTGAAATAATTGTTCAAGAGAGGGCTGAAAATAAAGAGAAGAAAATAATGGGTGATGAAGTCTAAAATTGCAAAGTGTTTAAGGAAGTGTAAGTCACTACTATATAGTTTTCCTACCCATCCCCTAGCCTACATTACAACCCGTTGAAGTCCTATTTAATTCTATTCAAGCATGCTTAATTAGTGGAGATGTATATAATGGGCAAGCATATGGTTCTTTGTGCATACATGTGAATTTTCTTTGTGAGTGTGAGAGTGCTCTTTGATGCTAAGTCCTTAATTTATATTCAATCTTTTTATTTGAGTGTGTGGACTATTTCTTCTTGTGAGGGCACTTGTTTCATGATAGATAAGTGATTTTATTAACTTTCTTTGATGAGAGTAGGTGAGCAAACTTAAATTTGATGAGTTCAAAGTCCTTCTTTGAGGTTAGGAGGTTAGAGGTTGTTTATTTGGATGTCTTGCATAATGATTGAGAAGTCTACTTGATATTTTGAAATTGGTATATGGCCTAATTGTTTGTATTAACCAAAGTGATGACATTGCTAGTATGATTTTTTTTCTTGGGATGAGTTTTAATGTTTGTTCGAGGACGAACAAAAGTTTAAGTGTGGGGTGTTGATATGAGGCTAAAAATACATATTTTTAATCATTATTTCCTCACATTTATTATTTATATTTGTCCTTTTTGAGCATTAATTTGATGGATTGTGCTAAATTATGTATTTTATTTGTAGGATTAAATTGGTGGAAAATTGGAGAAGTTTGGAGCTAAAACGAATTAAAGATAGAAGGTTCTAGAAGGAAATCAAGCAGACAGCTTAATGGATTAAAGTGAGTAAAATATTATATTTATATAAAAGGGGCATATTGCGAATTGCAAAAGATTTAAGTTGAATGAATAAGCTGCCACATGGCAGTCTCTCAATGCACTGGCCAATTGATGAATGGCGGTGCAGAATCAACAAATTCATTGAGGCGACACTACTGTTCACACGGCGAAAAGAAAAAGGAATCCAATTCCTTTTGTTTTTGGATTCCTACTTTAATTTGGATTCAATTATTTTATTTGGGGTTTTCTACATCTATAAATAGTGCATAGAAATAATTATTTGAAGGGAAGAGCCAAGATACAAGACACAATATAAATTTTCTTATAGCTTAGGAACTTTGGAAGAGCCGCCGTGGAGGCCAGAGAATTGTGGTTTATTCTTTCTTCTCCTTTATTATTTATTTGTATTCGTGATTAATAAAAGATAGTTTAGCTATTGTTCTTAACTTTTTATGATTAACACAAGCATATTTATTTTACTGAATTTTGATTGTGTTTGTGAGATAATGAGTAGCTAACTTTCTTAACTAGGGTTTTGGGAACCATAAGCGATTAACAAAGTATGAATTATAACTAAGTAATTCGTGAATAGTGTTGAAGTATGTATTGATAATTCTTTAGTCTAGAAGTCTTTTTAACGGTGGCCAATGTTAGAGCTCGCCTTGTTGCTACTTGCTGGACCAAGTAGGTAATCAACAAGAAAAGAATTATCAACATAGATTTAGTGTGATACTATCTAATAGTCTAGGGTCGATTGGTGCGAAGTAATAACTAAGCCAAACATCGATTATGATGTCTAATATGAGGTAAAGGTAAGGGTTAGTAAATTATACACACGTAGCCGGACCAAGGTGCGGGGCAAAATTATCTAGATGCCGGACCAAGGATTTAGAGATACCTAACTTATCACTTTGCATGTAATACACTAGAAAATGATTACTATTATTAGGATTATTGCGTTATGAGCTTATGGGGAACACATTCCTAGTTACTTTTAATAATTTGAATATAAATAAATACTTAGTTCAAAACTATCTTTTTATGCTGGATCGTGGTATGCTGACCAGTGGCTACTAGTTTCTGGGTGGTCCAACCACTAACCCTACCACTACCCATGTGAAGGACCACAGACCGTGAAGGTCACCGTGGTTCTTCACTCGAACTGAGGTCTGGTGGCTCAGGACGATGGACGCCACTTCATCATCAAGACCACGGCTCGTAGAGGGCATCGTTGCCTAATGCCCGAGCTTGGTGAGTTCTGCCTTTCCTTTACGAGCCTTCCCATGGCTCGTGAGGTGGTCCAAGGCCTGTGAGGGGCTCCGTGGTCCACCCCTGATGGGAGGGTGTGAACCACGATGAGGGTGACGGTCCGTGGTCCTAATCACGGCCCGTGAACCCTTCCGTGGTTCACCTTTTTCTGCTGAAACTTTTAAGTTTGATTTCCAAGGTGTTACAATATCTCCCCCTTGGGAACATTCGTCCTCGAATAAAGCCTAAACTAGCTGAGTATGGAGGGAAGGAGCTGTAATCCCTATCACTAAGTACTAGAACCTGATTTCTGACTGAACTGAGTTCCAAAAACATGCAATTATGTTGAAAATGCAAGAACAACCGAAGGAACATGATACTAAGACTGAATTAACGCAAGAGTAAGCTAAGATACTGGGGAGGAACTATTATCTCACGCTGAAACAGAATCAAAAGGAAAGAGATGAGGGTACTTGGCCTTCATGGCTGCTTATGCTTCCCAAGTTGCTTCCTCTACGGACTGACTCCTCCACAAAACCTTCACTAAAGAGACTTCTTTATTTCTCAACCTATGAACCTGACGATCAATGATTTCAACTAGCTCCTCTTCATAGGTGAGACTGTCCTTCACAACCACACTCTCTAATGGTGTAACACCCTAAAAACTAGTTGGCTAAACTAGAGCTTAACATGAGGGTTAGAGTCGTAAATGTAACTCCTCGTACGAAAAAATAAAAGGTTTTGTGTTGGAACGTCAAGGTACGAAACCCAAGGATCAACCATGGGTCCTTGAGGAGGACCTCTAGAAACTGCCTGGGCAGTGACCAGCGGAGGGGACCAGGCCCGTGGGTCAAGACCCTGAAACTAGGTCTCTGAACCCCAACATACACTTCACCAACACGGGTCGTGAGTCCAACCACGGTCCTTCACTGAGAAGTCGTGGGTCAGGGCCCCAAAAGCCAAGTCACAGTCACCCAACCACGGTTCACCAGCACGCCACGTGGGTCCAACCATGACCCGTGGACGTGTTTCAGTGGGTGGTGACCTGTGGACTGTTTGGAGGAGTTAGTTTAGGGGCACTTTGGGGTTTTCCTATTTTAATTAATAATGTTTGGAGGAGTTAGTTTAGGGGCACTTTGGGGTTTTCCTATTTTAATTAATAACTAACTGAGGTCGTTTTAGCCTAAATTAGATCAGATATATAAGGATTTTATAGCACTAAATTAAGTCAATTAGCTCATTATTTTTGAAACCCAAAACTAGTCCCAAAACTCCATCATCTCCAAAGAAAATTCTTGCTCTAGAACTTCAAGGAAGAAAAAGCAGGAAGTTGAAGCAAGGGTTCAAGGAGAAAGGTTTTCTTCTCAAATTCATTGGGTTTGATTTCTAAGGTATGGTAGCTCTTCATCCATGGATACAATTCATCCATGGAGCCCCTTCAAAATCCCAATTTCAAATATAGAAATCCCCAAAAGCTAGGGTTTGACTCCAAGTCATGGATTCCATTAAAAATGATTCTAATGCTTGAATTATTTTATATTATGATTTAATTGATGATTTATTATGGTTTTTATGTTGAAATCCCCAAGAATTCATGAAATCCCCATATTCCCTAATTATGATCTTGTGATGTGGGTGTGTTGATGAAAAATGATATTATGAGATTATGCTAGTAGTAATTGAGTTACTTGAATTATGTTAATATGCATGTCTAATGTGGTGAATTCTATATGTGTTGACTTGACATGATCTTTGATCCTTGAAAGGGAAAATTATGATATTATGCATGTTTTATGAAGTCTTTGTATATGCTTTAAGAACACTTTGAGAGTGAAGTGTCTATGATTATGATCTACTTGTTCTGTTGTTGGAATGTTATTCTCATATACACACACTTCTGCATCAATATGATATAATGTGAAAGGGTTTCTCACAACATGATGATTCTACGGTTAAAAGGTTTTCTCACTTAAGGGTTCACTTGGGGACCAAGAATGGTTCTCAAGTGCCGATGTATCGACCCAAACTGTCGTTAATTAGGAAAAATTAAAACTTCAAGAAATACTAGGTCACTATCCCACTAGGGCGGGACATATGCCGCTAGGGCGTCGGCACCACAATGGGGTAAGTTGGCGCCAGAGCGGGATATGCGAGACATAATGTAAATAACGTGAAATCTTATTTCCTCCTTCTCCCTAAAATACCTAATTTAGTAAAAAATAACCACCTTAGAAACCCCCAAAAGGCTGCTCTAAGCTTGGGAAAGGTGGAGAGAGAGATTTCTAGTGTAAGGAGGTCGATGGATTGCAGATTTCCGGCCAAGATCCCGTCACGAGTTTTGAAAACAAGAATAAAAAACTGAAACCCCGTACAGCTGCGTGGCACCTAGGTAGGTTAGGTTTTATTAATTGAGTAGTTATAAATCTGTGTTCACTGCGTAATATATGTAAATCAATAGTTGGATTTGTCCGTTGGCCTTCGTGCACCGAAGCAAAAGATGATTAAATCCTAGGAAGAAGCCTTAGATGATGAACTAGGGCTAGGTAAGGTCGAAATTAATGTTTGCATGATATACGTCGATGAATAGTTCTTTGGGATGGTTGGGTTTCTATGATTGAGTGATGAATGTTCGTTTTTACTACAAATTGATAGATGTATGTACGCGACCGTTGCATTGTTGATCACATTAATTTTAAAAGAGAATATATGAATGATGAACGCCATGCATCATGACTTGTTGGTATGATTATGAGAATACACTTGTGATTGTAATTGTGGGTTATTGAATGGATCGGGTGTTGCATTCTGACACACTAACTTGGATCGGTTGCCACGTTTCGACATAATTATGGGATCGGTTGCCACGTTCCAGCAGAAACATTGGATCGGGTACCACGATCTGGTATACTAACAGTTTGGGTTTGGGTTCCATGAGAGGACCAATGATTTGATATAATTATGCATCTTGAGAAATGTGAAACTGTATGTTGTTCTTAAATAATATTTGATGTTGTTTCCCCGGAATTGTATATGGTATGATGACCTATTTATGTTGGTTCTACTATGTTGACTTAACCCGTTATGTATATTATCGTTTGAATGAAACTGGAAAGGCCAATGATTTCAGGGCATTAGTGTTGTGGAACGAGGGTTGTCTGTATGCTGCAAGGGTGAGAAGTAGAGGTAGGGTACGTGGTGTAATTACTCAGGAAAGTGTTAAAAGGATTCCAAAGTGGTTAGTAGTAAGGCTATTAGTGTAACTCTGAGGTACTCGTGAAAGGGTAAAGTTGGAGAAGCGAGTGGTTTATTGCATATTCTTACTAGTTGTTTTCTTATATTATGTGGTGGGTGTCGGGTTGAACGATGATGCCTACCAGTACATGTGGTTGTATTGATACTACTCTTACTATGCCTTTTTGGCATAGTCTGGATGCAGGGTTGGTGATGTTTCAATAGGTGAAGAAAAGGAATTCTCCAGCAGCTTCTATCTTTCCTTCTGCATAGTGGGAGCTGTGTCTTTTATTATTATGTCCATTTTGTATTCTTAGTAGCTCTTATACCTGTTTAGACTAGATCCTTGGAGGTGTTAGTTATGTTACAAATTTTAGCCCGAAATTATTTAAAGGTTTTATTTATGAAAACCCTATGATTCTTTTATCTTCATTTTTCATTAATCTTCCGCATGTTTTAGCTATTGGGATATGAGGGTTCTTCTACTTAGTTGTTAGTGGTAGGTGCCGCACGGCCCGATGGGTTGGGTCATGACAAATTGGTATCATAGCCTAGGTTACTGGTCTCCCAGTACAAGAGCAAAATGTGGACTAGACTCTTGCGGGTTGGTGTGTTGACGTCCACACCTAATTTACAAGAGGCTAGGAAACATTCTAGGAACTGTTTCACTTGTTCTCTCCTTTCGTGCATATGTCACTTGCGGTATGAGTTGGGTTCAATTGGTATCTCCCGATTCCAATTGGTATCTCAACAAAGTAAATTGGACGTCGTGGTCACAACTGAGGGGCCCAAAGCAAAGTAAATTAGAACCTGAGAAGGTTCCAATTGGTATCTGGCCCTAAGGGTTGCGTAATGGCATGGATGACTAGAAATGGTCATCCATGGAATGAACTAATTAACAAATTAGACTGGTCTGTGCTTTGTATCTTGGGAATGGTGAATGTATGCTTCTTGTTGTCTGAACTAACTGCGAATGTGAAGTCATAATTGGTTGAATGTGACGATATGATTTTGTGTACTATAATTGTGTGTCTGAACCTTGTTACGTACAATAAGTTGGCCTAGTTGTTGAAGTTACGCAAGAAGTAAATGTATCGTGAAACTCGTTGTGAAAAAAAGGTTTCGACTAAGTTCGAGGCAAGGGTTTAGATGAGTCATAAGGTTATTCGTAAATCAAATCTTGCAGTGTCCTGCATTTGACTAAGGATCGTATGAGTGTCTGGGTGTATCCTGGGAATGTGTGGGTTGTGGTATTGAATTAAGGAGAACGAGCTGGGTGTGTTTCGTGGAGAATAACTTGAGTAGATATCGACTATCTAACTGAGGGAATTATCCTAAAATTTCTAAGTAAAGCTAGGACCCTTTGTGGAATTTAGAAAAGAGAAAAACCCCAAAAAAAATTATTCCTGGGTTTTGGTTTCGTCTGAGCCGCTGGTGCGGGATTATTCCCGCCAGGGCGAGACCGGGCGAGGCAGAACCTCAACCTACTTCCTCTGTTTTCCCAAATTACCCAAATAAACCCCAAATGGTATCCGGGCTAACCCCTGAAATTCAATCAGTATTCAACAATTGAGAATAGTTATAAAAAGTTAATAATTAACCATTTGCTATGGAGAGAGCAGAAAAACTAGCATCCAAGTGCTTACAAAAACATAAGAAAAGCGAAAAGATAAAAACAAAGTCGTCCTAAAATTTACAAGCCCAAGAGGGGCGAAGAAATAACTCAAGAGACCTGGGACCGAGAGGTGTCGGTGTCATAATCTAGCTCCTCCGCGGGGCACCAGGCCTGTCATGGCCTCCTCTAGACTATAGAACTGATAGAAATCCCCTTTCTCCACTATGGGAATCTCCCACCCTGGAGCGACGCAAGTGAACATGATCTTCACCGCCTTCCAGATCCGAACCATCAGACGGTCCCTCTCCAGCCCCTTCCTCCTCTCCTGGCGCAGCTCAAGATCTAGGGTGATGGGAGTGATAGGGCACCCCATCCTCCTCCGCACAACTGCCAAGTCCTCCTCTACCTGTGCCGCTGAAAGTGGAGGCTGAGACCTAGTAGGACGAGAGCCGTCGCTTCCCTCCTCATCCGACCCAGCAGCCACCTGGCTACTACTAGCCCTATTCGTCCTCCTCCTCTTGCTCCGAGAAGTAGAATCCTGTCGAACCAAAAGAGGGTGAAAGGGGGGGTCCATGGGAAGTACCTCATTAGTGTCGAGAAGCAACACTCCCGCCCGCTTGCAAAGCGCAGTGATAAGACCAGGGAGGAAGAATGCCTTCTTGTTACCTCGGTAGAACATCTTCCACTCTGAAATAATCTGCGCCCCGATTTTCAGCTCAATGCCCTACACCACGAATGCCACCACCAAGGCCCGAGGGAACGTCACGTCAATACGGTTGCCCGACGGGCGAATCCTCCTAGTGACCAAGTAAAGCCACCTCTTAGCATCCGGTGACCAGTCTGTGCTAGTAATACCCTTAACAGAAGGTTAATAGACTCTGTCCCGACATGCAGGCTCCACCAGTATGTTTCTCAGTCATTCTAAATCTACCTCCCTTAGCTTGGCCTTGTACTCAGCATTCGAGACCTCCGGCAACTCTATTACCTCATTTAGGGCCATGGCGTTCCTCAGATGCGGATGAGAGGGTGACGGTCGTCCCAGCGAATGGTGGGCAGGATAGCATAGAACTCCCGCACCCAGTCAACACGTGTGGCAGGGGGATCCTCGGTCAGTGGAGCCCACCCGACCTCCTTCAAGCGAGCATAGAAGGCTGGCTCTTTCTCCTCCAGCCTGAGCAAGACGAAGCCCCTCTCACAACAAAACTTGTTGTTCAGAAAGTCATGAAACCTCTCTCGACTAGCGGTGTTGGGAAATCAGACGAAGGGTAGGTTCTCTTCATTTAGACCTGCCATTTAGATATGCCTGCAAGTTATGAAAAATATAAGTTAGATCACGATGGAAATAGACAGTGTAAGGTTGGAAGGGGAAGATGGAAAAAATTTAAGTTAAGGGGTCAGGCTGCTGGTCCACTGAATCCTGCCACAGCGGCCCAAAATTCCGCCAAAGCAGAATGAGAGAGGCCGCCATAGCGGGATGAAGGCGCTATCATGGCGCTTTTTCTCTGGGACAAACACCAAGCGCGATCATGGCGCTTTTTCTCCCCAAACCCTCATTTTTACAGAATTTCAGCAGATCAGAGTGTATTAACTACCCTAGAACCTAAATATACAATTGTTTCGACAAAATAACTCCTAAATACCCCTCGAATTTCAGTTTTAAGCGAATAAACTTTTCAACTTCTCCCAACATTTTTGGCATCGATTCGACTGAATTTCTACGAAATCCTTATGCCGAGAACGTTAAGGAGACGTTGGGGACGTAACGGAAGTACCCATGCTACATTTTTCTATCACACTAGCAGCCTATGCTAATTTTCAAATAACGACCCCCAAAAATCATTCCTAATCGATTGTTCAACAACATTCAATCATAGATAAGTAAGTGATGAAGTAAGGAGAGTAAGGAGTATTAAGAGGTGTACTCGAGATTGTACGTAATCAGAAGAGGTTCCAATTAAATTAATGTTTTTTCATATATGCGTAGATAGTATATTTGAGTTGTCAATGTGGATTTGACTGATGTAAGCATTAATTATTTCCCTTAAGAGTTTGGTATAAAGGATTTTATATAGTCAATGACGAGCCTCGTAAATATAGTTCAAAACTTTCTCTAGTTAGGTTGATATGAACCTAGAAGGATGTTATTAGTAGGCTAAGAAGGAGAAGCAGAATATTAACACTTAGATTAAGTGGCCTTATCAACCAATGAGAAGAGGTTAAGAGAATCATCTTAGAAAGAGATCTTATAACGAGTCTTAGTACCTGCATATGGAGAGTTAAGTAGCATGAGATAAGCCTTTTCCGAGTATTAGAGTAAAGCGAATGTACACCAGTTTAGAGATGATGGAATAGATCCATAGCTTTAAAGTGTCAGTTTCAAACCTAAGGGGAGATGATAAGATGAGAAACCAAGTCAAGTGTTGAGGATGAGATAGCGATGTTTTTAGAAATAGTCTTAGGGATATATCAATTCGTTCATAATCTTGTGTTTTCCTCAAGTGAAGTTATTACAACATCTTGTTGATATTATTATATCAGAATTGTGCTCATGACCTATGCTCATACACTTCAGAGAGATTCACATATATGCTCAATTTTCAGAATGAGGGGCAAAGACCTTAGCCCATTAATCTCAAGCTTAATTTATAAAGTTATGGATATCATATATGAACACTCTCACAAATTCATGATTTACTCTCAATGGCTAGCAACATAATGTTATGTGATGCATATTCTTATATCATACATCTCGAATGAATTGTGCTTAAGATCTTTCGCCCTAAAGCACTTTCAGTGATCCTTTTCAGTTTTGATAGCGATGTTGTCGATAGTAATTGAATAATGATAGAAGAATAGGGTTTATGTTTCTTATTGTGGTAGTGGTGGTCTTCTTCTTCCATCTAAGGTTATAAATGTGGAGGAAGAAGAAGATGAGGTTTTACCATGAGTAATAGTTAAATGAGAGCAATTAGTCAGTTTCTAGCAGTAATGCGTGAAATTTCAGTTGGTAGAGATGATGAGAAATTCTTAGAAGGATTAGTTAGGAGAAGTTCACGGAGTGGTTATAGTGTTAAGATTGAATGTGGTGTTGTTAACATGTAAACAAATGCATGATGCATTAGGTTTTTCTTGATATGGGCTCAAAGTTGGTTGAAGGCAGCTATATGGAGAAGTATTCTTGGGATGAGATACCCTATAAATGTATAGAACCCGAATCTTGTGATTTAGATCAGAATAATCACTCTATGTTATGTAATTTGTGATTCTGAGTTAGACTTTAATATAGTAACAGTAACCCCTTTCCATTCTCAGACCAGCTGTCATTCGAGGACGAATGATCCCATGGGGGAGATATTGTAACACTCCAAAAATTTCTAAGTTAAAACTCGAATCATTCTTCATTTACTTGTAGGGTCATATAAGGTGATTGTTAAACTTTTACAAATATGTAAAGGTAAATTCTTTAGTGTGAGACTTTCTAGAATATGATTTTGCATATCAATTAAGGTCACTAGAAATTCCTTATCGATTAAGTTTTGATGTAAGATTCTACTTGGGTCAACTTCAAACAACCATATCTCTTAGAATATAAAGAATTACGTGGACCATAACATATCAAATTAAAAGTAGTTGAATCTTATTTCCAACGCCACCAATTTTGCAACAACCCGAGGTTTGAGTAAAACGATTTGACCATTTTAGTAACTTGATGCAGTGCTGCGACAAATTAGCTGATGATAAACATTAAAAAGGGTCATTTTTGTCTTTTTACCCTAAAACCTAAACGAGTTTCTTGACTAATTAAAGACCCAAAACAATCATATTTTCATCTCTTAATCCATCATTCTCTTATCTCTCAAACTCTAAGGAATAATCATAGTAAATGACTTTCATTCAAGATTCTCCAATCTTTATCAAGATTCTTCTTGAAGGTAAGTTCTTCTCCAAGAATTCCATTCTTTCCAATTCAAATTCCTCCATACAATTATGAATCACTAATGAAAATTATAATTCTTGGCCATAGAGATTTCAAGAAATTAATTCAAAAATCTCAAGAAAGGTTTTCTTGATTGTTCTCCTTCAAGCTAGGGTTTAAAGGCTTCTAATATAGTTCTTCTTCAAGAACCTTGTTCTTCAGGTATGTAAGGATATCATAGTATTGTACTAGTTCGTTCTCACACCCTACATCTACTTTCAAATCAGTAAAAGATCATTCTAGATTCTATCCCTATATTAGAGTATTCTTGAGATGAGTTGATTTTGAGTTCTTGAATTCCCGTTTCTGTTTGAAATTCTATTCCTATTTATTGTATTGCTATATGCTATGCATTAATATTGTTGAGTTGATTCGTTCATGTCTATATTTCAGCATGAACCCTATAAATGAGTATTTTTTAGATGAGTAGTATCATTGAGTTCTGAGTACTGAGTTTCCATATTGCTATTAAGATCCCTGAGTTGAGTCGTTCATCTCCATAATTTTGCATGAACCCTATGAATTGAGTTATAAATCTTGAGAAGCTTTTAAAACCAACACTTGAGTTTTGAGGAAGTAAAGATTGGTTTTGAGAAAGATTTTTTAAAACATGATTAGTATGACAATCGAGTATGCCGTCAATGTTTAAGCAATATAGTATGTAGTTATACCATCAATGTTTATGCAATATGAATTCCCCAGTTATCAATGATCATATCACAATATGATTTTGATATATTTTTGAGAAAGAGTTTTCAAGTATGAATTGAGTAAGACTATAAGGGAACTAAGTATTCCCAAAGGTATCCGATTTATATTGATAAAAGAGAAACTTTGATTTCTAAATGAGTTATGAGTTTAAAGATATTTCAAGAGTAGTTACCTCTTTTAAGAGGATAGTTTTAGCAATTATCTTAAACATGAGGAAGAGTTATATTTTTAAACATATGAGCATGAGTATATATTATTGGGAGTAGTATTGAGCACCTATATGAGGATGAGTTCAGACAACTCAAAGTCCTCATAAGCCATGTATGCCAACATGGGTAAGGGTCATACTTTTTTAGATGATTCCTTATTTCTTTTTAAGCATAGCTTAGTGGATCCACTTAGTTGAGGTGTTCTATACCACGACAAAACTGTCCTATACTTGACGAGTAATGATCATAAAATTGGAGGTTATCTTCATAATAGAGGGAAGTAATGAAGATAATAATGAAATTAACTTCTTGGTGTAGTTGACATCTATATTATACTCCACTATATCAAGGACATAATTTAAATCATAATTAACTTTATAAGTAGTGCTCTTTGTTTCCTAGAAAATATCAAACTTCAGAAAAGCACAAGTATTGAAAAAAATTTAACATCCATCTTGGACATTGAACAATTCAACTATTTTGAACAATCAAAAAAATCTCAAAAATTCAGTTAATATGAAATAGAGGGAGTAATATTTTATAATAATACTTGATTATTTTATACAAGATCATTAATTATTAAGGAGCCAATATATTTATTTTTAGGAACAAATATTACTATCGGGTAGAAGATAAAGCTGACAAAAAGAAACTATTGGAGGGATTCCAACTTTTGTAATAATTAATTAATCATCGGTAACAAAACCCTTTTCATTAATTTTAATAGTTGGATATTTGGGAAGAATTAATTTAGGGCTGCGTGTTCGGTGTTCGGTTCGGGATTCTCAAATTTTGAGTTCGGTAATTGGTAGTTAAAAGTAGATATCAAATACTAATTTTTTAAATTTTGCTTCGGTAATTCAGTAATCGATAAATTAAACTTAATTTGGTATGATATTGGATAATACCATATTGAAGTTGCAGTTGATTGTATTACAAAGTTAATATTATTTCTACAATTATTTCTATTTTTTATGTTGATGCACGATATAATAGAATATCAACAAGTAAGAACACATCAAGAAAAATAAATTTATACAACTAAAATATATATATATGTATTTGAGTTGTTTAAGTTTATTCTTTAACTCTCTTTGGATTTGTACTAAAGAGTAATGAACATGTTGATATATGACTTTCATTAAGTAAATAATTCGGCAATCAAAAAAATACCGAATACAAAATGGTACTAATGTGTCATACCAAACTCAAACTCGAATACCATAATTCTAAAGCTTACACCTGAATATCATACCAAATACCATATTATTAAATACCAAATTATCAAAAGTTTTGGTTCAGTAATTCGATTTTTGATAGTTTATGTCCAGCCCTAAGAATCACTGCTAAGCTTTATGACGTGATATTGTTGAGTTTTTAAAAGGTGTAAATGAGAAATAAAGTTCTTTTTAGAAAAAAAATATCAATTAGAGAAAGAGAAGACATGCAATTTAAAAGGTGCTAATGAGAAATGAAGATCTTTTCTAGGCGTAGCCTTCCTTGCTTGTACTTTTCTCTTTGAGATCATTTTCTCTTTATTAATAATAATAAAAAAGGATGCTTTCCAAAAAAAAAATTACTTTTCTTTAGTTATTAATAAAATTATGATTTTGGTTCTCATGCAAAAAAAGTTCTTTTTTAGGAAAAAACATCAATTAGATAAAATATGCAAATTTTTTTTAAAAAAAAATGTCTTAATGAGAAATGTAGTTCTTTTTAGAAAAAAAACATCAATTAGAGAAAACATGTATTTAAAAGGTGTTACTGAAAAATGAAGTTCTTTTTTTAGGAAAAAATCAATTAGAGAAACATGCCGTTTAAAAGGTGTTAATGAGAAATGAAGTTCTTTTTAGGAAAAGAACAACAATTAGAGAAAACATGTAATTTAAAAGGTGTTAATGAAAAATGAAGTCCTTTTTAGGAAAAAATATCAATTAGAGAAAACATGTAATTTAAAAGGTGTTAATGAAAAATGAAGTTCTTTTTTAGGAAAAAAACATCGATTAGAGAAAATATGTCGTTTAATAGGTATTAATGAAAAATGAAGTTCTTTTTAGGAAAAAAAATATCAATAAAAGAAAACATGTCATTTAAAAGGTGTTAATGAGAAATAAAGTTCTTTTTAGGAAAAAAATCATCAATTAGAGAAAACATGTAATTTAAAAGGTGTTAATGAAATATGAAGTTCTCTTTTGAGGAAAAAACATCAATTAGAGAAAACATGCCGTTTAAAAGGTATTAATGAAACATGAAATTCTTTTTAGGAAAAAACATCAATTAGAGAAAACATGTTGTTTAAAAGGTGTTAATGAGAAATGAAGTTCTTTTTAGGAAAAAAACATCAATTAGAGAAAACATGTTGTTTAAAAGGTGTTAATGAGAAATCAAGTTCTTTTTAGGAAAAAAACATCAATAAGAGAAAACATGTAATTTAAAAAGTGTTAATGAAAAATAATGTTCTTTTTTAGGAAAAAACATCAACATGCCGTTTAAAAAAGGTGTTAATGAGAAATGAAGTTCTTTTTAAGAAAAAAACATCAATTAGAGAAAACATGCCGTTTAAAAGGTGTTAATTAGAAATAAAGTTCTTTTAGGAAAAAACATCAATTAGAGAAAACAAGTAATTTAAAAGGTATTACTGAAAAATAAAGTTCTGTTTTAGGAAAAAACATCAATTAGAGAAAACATGCCGTTTAAAAGGTATTAATTAGAAATGAAGTTCTTTTTATGAAAAAATCGATTAGAGAAAACATGTAATTTAAAAGGTGTTATTGAAAAATAAAATTCTTTTTTAGGAAAAAACATCAATTAGAGAAAACATGTGGCTTAAAAGATATTATGAAAAATGAAGTTCTTTTTAGGGGAAAAACATGAATTAGATCACACTTGTTTGCTATAAATAGTGCTTCCCTCATTTTTCGTATATATTCTGATATTCTACTCTTCTTCTTCTCGCACTTTAACAAATCTCGTGTGATTTCTGATGGAATGAGAAGGAGCAATGTGTGAAGGAGATAGATTGAAGAACTAGGTTGAGGCCTTTGAGGAGATGATCTCAGAGGTTCCTTTTCGGTACCGTGCCGGGGAATAAAAAATTTCAATATTGAATCGAAGTCCAGAAGTGGAGATTTCACAAGAACAGACCCCTGGCTTTAGCGGAATATTGCTGGTTAGTGTTCTTCTTTATTGTTGGCCCGCATTAGAAGATTTTCTCTAGTGTAATTTTTTGTGCTGAAAGTATATCTGTTTACTCACCTGTTTCCTGGAAGTTATCAATGGAAACAACATTCATTCTTATACAACTGAGTGAATGTTGAGCCGAATCAGGAACGTGTACTCCAAAATATGTTTCCTTAATCAAAACAAGTTTAGATTCATTTAATGCTTACAGATCCGTAAACCATTTACGATGTGTTTAAATTTCTGAGAAGTGCTTATTTTGTCATTGATACAGGCTAAGCCTGACACTATTTTCTCTAGAGCAAAATGGAAAGCTATAACTCTGATTGAAGAGGTTGCTGATAAGCCTTCATTAAGCAGTGCTCCAGTGAAAAATGTTACGGAGTGGAATTGTGAACTTTGTCAGGTATGTACTACAAGTCAAGATGTCCTGAATGACCACTTGCAAGGAAAAAAACACAAACGCAAGGAGGCAACTTTTAGAGAACAGAAGGACAACAAAAACTGGAGCATTGGTCTTTTTCTAAAGAAATCAAAATTCATCTAGCTTGTGGAACATCCTTGCGATGATATGATATCAGGGAAGAAATTAGAGGAAGGATCATCAAGTCCAAACAATAATCATCCACCATCCTTGTTGATAGATGACAATGCGGATGACATGAGAAAGAACACAGATCATGAAAAACAAAACATTAGGGGGTTCACGTTTTGGTGTGACACATGCAAAATAGGGACCTTCGCTGAAAAGGTGATGGAGGCACGTAAGATTGGAAAAAACACAAACGCAAAGAAGAGAACAAAAACTGCAGTGTTGTTCTTTCACCAATGAAACCACAATTCATCCAGCTTGTGGAACATCCTTTCGATGATATGATATCAGGGAATAAATTAGAGGAAGGATCATCAGGTACAAACGATAACGATCAACCATGATTTTATTCACAAGGACAAGTAGTGTAAAAAACGCAGAGAAATGATTGTGTCAACAACTAGTAGGTTAATTATTTTTGTTGTCAAGTAAAACTGTTGTTACCAGTATTACCTTTTGATTCGTGGTCTTGTCTACCAACTAGGTGTTCTATCCACGTAGCTCATAGTGATGGTTGTCGGTTAGAGAATTTCCCAATAGAGTTAAAGTGTATTTTTATATATCACTTATAATGTTGAGTTCAGACATGAGCAAGTATTTTGTAAAGTTTTAAATGACTTAACTCCTTTATTTCTTTACATTCAGCTTGAGTACATTATTATCTATTCCAGTCCTTTCTTTCAATTATTTGTTATTAAGATATATTACATACTCATACATTGAATATACTAATGTCATTCGACCTGCATCTTTTAATGATGCAGATATAGGTTCTTAGGATTCTCAACAAGAGGCTGTTGATATCACTTCGTCTGCTCGCCAGCTTTTGAGTAAGACCTCCTTGCTTTCGGAGAACTCCAATTTTATGAGTTGTTAGTATTAGTAACATTTTGAGTAGTTATGGGTCTTGTCTTGACACTAGTCTATATATAGTAGAGGCTTCATATATAGACATTTTGTGAGAGTCTTGCAGTTATCAAATGTTTTATTTAAACTTATGAGTCATACTCAGTATATTCAGCAAAGTTTTGAGATTTAGTAAGTTGTTTTTAAACGTTTCTTTCAGTATGATGCTTGTGTATTCTTGAGTTAGTCTTCCGCTTGTAGTAAGTTAGGATGAGGGTTCTCTTGGATACCATCAATGGTTCTCGAGTGCCGACCATATCTAGGGTGTAGGCTCGGGTCGTGACAACTGAATATAGCGATCTACTCATCAGTATAGTGGTAACGTGAACTCTGTCGACAACATTAAATCATGCAAGTTTTTTTATGTGCCAGAAAAAGAAGAGTAGAAGATAAGAATTTTTTCTTATTAAAATGAGAGAAAACTTCTCTATTTTTACCTAACAAAGGATACCCCTTCAATCAAACCCTTAATGGTAATAATTAATGCTTAGACCAACCTATTCCATATTGATAACTCAAATATGCTATCTAGGAACACATAGAAAATCATAAACTTAATTAGATCCTCATTTTACTACATACGATCTCGGGTACACCTCTTGATGCTCTTACTAATCTAATGTAACACCTCAAAATTTGGGAAGAAGGAAAATAAAATTTTTGGGTTGCGGGCTGTGTCTACGGCTCCCATGTACAGACCGTAGAAGATTCTACCGGTCGTAGATAGAAACCCTAAAAAGGGGGAAAATATTTTCTAAAATCAAGTCCCAGTACCCTTTGTAAGGTTCACCAGGATGGTCCGTCATCCTATGTTCGAGTCATAGGTAGGTTTCATAGATGAGTCCCAGACTTAGTGAATTTTTTAAGGTTAAAGTTTGTTGCTACTGTTGGTTTCTACGGACCGTAGGGAGACCTACGAGCCATAGAAATGTTGTGTCAAAAGATTGATGAAATTATGGTCCAGTACTTGGTCTACGATTGACCAGTATGGATCGGAATCGTAGGTCGAGTTCGACAGTTACTTTAAGTGGCTTTTACGTCTTTTCCCTAATAGTTCTTAATCAAAAAACTATTTTGATTTTGCCTTCTAACCTAAGTCCTATATAAAGTTTTTAAGCCCCAAATTACCCACTTTCAATTCATTCTCCTAAATTCCCTAAACCTAACCAAACCCATCCTCCCCAAATTCTCTCAAGGCTAAGAAAGAATAAGAAGAGCTAGGGTTCCGTTCAAGTCTTCAATCCTCCCTTATTTTCTGGGCTTAAAGGATCAAGGTATGTGGGTATTCACCCATGAAGTCTTTTCCTCCATAGGGTCCCCAAGGTTTCCAATTTCTCCCTTCAATTTCAATTGATTCAAGTGAGGGTTTAAATTCAATTTCATGGGTTTCATTATGGTGATTGATTATTGTTAATTAAGTCTTCCAATGCATGATTCAATGTTACTACATGATATTTAGTTGAAATTATGTTGACTCATGCCTATATTATAATTTTTCAATTATGAAATTATGAAGATATACATGTCTTTATGACGTTTTTTTTTTAATTATTTAAGGATTCTTTGAAAGGAAACTATCAATGTTATTATGAAAGGTTTTCTCACATGATATTATAATCATGCTTGTGAAAGGTATTTCTCACATATGGATTCACCTTAGTGAAATATTTCTCATCTATGTTGAATGATGTATAAGGAGATATTCTATGTTTTAATTTTGAAAGATGTGGATTGGTATTGATCATTGCCTTTCCTATGTTATAACGATATTTGACTTTTATCTATTATAATGGAACTTAGACTTAGCACCAAGAGTGCTTTGAGGTGGAGGCTCAAATAGAAGAGTCTCTAGTAGCAACCTCTAGTCCCAAACTACGTGCCCTCATAGGATTGTCTTAAATGACCTAGCTAGTGGATCCACTTTAGCAAATAATAATATGTACAGATTCTACCTTGGCAAATAGATTCCCCTTCATTTAGTTCAAGGGATATACCGGATTCCATGATATAGCTCTTGTTGTCTTAATGTCGTATAAAGCTAAGACCCCACATGACAATGTTTTCTTCAAAGCTTTTCTTATATCCTTTATTTCAAATGCTTTGACTATATCCTATGATATTTATGATCACTAAAACGTAGAACGTCGAGTTAGAATGAAATTAGATCATACCTTACAAACGATAAGAGTAACAAGAAAATGAAGATTTTTCATAAGACACTTTGTAGCCTCCCTCTCATTAGATGTGGTGCTACACATCCATGAAAAAGGACTCTACCTAGTGAGGCTTTTCAGACACCTAGTGCTCTAATACCAAGCTTGTCACGCCCCGAGCTACCCCCGAGACGCAGATACGGGACCTAGAACCACAAGTAATCCCAAGCTAACCCTGCTGGCATGATCATGAGCATACTAAATATAAACTGTGTGGAAGCTATAATCATAAACAAAATGAAAAGATGGGGAATACCCATATACTATAACTGAGATATATGAAAACTGATGAGTTTAATACAAGGAAGATATTAACTCAATACTAAGCTGAATCTATCTATGTATGAAAATAGCCTCTAACTGACTAGAAATACTGGGACAAGCCCCAACTAAGTCTAGCAAAACTGAAACTAAAGGACTAAAAATACTGAAAAGAAACTCATGACTATTGTCCTCGGAGAATGAGGACTCACCATTGATTCTGCTGAACTGGAGATCAGGAACCGATCTAAGCGTGATCTGGATGCTGAGAACCTGAACCTACATCACCAGAAGATGTAGCGCAGAGTATGCGTCAGTACTTGAGAGATACTGAGCATGCATGATAGAATATAGCTGAAATAATATATAACTGAACAAAGAAAATAAGCAATGATATAATCTGAACATGATATAGATACTGAATGCTTAGATAACTGAATGCAGTGACCAATTTATAACATACTGAAACTGAATACTGGATATACTGATAAATGGTCAATGCAATAGAATCTGACTGAACTGTGGGAGCTATTAATAACCGATAATAAAACCACATGAGCTATATGTGGAGTCTGATGTATACGCCTCATCGAGAGGACCCAATATACCTTGCCAGAGGTATAGAGGCATGTTGGCGTGATCACTAAAATGATGCCCACATAGGGGACTTACAACCTACGTGGCTAGTAGTTCTAGGACTATTTGTGTACGCTGAACCCTAGTCCAACTTGGTATTATGCTACTCCCAATGGATTAAGTAATTAACACATTATGACTAAATTTCTGTAATTTACTGGATGGCTCGAACTGAACATGCAAACTGAGTATGCAACAATTAAACTAATATTGAGGCATTAATAACTGAGGCATGTATAACTGAATAACTGAAATATCTTACCTAGCATGTGTAATTCAAGAACTAAAGAAATACATAGCTAGGGTTCTGGAAATCATGCAATAAATGGAATATTAACATACTAATCTGATTTGGATCATTCTAACAGCTACGAACCCAATAATTCTAACATTCAAGAAACCCTAGGTCTAATCATAATAAGGGAATCAAGAAACTGACTGAAAACTAGGGACTTAATGGGTGAAAGGAACCCACTAGTGAAATCCCACGTACATGGTGACGAATTCCACGGAGAAATATTTAGATTTCGGGGCTGGAACTGATGGAACCTTGCTACGTTCTTGAACTAGGGTTCTTGACTTCTCTTCTCCTGTTAAGCTCTTATTGTTTTCTAAGTTTCGATTAATGATTTGACTTAGGTAAGGTCTAGTTATGTTTCTAGGCTTAAACTGACTAAAACATCATAATTTAGGGTCTAAACAACGTAGCTTAGGGGTCCAACGAAATAGGAAAAGACCAAAAAACCCCTGACTTAACTGATGTCGGAGTGATCGATGGATGGAACCTACGGGCCGTAGGTCAATCTATGGCCCGTATATTGGAGTCGAAGGTCAAGTCTGCCCAACAATGCATCACTAAAACAAGCATAACATTTTACTCAGAGGTCGGATTTTAGCAAACTCGATGGCATTGGAAAGAGGATTCAATTATCCATCATATTATAGGTCATGAGACATATAATTCCTTTTGTGCTAAGAGTTATGACCATTTGAATTTGACCCAATCACAACTTTCCTCTAACTGGCTGTTGACCATCACCTACGATCATACCTACGGACCATGGATCGAACGACGGTCTGTGCTGGTTGGCCATCGTTTGCGTCAGAGGCTGGGTAAAGGGGTCCTTGATCCACAGACATAGACCACGGACCCTAGTCTGACCTACGGACCATGGGTCGAGACTTAGCTGATTTTTTGAGCTAGGTTTGAGGAGGGGTTGCAGAGGTGAACCACAGACCACCAGCACGGGCCGTGGTCTAACCTACGTTCCGTGGATGGCAACCGTGGGTTGCACCTGCAACTTCTCAAAATCTGCATTTTTGGTCTGTTTTGGATACGGGGTCTTACACTTCTAGTTATTGGTGAGTCCTCATGTTCCAAGGACCGATACACTCTATACCTTTAATTTATGTCATTTCGTTTTAGACTTTGTATGTGATGTATGAGTTACGTCCCAATCACTTTCCTTATGATGTATTATATGGCTTTAGACTTACGTTAAACTTTCGCTTTGTCAAACTCTTTTGATGTATAAAATGCTATATTTTAAAGTCTTTACTTCTATTATCTTGTATGATGTATGATAAGTGGCTTGTGTAGGTCCCTTCGGGATTTTATATTCCATGTTATGCCTAGGGTGTAATTTGGGTCGTGACAAACTTATTATTCATAAGCCATGTCATGTAAAGTATTGTTCATGAGTGTAAAGCGCGCCACATTTATGAATAGGAACTTGTAAGATGTTTAGTTCATCATTCTAAAGTCGTGCGATACAGTGTAACTGCATATGCCTCTCTGTTAATCCTTATTAGATACTTTTCAGACTATGGCCCCTCAAAGAGCATCTGTTAAGAGGAATGCGAATGAGAATATGGAATGAGAAGCTCCTCAAGTTTTGGCCCTTTGGCCGAACAAGTGACTACTGCAAAGTTTCGAGCTGCTTTTCAAGTGTTGGCTCAAGCCATGACGGAACAAGCCAATTGTCACGACCAAGGGCTACCCCTTAGATATGACACGACGTAAAAGACTATGAAAAGTCTCACAGCATGTCATCACATAAGATAATAGAAATAGTACGAAATTTAAAACTCATTTAAATCCATGAAATCGAAAATCATTTAAAAAGAACGGAAGTCTGCTTGTCTCACATGTTGATCTACAACAATATCTTGAAACAAAAGCAGGGTCATCGCCTTTTACAATAGAAAGTCTAGCAAATGTCTATTACATGAAAGAAATGAAACATCAAAGTACTTGTCCTCGAATCCATGAGGACATACCAATAGTCTTGTAAGAACTCAATCCAAGCTTCAACTAGAGATAATCAACTCAAATGCCAGAACCTACACTTTGGTAAAAATGAAGAAATATGGGTTAGCACATTCAATGTACTAAGTATGATAGCCATGCAAAAACTATGCTTAAAACAACCATTTTATTTGAAAGTCAAGCTTTTATGCAAATTTGATAAAACTTCATGAACATAAGTATAAGAGGCATAATATACAAACATAACCAACATACAAGTCATTTCTTCACATTAGAACATAATCAACATATAAGCCATTTCATCACATTAAGCTTTCACCTCAAGTAACTCCAAGCTATACTTTGTGCAACGTATGAATAGCGTCCCATACCACCATCCACACTAAGTACCACATTAAGGCCACCAAAAGTGAACTTACCATTCATCCTTTCCATCTTTACACAATACTCATACATAAGTGACATAAACATTTCATAAATCATGACAAGGAAGTAACTCATAATACAATCCAAGTAAAACATGCATGATCACATTTAAGCATATAAGTCAACATTCTTCATTAGCTTCATTAAGAGCATATTCATTTATTAGACATTAAGACATTAGAGAACTCACTATAGCCCTCTCAAAGCCTACTCATTCAATGCATGGCTGACATCCCATACTACTACCCACACTTCATAGAACCTCTTAAGTAACCATAGTGCACATCTCACACGATGGGAATAAGTGTTTAACAAACATAGACCATGTGAGCTTGACATGGAGTCCGGTGTCATGAACCCACACCGTAAAGAGGTGGTCTACTTGCCTAAGGTAGGACCGGTAACATTTTAGCTTAGGTGGATCCACTAGCTAATATCCTATGTGGGCACATAGTTATGTGATAGGAAGATGTTCATTGGAACTCTAACCTAACATTGGGAGAGTTTCCATCTTATCATATCCACTCGGTGCTTAGCCTCCATTCCCATAGAGTATTTCATTCACATTACATTATTGTACTTGAGACGAATTCCGTTGGCCTATCGACCCAAGTTACATCATTACACATGAAAGGAATGCCATAAGCCTATCCATTCATGGTTCATTATTAGGATAGCTCTAGAATCCTCATGAAAGGAATGCCATAAGAGTATCGATTCATGGTTCATTATTATATTACTATACACATGAAAGGAATGCCATAAGCCTATCGATTCATGGTACGTTTCCTCATTAGGAAAGGAATGTCATAGGCCTATCGATTCAAGAGTCGTCATTACATTAGTTCACTGGCTCATTATAAAAGGAATGCCATTGGCCTATCGATTAAAGAGTTAGCCTAGAACACATTCATTATACAAGAAGAGGATGCCTTAGCCTACCAATTCAAGGTACTTCATTCAAGGTCACATTCATCAATACAAGAAAAGGATGCCTTATCCTACTAATTCAATATACATCAATCCACATTACTTTCATATATACATGAATATGATGCCTAAGCCTACCAATTCAAGATACAACATCACATTATAGAAACCCTTCACATTCTACAATCATCATTCATGAGTGTTAATTGAGAATATGCTTTCAATCACAACACAATTACATTCTAAACATGATCATAATAGTTTCATTGAGATCACACACATATACTTCACATCATGATTATACAAATATCCTTCATGAAATTGCCCTCCAAGACTATACATCAATCATAACCCAAACATCTATGATACTACAATAGATAAGGGAATTAACATGATTCAATAACTAATTCAATATAAACATAAACAATTCAACATACTTTCATGATGAATCAATTCACAATCATAAATCACAACTTAGGATTTTGGGGGAAACATGGGTTCATATAGGAAATTCACCTTAAATCATCATTTATTCAACAATTCATTCATAATTCATCACATACTTTGAAAACCTTTTGGATTTGAACCCATGAATAGATTGAAAACCCTAAGTTTTTGGGGGATTTTGGAAACTTGAAATCATCTTTTGATAGGGCTCCTTGAATGAAACTTAATCAAGGATGAAGACTACCATACCTTTAGGGAAGAAACTCCACCAAAATTGAGAGATGAAAGGTGAGATCTTGAGCTTCAAACCTTTACTCCTTCTTCTCCAATGGTGGTTTCTAGAGAGAGAATATTTGGAGAAGGTGGGAGGTTTCTATTTTATGATTTGAAGTAATGAATTGGAAAAGGAGTTTTAATACCTTAATTAATCAATAATAACTATCCCAATGCATAACTAATTAATTATGAATTTACCATAACACCCCTCACTTGGCCGAGCTTGACAACTTTTACAGGTAGTGACCTACGGAACGTAGATGTGGTGACGCCCTGTCCTGCTGGTCCAAGGTTTGGGTTTGAGGGTCACCATTTAGGGCCTTGACCTACACCCCATAACCTATGGGGCGTGGCTGGACCTATTCCTTGTAGGTGCCATCTGTAGGTCACCAAAAGTTTTGCAGCTTTTTGGTTTTAGGCAGCTTTGGGGGTTAGACTTTGGGGTCCTCCTCAAGGACCTTTTATTGGTCCTTGAGGGGTCGTACCTTGACGTTTAACCCCTACACTCCTCAACCTAAGCTTGGGACATCATTTTGCTACTCATAACCCCATATCAAACTCAAACACACACTCATTAAGCTCTAGTTTCACCTACTAGATTTTTGGGTCGTTACATTATCCCCCCGTTAGGAACATTCGTCCTCGAATGACACTTTAAACACTTTAAGGGATTAACAACTCAAAGATTAATGAAAGAAGTGTAGCTGCCTAACGTCCTATAGCCTCTCATTCATAAATGTGTCGCGACTCACACCCATGAACAAGACTCTACTAGACGTGGCTTGTGAGACATCAATCCTAAAAACCATTCCCAAAACCTTGTGCTCTGATACCATGTTTCTCACAACCCAGGGCTACTCCCTATATGTGAAACGACATACAAGACTCTGAAAATTCTCTTACAAGCCTCATAGCATGTCTCACATAAGATAATAGAAATAGTATGGAATTTAAAACTCATTTAAATCCATACAATAAAAAATAGTTTAAAAACAGCGGAAGTCTACTTGTCTCACATGGCAATCTAGAACAATATCTTGAAACAAAAGTAGGGTCACGACCCTTTACAATAGAAAGTCTAACAAATGTCTATTACATGAATGAAATGAAACATCAAAGTACTTGTCCTCAAATCCATGAGCAAATACCAATAGTCTTGGAAGAACTCAATCCAAGCTTCAACTAGAGAGAATCAACTCAAATATCGGAACCTACACTTTGGTAAAAATGAAGAAATATGGGTTAGCACATTTAATGTACTAAATATGATAGCCATGCAAAAACTATGCTTAAAACAAACATTTTATTTGAAAGTCATGCTTTTATGCCAATTTGTGAAAACTTCATGCACATAAGTATAAGAGGCATAATATACAAACATAACCAACATACAACTCAGTTCTTCACATTAGAACAAAATCAACATATAAGCCATTTCATCACATTAAGATTTCACCTCAAGTAACCCCAAGCTATACTTTGTGCAATGTATGAATAGAGTCCTATACCACCATCCACACTAAGTACCACAGTAACGCCACCAAAAGTGGACTTACCGTTCATTCTTTCTATCTTTACACAATACTCATACATAAGAGACATAAACATTTCATAAGTCATGACAAGGAAGTAACTCATAATACAATCCAAGTAAAGCATGAATCATCAAATTTAAGCATATAAGTCAACATTTTTCATTAGCTTCATTAAGAGCACATTCATTTATTAGACATTAAGACATTAGAGAACTCACTATAGCCCTCTCAAAGCCTACTCGTGCAATGCATGGATGGCATCCAATACTACCACCCACACTTCATAAAACCTCTCAAGTAACCATAGTGCACATCTCACATGATGGGCGTTTAACCGACATAGACCATGTGAGATTGACATAAAATCTGGTGTCATGAACCCACACCGTAAAGAGATGGTCTCCTTGCCTAAGGTAGGACCTGTAACATTTTAGCTTACGTGGATCCATTAGCTAATATCCTATGTGGACACATAGTTATGGGATAAGAAGATGTTCATTAGAACTCTAACCTAACATTGGGATAGTTTCCATCTTACCATATCAACTCAGTGCTTAGCCTCCATTCCCATAGAGTATTTCATTCACATTACATTATTGTACTTGAGAGGAATGCCATTGGCCTATCGACCCAGGTTACATCATTACACATGAAAGGAGTGCCATAAGCCTATCGATTCATTGTTCATTATTAGGATAGCTCTAGAATCCTCATGAAAGGAATGCCATTAGCCTATCAATTCATGGTTCATCATTCCATTACTTTACACATGAAAGGAATGCCATAAGCCTATCGATTCATGGTACATTAACTCATTAGGAAAGGAATGCCATAGGCCTATCGATTCAAGAGTCGTCATTACATTAGTATTGGCTCATTATGAAAGGAATGCCATTGGCCTATCGATTCAAGAGATAGCCTAGAACACATTCATTATACAAGAAGAGGATGCCTTACCCTACCAATTCAAGATACTTCATTCAAGATCACATTCATCAATACAAGAAAAGGATGCCTTAGCCTACCAATTCAAGATACATCAATCCACATTACTTTCATTTATACATGAATAGGATGCCTAAGCCTACCAATTCAAGATACAACATCACATTATAGAAACCCTTCACATTCTATCATCATCATTCATGAGTGTTAATTGAGAATATTCTTTCAATCACAACACAATTACATTCTAAACATGATAATACCACTTTCATTGAGATCACACACATATACTTCACATCATGACATACATAGATCCGTCAAGAAGTTGCCCTCCAAGGCTATACATCAATCACAACCCAAACATCTAAGATACTACAATAGATAAGGGATTTAACATGATTCAATAACTATTTCAATATATACATAAACAATTCAACATACTTTCATTATCAATCAATTCCCAATCACAAATCACAACTTAGTATTTTGGAGGAAACATGGGTTCATAGAGAAAATTCACCATAATTCATCATTTATTCAACAATCCATTCAAAATTCATCACATATAATCCTTTGAAAATGTTTTGGAATTGAACCCATGCATAGATTGAAAACCTTAGGTTTTTGGAGTATTTTGAAAACTTGAAATCATCTTTTGATAGGGCTCCTTGAATGAAACTTAATCAAAGATGAAGACTACCATAACTTTAGGGAAGAAAATCCATGAAAATTGTGAGTGAAAGGTGATATCTTGAGCTTCAAAGCTTGACTCCTTCTTCTCCAATGGTGGTTTCTAGAGAGAGAATATTTGCAGAGGGTGGGAGGTTTCTATTTTGTGATTTAAAGATATGAATTGGAAAAGGAGTTTTAATACCTTTCAAAGCCTTAAAATACCTTAATTAATCAATAATAACCATCCCCAATCCATAACTAATTAATTATGAATTTACCATAACACCCCTCACTTGGCCGAGCTTGACAACTTTTACAGGTGGTGACCTACGCCCATGACCTATGGACCGTAGGTGGGGTGACGCTCCATCCTGCTGGTCCATGATTTGGGTCTGAGAATCACCATTTGGGGCCTTGACCTACACCCCATGACCTACGGGGCGTGGATGGACCAATGCCCAATAGGTGCCTTCAGTAGGTCACCAAACTTTTGGCAGCTTTTTGGTTCTAGGCAGCTTTGGGGGTTAGACTTTAAGGTCCCTCTCAAGGACCCTTGGTTGGTCCTTTGGGGTGGTACCTTGAAGTTTAACCCCTAAACTCCTCAACATAAGCTCGGGACATCATTTTACAACTCATAACCCCATATCAAACTCAAACACACACTCGTTAGGCTTTAGTTTAACCTACTAGATTTTCGGGTCGTTACACCAATAGGGAGGTAGTGGTTCCCGTGAACCCAAATATGTGTATGGTATCAACTAGAGTGAGGGACATCACTAGAATGAATCCCCAATGTTTCATGGTTCTAAAGTTGAGGAAGATCGTCTAGTGTTCATTGATGAAATATACAAGGTTTTGATGATCGTTTTTGTGACGCCAGTGGAAAAGGCAGAATTGGCCGCTTACCAACTTAAGGGTGTTGCTCAAGTTTGGTTCAACCAATGGAAGGAAGAGAGGGCGGTTGATGCGGGTCCTTGATAGGTTCTTTCCCCTTGAGATAAGGGATGAAAAGGTACTTGAATTCACCAACCTTCGTCAAGGAAATATGAGTGTGAAGGAGTATGCTTTGAAGTTCACAAAATTTTGTAAATATGTTCTTTTTATTATTGCTGACTTGAGGGCAAGGATGAGTAAGTTTGTCTCGGGTGCGTCTGAAATGGTTGGTGGTTAAGGAATGTTGTACCATCATGCTCATTAAAAAAATGGATATCTCACGTCTAAGATTCATGCTGAACAAATAAAAGAGGAGAAGCTTAAGGAAAGGTCTAGGGAGGCAAAGAGGGCAAAGACCAGTGATGGTGACTTTTCACATTCAAGTTCCAATGGACATGATCGTTCTAGGTTCCGACAAAGGTTTTCCGGTCAAGGTTCCTCCAAGGCTTCAACTCCTAAGTTCAGCAAAGAGACGGTGTCTAACCCTAAGCCTCAAGGAGGAATTGGGGGTGGAAACATATTTTCAATTCCCTCACGCCAAAAGTGTGGTAAGAGCCATTCGAGAAAATGGTTGATGGGTACGGATAATTGCTTTGGTTGTGGTAAAAGTTGTCATTGCTTGAGAGATTCTCCATATAGAATTGACAAGGGAAAGGATGGTAGACATGCTCTGCCTAGTGGTTCGGATTCAAGTGCTCCAAAGCAAAACCGATTCTATAGAATTCCAATCTAGGACTCAAAAATTCGGTTCATACCACTTTTAACAACTTTGAACCTTCCAAAAACTACAATTTTTAATCGAATTTCAAAACCAACTTTATAAACTGGTCAAACATGACTCGAGAGAACTTTTGAGATGGGTAAAATGATAATTTTATGAAAATTTCTAAAAATGACCTTCTGGATCATTACATTATCCATCACGAAAGACTATGTTTATCCTCAATTATAAGGTAAAGACAATACCTAGCAATGAATCCAAACATGGGTCGGCAGAAGATCAGAGTTGCCAAGTAGAAGTCAAGAATCACCTCCAAGTCACATTCTCTAAACGTCGTTCAAGACTTTTCAGGAAAGCCAGTGAACTATGCACACTATGTGGGGTTGAAATTGGCATAATAGTATTCTCCCCTCTAGGAAAAGCTTACTCCTTTGGCAATGCTAATGTTGAGTCCATTATCGATAGGTTTCTTTCGCGAAATCCTCATCGAATCTCCAATTCACTTCATCTTGATACTCATAAACATTTCAATGTTTGTGATCTCAACTTGATCCTCACTCAAATTCTTGATGAAGTTGAAGTTGAGAAGAAAAAGATTGAAACATTTGATCAAATAAGGAAGACTTGTGAACGCCAATATTGGTGGGAAGCCCCTATAGGTGAACTTGCCTATCATGAGCTTGAGCAATTAAAAAATTATTTGGAAGAAATAAAAAGAATGTGATGACTCATGCAAGCAAGATTATGGTTGAGAATGATGTTGGAATTTTTTATAACTATGACAACAAACCTGTTGATGCTTCAAATTATCCTCATAACTATACTTGTGGTTATGATCATCATGTATTCTTTTAGTTATTTTTCCTCATCATTTGGTTAAATTAATTAATCTAGCCAGAATCTCTTTCCTCGTCTTATTTAACAATATGTGTTTCATTATTAAAAGCGACATTAATTTAGTGTAACCTTCTTCCATTTCTATCATGTTATTATTTAGGGAAAAGGTACAAGTACCCCCCCTAGACTATTACCGAAATCCTAGAGATACACCTTAACTAAATTAAGGTCCCATTACCCCCCTAACACATTTTTGTTTTGTAATTTTGTATATCTTTTTGGCTTAAGTGGCATCCAAATATCTCCCACGCGCTTGAACTGCGTGGAGTCACGGAGTGTACCACATAAGCCAAAAGGAGTACAAAATTATATAAAAAAACGAGTTTAGGGGGGTAATAGGACCTTAGTTTAGTTAAAGTGTGTCTCTGAAATTTCGGTCATAGTCTAAGGGAGTACTTATGCCTTATCCCTATTATTTAAGAAGACATATTTAAATCACATACAATGGCAATATAATTTTTTTTCAAATAATTAGTTCCACTTATTTACATGCAATTGCATATAGCTATTTTTTAGGTTAATAAAAGTTCTCTAACTACCCAATAAGTGAAATTTGCTAAAAGTTTTGTGCACTTTTTCCACATGCTTCAAGCAGATTGTGTGACATTAGTTTTGAGATACCACAAGCAGAAGATGAAGTTCATACTGAATATAAAATGCCAATAATGTAATTGGAGGTGCTATGTTTCCCGTTTTCCTCAAAACTAGGTAATTTGTTCGATTTTAAATAAAACCAAACAGCAAAACACTAACAAAAATAAAATAAAATAAAATATGATAAAATTCAAGCCTATTCAATTTACGTTGTGTTCTTAAGAATATTATTCTCCTCAATGTATCTGAGATAATGAAATGTATCCTCGTAGAATTTAACAATTTACTCATTAGAATAGTGGTAATAGAAACTTTAGTGAACACTAATTAAACTCACTTGACAACATTAAATCACACGAGTTTTTTTAAGTGCAAGAAAAAGAAGAGCGGAAGATCAGAAAATAAGAGAAAACTTTTCTATTTATACTTAACAAAGGAAAGTAGAACAAATGATTCTTGTGTCTTATCAGAAAAATCACAACACTTCGAAAAAGTTATAATCCTTTGAAAAAAACTCATAACCACCCTTTGATATGAAAATATGCTATTCAAATTGTATTTTTTCAGAAAAAATACTTTATTTCTCATTTGCACTTTTTAATATCCAACACTAATCACCTCATCAAGAATAGCAATGATTCTTTTGTCAGGCGTATCCAGGATTTCGAGATGATGGGTGCACTATTACAAAAAGGTTGATCTAAGATATAAATTTGATCAGTTCGACATTTAGGTTCTTACTACCAAAAAAGGTTAAAATTTTAATATTATGGGTCCAAAATTAATATATATCATATCATATATTACTAAAAGTGTGAAGCTCCAAAGATGAAAAGTTAGATTACCATTTTACCGCTAGGCTAAATTAAAAATCTAATTAATTACATATTAAATGATAATATTTTAATTATTATAAATTGTTAGTTATTCATTATAAAGACAATGAAAGTATCATTATATTTATTTTAATAGTATTTGACCTTTCAATTTTCCATGTGACTTTTAATTTTCCCGTAATTTTTTGGAAGCTCCAAAGATGAAAAGTTAGATTCATTTTACCCCTAGAATAAATTGAACATTCTAATTAACCAAATATTAAATAATAATAAATTAATTATTATTTGAATTGTTAATTATTTATTATAAAGACAATGAAAACATTATTTTATTTATTTTACCCCTAGGCTAAATTAAACATTCTAATTAATTAAATATTCAATAATAATATTTTAATTATTATTTGAATATTTAGTTATTTATTATAAAGATAATTAAAGAATCATTATATTTATTTTAATAGTATTTGACCTTTCATTTTCCATGTGACTTTTCATGTTTCCGTAATTTTGCGGAAACTCCAAAGATGAAAAGTTACATTTATTTTATCCTTAGGATAAATTAAACATTCTAATTAACTAACTATTAAATAATAATATTTTAATTATAATTTTAATTGTTAGTTATTTATTATAAAGACAGTGAAAGAATTATTATATTTATTTTACCCCTTAGCTTAATTAAACATTCTAATTAATTAAATATTAAATTATAATATTTTAACTATTATTTGAATTGTTAGTTATTTATTATAAAGATAATGAAAGAATCATTATATTTATTTTAATAGTATTTGACCTTTCAATTTTTCATGTGACTTTTCATGTTTCAGTAATTTTTGTCTTATAAATTTAACTTTTTCAAGAAAGACTTTTATCTACTACTCTGACAATTCTTGTGTGTAGGAGCTCTAAACAAGTGAAATAATGTCACAATTTGTGGTAAAAGTTGTGAGATCCCCTTATACAGTCATGAGAATAGACAAGAACTCAACTATTGAAGCATCAGAGCTTGGTGTGTTAGTTTTTTACTTATTTGTAGTAATTAGAATTATAATAAGACTTTTCTATCTCTCTTCATATAGTTGAATTGTTGTTTTTGTTAGCAACTTGCTTTAATTTCAGATTTTTATTTTGTATGCTCAAATATTCAATTTTCAGACTAAAGCAAAAAAAAAAAATGCCTAATTGTCTTGCTCATGAGTATCTTATTTTTTTTGTTCTTTGTACTTATAATTTTTTACATATACATTAACATCCATCTTTAAGAATGAATGTGATAAAATGTTTACTCTTTTTTTTTTGAAAAGAAGAAGGTGAAACATATACCATTAGATTAATGGTGGATAGGTTATGTATGAAGAGAAAATTAAATTCTATATAAAAATAGTAGTTATGTTCATAAATATCCCGATTTTCAAAATATAAATGATAAGAACTTTTACATCTTAGTTTTAAATATTTATAATTAACTAATTAGTTTAAAGCGCTTGTGGATAAAAATTTAATATAATATTTTGAACACATTCATTATAATTATTTATAAAAAAGAACTCAAATCATATTTTTAATACTATTTTTTTTTTTAAGAAATAAATGTTTGCGCATGAACTAAATCTGGCCCTATCAAGACTGATTCACCTACTTCAAACCAACCAACTGGAGATCTACATCTACACCCATACAATGCCTCATAGGGGGCCATCTGAATGCTGGAATGGTAGCTATTATTGTAAGCGAACTCTTTAAGAGGAAGGTGATCATACCAACTACCCTTGAAATCGATCACACAAGCTCTCAACATGTCCTCTAAGGTCTGAATGGTATGCTCTGCTTGCCCATCCGTTTGCGGATGAAATGTTGTGCTAAGATTAACCTGAGTACCAAGACTTTTCTGAAACGACTTCCAGAAATGAGAGATAAACTGAGGACCTCTATCTGAGATGATAGACAAAGGACCCCATGCAACTTAAATATCTCATTAATGTAAAGCGTGGAGTAGTCCTCCACCGAATCTGTAGTCTTAACCGCCAAAAAGTGCGCAGACTTAGTAACTCAATCAACAATCACCCAAATGGAGTCATGTTGTCTGCGAGTACGAGGTAAACCTATAATGAAGTCCATATTGATCACTTCCCACTTCCATGTAGGAATGTTAATCTCTTGATTCATACCTCCTGGTTTCTAATGTTCGACCTTCACTTGGTGGCAATTAGGGCACATAGCCACAAAATCCGCTATATCTCTTTTCATTCCATTCAACCAAAGGACTTCCCACAGATCATGATACATCTTAGTGGTGCCTGGATGAATATAATATCTTGAGTTATGGGCTTCTGCAAGAATAAAATATCTGGAGTTATGGGCTTCTGCAAGAATCTGTTGTCTCAACTCACCCACCTTAGGAACACATAACCGATCCTGATAACGAAGTACACCATCTCTCCCTTGGGAGAAAACCTCAACTCTCTGCTGATGAACTGCACCCTTTAGTTGAAGCAATATTGGATCACTATCTTGCTTTTCCTTAACCTCTACTACCAATGAAGATTCTGACCCATTCTGAACAGTTACACCACCATCTGATATGCTCATAAGACGAACTCCTAAGTGAGCAAGCCTGTGAACATCCTTTGCTAGTTCCTTTCTTTCTTCCTCTACATGTGCCAAACTACCCATCAATAGTCTGGTAAGAGCATCTTCTACTACATTGGCCTTACCAGGATGGTAATGCACACTCATATCATAATCCTTTGGGAACTCAAGCCATCTCCTCTAGCGATGATTCAACTCCTTCTAGGTGTAGACATACTGAAGGCTCTTATGGTCTGTGGACATAGCTACGTGAACACAGTACAAGTAATGTCTCCAAATTTTTAGTGCAAACACCACTGCTGCTAGCTCGAGGTCATGAGTCGAATAGTTCTTCTCATGCACCTTAAGTTATGTAGAAGCATATGCTATAATCTTACCTCACTGCATCAACACACAACCTAGGCCGACTCTAGATGCATTACAGTAGATAACATAACCGCCTGAACCGTTTGGTAGAGTCAAAACAGGAGTTGTAGTCAACCTAGTTTTCAGTTCTGCAAAGCTTTTCTCACAATCATCTGACCACTGAAACTTGACCTTTTTCTGAATCAATTTAGTCAATGGAGAGGCTATGGATGAAAATCCTTCCATGAACCTTCTGTAATAACCCACTAGACCCAAGAAACATCTAATATCTGTAGGGGAGGTAGGTCTGAGCCATTGTTTAACTACATCCATTTTCTGAGAATCCACTTGAATCCCTTTTCTAGACACAATATGCCCAAGGAAAGCAACTGATTGCAACCAAAACTCGCAGTTGCTAAATTTAGCAAATAATTGGTGATCTTTGAGAGTTTGTAGAACAATCCACAAATGATTCGCATGTTCTTCCTCATTCCTAGAGTAAATGAAGATATCATCAATATAGACGATAACAAACAAGTCCAAAAACTGCTTGAACACTCTGTTCATCAAATCCATGAAAGTTGCAGGAGCATTGGTTAGTCCAAATGACATAACTACAAATTCATAATGACCATACCGAGTTCTAAAGGCTGCCTTTGGAATGTCACTCTCTCTAACTCTTAACTGATGATAACCGGATCTAAGGTCTATCTTCGAGAAATGACTAGCACCCTGAAGTTGATCAAACAAGTCATCAATCCTAGGGATGAGATACTTATTCTTTATCGTGACTTTGTTCAACTGCCTATAATCGATGAACATTCTAAGAGAACCATCTTTCTTCTTCACGAACAACACTGGTGCACCCCATGAGGAAATACTAGGTCTGATGAAGCCCTTATCTAGAAGGTCTTTCCACTGCTCTTTCAATTCCTTAAGCTCTACTAGAGCCATTATGTAAGCAGTAATAGAAATAGGCTGGGTATATGGAAGGAGATCAATTTCAAATTTGATTTCCCTTTCGAGAGGAACTCCGGGAAGATCTTCTGGAAAGACTTCTAGGAACTCATTGACTATTGGAACTGACTCAAAAGTTGGGGTTTCAGAGCTTGAATACTTAACCCAAACTAGATGATAGAGATAACCTTATAAATCATCTTTCTGGCCTTAAGGTAAGAAATGAATCGACCCATAGGCGCTAAGCTACTACCCTTACATTCTAAGATCGGTTTAGTTGGAAACTGAAAACGAACAATCCTAGTTCTACAATCGACTGAAGCATAACATGAATGTAACCAATCCATGCCTAGAATGACATCAAACTCTACCATTTCTAACTCTACAAGATCTGCTGAGGTGAATTTCTGGGAGACTATGACAGGGCAATTTCTGTACATCTGTCTAGCTATGACTGGATCACCGACTGGAGTAGAGGATGAGAAGAGTTCTGAAAGAGTTTCTGGACTAACATCGAATTTGACTGCTATATAAGGAGTTACAAAGGAAAGAGCAGACCCTGGATCTAAAATTGCATAAACATCAAGGTCAAAGACTCGTAACATATCAGTGACTACATCAGGAGAATCTTCTTGATCTTGGCGAGCCTTGAGAGCATACAACCTGTTTTGGCACTGACCGCCACCTGTACCAGATGAGTTACTTGCTTAGTTGGGCGACCTGCTGGTGCTGCTGAAGTTGTGGACTGAGCTCTACCATTGTTACCTCCTTGAAACTGTTTAGAAGGACAATCTTTCAACATGTGACCAAACTGACCACACCTAAAACTCCTTCCTTTCTTGCAAGACACTCGCCCGGATGGTTCTTACCAGACTTTGGACAAGTTGGGTAGGTTTTGGTGCCTGAAATATTCCCCCCGAGACTTAGAGCCTGATGCCCACCTTTTTGATCATTTTGGAACTTGGAGGATGGAACACTAGCTGATGAAGGTGCTGGAGTTGAAGACTTCTGCTGAAATTGCGAGCGATTTCCACTGCCCGATTTCTGTTGAGAATAGTCATAGTTGCTTGTCCTAGCCTTCTTATTCTCCTTGGCCTGTTCCCTAAGCTTATCACCCTCAACTTGCTGAGCATGAGTCGTGAGCCTAGAGATGTTCATATCCTCAAGCAACATAGCATTCCTACACTCTGTTTTACTAGATCGGATACCCCATACAAGAACTTGTGCATTTGAGTCCTGGAATCGGTCACCATGTGAGGATCATACCTGGAGAGTTGGGTGAACTTGAGCCCATACTCTTGGACTGCCATATAACCCTGTCTTAAATTCATAAATTCCTAAGCTTTTGCCTCTCTTAATTCTCGTGGGAAAAACTTGTCCAGAAAGGTCTCACTAAATCATTCCCAAGTGATAGGAGTTGCATCTGTACCCTTGTTCTCTTTCCACTAAGTATACCAGATATGAGCTACATCCTTAAGCTGGTAAGATGCCAACTCAACCGGATCATTTCTATCTACCTGCATCACTACAAAGATTTTCTTGACCTCATCTATGAAGTTTTGGGGATCTTCACCAATCTATGATCCTAAGAATTCTAGCAGATTCATCTTAACTAAATCCCAAACTCTAGCTGCAACTGACCCAACATTAACATTTTCCGGAACTAGAACATGCTGATTATTTCTGGTTGGTCACACTCTGAGCCGACAACTGGATAGCGTTCCTAAATTCAACATTTAAAACTTTCTGATCCAGGTCTTGAGGAGCTGCGTTTGCATTCCTAGCATTCACATTCCTTGCGTAAGCTCTATGAGGAGGCACTATCTGAAAGCGCAGAACGAAGGATTAGCGCGAGGAATTAGATCATACCTTACTCATGATAAGAGTAACAAAGAAATTGAAGTTTTCCTAAAACACTTTGTAGTCCCTCTCATTAGATGTGGTGCATTTCACACCCATGAAAGAGACTCTACTTAGTGTGGCTTTTCAGACATCCTAGGACTCTTGAACCTAATGCTCTGATACCAAGTTTGTCACGCCCCGAAGCTACCCCCAGGACGTGGACATGGGACCTAGGATCACGAGTTAAGCTAACCCTGCTGGCATATCATAAGCAACTAAAGTAGACTGGAGCAATAAATACTGTTCAGAAGCTAAATCCTGTGAAAAACTGAAATGATGGGAAATATCCATATACTAAATCTGAATATAAGAAAACTGAGAGTTTGAATACAAATGAAACAATCAAACTCTAAGGCTAAAACTGAAACTAACTATGTCTGAAATAAAGCCTCTACTGACTAGAAATGTTGTGACATGCCTCAGCTAGATCTAGCAAAATTGAAACTAAAACTAAAAGAAATAAAGATAATCATGTCAGTAGTCCTCGAAGAATGAGGACTCACCACTGATGCTGTTGAAGTGAAGATCGGGAATTGATCTATGCGTGATCTGGCTGCTGATGACCTAAACCTACATCACGAGAAGATGTAGCACAGAGTATGTGTCAGTACTTAAAAGGTACTGTGCATGTAGGATAGAATAAAGCTAAACAATAACATAACTGAACAAGCAATAAAGCATTGATATAATCTGAACATGATAAGGATACTGAAAATACTGAACATGACTTAACTGAATGCAATGACCAAGTTTATAACGTGCTGAGAGTGAAAACTGAACTGTACTGATAACATGATCAATACAATGTGCATGTAGGATAGAATAAAGCTAAACAATAACATAACTGAACAAGCAATAAAGCAATGATATAATCTGAACATGATGAGGATACTGAAAATACTGAACATGACTTAATTGAATGCAATGACCAAGTTTATAACATGCTGAGAGTGAAAACTGAACTGTACTAATAACATGATCGATACAATAGGATCTGACTTAGAACTTGAAGATACCACTCTTCTGAAAGATGCTCAATTAATGAAGTTCATGCGGAATTATGGGCATGAAACAACTCGACTAGACGGTCTACATAACAATATGGATCTCATGAATACGACTCTTTTCATTCTCATACTTACTTCCTCAAAACTTAGCTCAAATCGATAATGGATCTCAAAGGATTCACAATTGAACTCAAAGGCTTCCTTGAACTCTACTCTGAACTCTCTCTTGAATGTGTATTATGAATTCAAGAGTTATGGTTCATGATATGAAAGATCTCATGATGACAAAGTAGACTCATGAATACATTCTCCTCATTCTCATACTCACTTGCTCGAGTCTTGAAATAATTTATTAGAAATTGTAGAAGACTCTTCAAAGAGACTCAATGGGACTTTCTCAAAAATGTTTGAAAGAACTCTCAAAACTTGACTCTCAACTCTACCTTGAATTTGATTTATGAATTCAAGTTTGTGATTTGTGATAGGAAAGATATCGGGATGCTTAGGATGTTTAGGAGTGTTTTTATATAGTTAAACATGAGAAACGATCAAGAAATCACTGTCGGGAAGCAAGTCCATGACGCGGATATGCATTTTAATATTTGGTCACGAAATAACCTTTGGGTCTGCAACTCGAAAAAACATTTTATGAAATGGGGAGGCAAGTCCGTGATGCGGACTGGGTTGCCAAATTCGCCCAACTTTTTGCTTCTTCGTTTTCTAATCCCAATTCGCCTAAATTCGATTCTTTTGATCAACCTCTTTCTAGATTCAGATACTCAGCATATGTATACTAGAATCTAACTCAAAACAACTCTATAAATCGACACAATAATCTCAAAAACTTCTCAATCTCAGCCATATTCAAGAATGACAGCAAATTCAAGAACATATATCAAGAACACCAAACTTTCAACTTTCTAGAATGAATTTAATGCTGAAATTAACATGATTGGCGTGTGGGTGAACAAACTCAACACTATGTAAGCTTACATACCTGAAAGAACTATCTTCTTAAATCAACTTGAAGGAAAATCTTGAAAGATGAACCCTAGCCTTAGTGTTTCTTGAATTCCTCGAGCTTAGAATTTTTGGAGTGGATGAGAGGGTTTGATTTAAGAAAACTGATTTTCTACACGTTTAGGGCAATTTAGATGACCTCCTAAGGGGTTTTAGGACTAAAATACCTCTAAAGAAATAAATAAAATGAGCTAGGAGTCGAAATGATTTTTCACCAGGCAGTGAGGTCCGTATTGGCTCCGTAACGCGGAGCCATCGCGGAGCTGCTGCCATGTTTGGGCATCGTTAGTAAATTAGTCATAACATTTTACTCAGAGCTCGGAATACAACAAACTTGGTTGCGTTGGAAAGATAATTCAAAGAACTTTCATTAGCTATCTTCTATCCACCTAAATCATCTTGTACTAGGAGTTATGGTCATTTGAAGTTGACCAAAAACTTAAGAAAACTTAGGAATGACTTGAATGAACTCTCTTTAGTTCTTCTTTCAACTCAAGTAGCTACATCTAGTGACCTCAACATTTAAGAATTTTCTAATTCCTTGGAAAAATCTCACTCACTACGAAGGATGGTTCGAGTCTTAGTTTGATTTTTTTTTTTTGGGTGTTATATTTATTCTCGCTTTTCTTTCGCATTTATTATATTATTTGGGTTTTAGGTTGACTTGACTTAGTGGGATAAGACGAGTGTCATCACATCCATTTTTCGATCGTGAGGAAATGGTATTAGAGCCCCAGGGTCATAGCTCTCACGTGTTCACAAGCCAAGTCTAGTAGAGTTTTGAGTATCGGCGCGGAGACGTTTGTTGTTATCTTTGAGAGGCTATAGTGACTTTTAGGAAAAATCATCACTTTTTGGATCTTTATCGTGCGTCCTTGGTCCGATTTGATTCTTATCTCTTCATTCCATTCTTTGTAACTTATATTTATGACTCGTGCGTCATTCTTCTTCTGAGAAATTGGTGTATGTATATGGCTTTGATGTTAGACTTGATACTAAGGTGAAAGTGATAGACTTATGAGAATGATGTGTGGTCATATTTGAAATGTTCAGTAATTTGAAGGGGTAGAGTTAGGTGATGGCTCAACAAAGCACTTTGAGGATATCTAAATGATGAGGCTGAACAATGGTCCAAGGGACTTCATAAATGTATTATATTTTTTAGGATAGTTACCCAACAATGGTGAAGATTAATTATGTGGTATATACGACATTTGGAGTTGTTCACCAATTGGAAGTGGAATTATTAAAGGAATAACTAGGTATGTGTCACGACCCAACCCACCAGGCCGTGCGTACACCTACATACTACCACCTAAGTAGGAAAATCCTCTTATCCCAACAGTTACAAAATGCGGAAATTTAATGAAAAACAGATATAATGAAATAGCCGGATTTTATAAATAAGAACTCTTAAAAACAAATTTGGTTTAAGACTAGTAAAGTAATTAAAACCCCCAAGGATCTAGTCTAAACAGGTAGAAGAGCTACTAAGAGTACGACATGACATAATAATGAAAAGACACAGCTCCCGCCATGTGGAAGGAAAAGTAAAACTGCTGGAGAATTCTTCGTCTCCATCTAATGAAACATCACCAATTTGCATTCAGACTATGCCCAAAAAGGCATAGGAAGAGTAGTATAAGTACAAAACCACACGTACTGGTAGGCATCATCGGTCAACCCGACGCCCACCGCATAACATAAGAAAACAACTAGCTAGAATATGCGATAAACAACTCGCTTCTCTACCTTTACCCTCTCTAGAATACCTTAGAATTGCACTAGCACCCTCACTACTCACCACCTTTTCGGTCAACCTACTATTAAGTTCTTGATCATATCCTAACCATTCTAACATATATACGAGTCCACCATTACAAATACAAGCATTCAGACTAACCATTCCCGAATCCCATTCTCCAAGATGAAATTTACCTAAGTAGTTACATCCCATACACTACCCCCCACTTCTCGCCCTTACAACACACGAACAACCCTTGCTCTCAACCTTTACGACCCTTGAACCCTTGGCCTTCCGGATTCATTTAACAACGAGATACACAACAAATTCACTCAGCATGAAGAACCATCAGATATAAGTTCTTATAACCATATAACAACTCCGTGGAATTGCAATATCATTTATTATTTACGAACCACTTAGAATTTCACAATCCTCAAGATACACAATTATGTCAAGTCATTGGTCCTCTCATGGAACCCAAACCCCAATTGTTAGCATATTGGAACGTGGTACCCGATCCAATGTTTATGCCGGAACGTGGAAACCAATCCCATATTTATGCTAGAACGTGGCAACTGATTCAAGTTAGTGTGTCGCAGCACAACACCCGATCCATTCAATAAGCCACAATCACGATCATAAGTATATCCTCAATATCATACAATCAAGTCATGATCCATGCCCTACCTCATTCAATTATTCTCATATACGATTAGTGTGATTCGTAACGCAACAATTGCATGCATACATGCATTATAATGAAGCAAGAATGAACATACATCACACAACATGAAATCACAACCATCCAAATAACATGCATACACCGACATATATCACTTAAATAATAACTTGACCATACTTAGCCCTAGTTCATTATCTAAGGCTTCTTCCTATGATTTAGTCATCCTTTGTTCGGTGCACAAAAGCCTACGCATAAATCCTACTATTGATTTTCATTATACTACGCGGTGAGCACAGATTTATAACTACTCAAATAATAAAACCTAGCCTACCTGGGCGCCAAGCAGCTGCATGGAATTTTGACTTCGATTCTTGTTGTCGGACTTTGTGACAGTGATATTGACCGGAAATCCGCCTTCCACCGCGCCCCTCATGCTAGAAATCTCCTTCCCAAGCTTAGAGCAAATTTTTGGGGGGTTTCTAGGGTATTTTACGTCTAAATTAGGTATTTTAGGAAGAAGGAGGAATTAAGATTTCACATTATTTATATTCTGTCTCGCCTATCCCACTCTGGCGTCAGCTTACCCCGTCGTGGCATCGCCGCCCTAGCTGCATCTGGCCCATCCTGGCAGGACAGTGGCCCAATAATTTCTCAAGGTTTTGTTTTTCCTAAATAACGACGATTTGGGTCGTTACAATAGATACCAATTTACCCCTTGTTCGTCCCCGAATAACTAGCACACGGATCATCACACACCCTATTTGAGGTTATTTCCAACTAGGAATTGGTCCATTACGAAAACCACGATGGATGGTGACTCTTTCAATCAAAACACATAAACACTATACTCAAAGGGGTCGGTTAGTTATTTAAGGAAACAAAAAAAATGAACGCGTTTAATTTACACAGCCTGACTCGCCAGAACCGCAACCTTCCCGCTGAGGCAGGGCCACAGTGATGAGGATCTCCCGCTGAGGCAAGAGATTGGGAAACAGTAAAGGGGGAATGAAGAATGGTTTCTCCCTTTTCCTTATTCAAAATCTCCCAAACCCTCTCGATTCACTTGCTACGAACGTCAATTCTAAGGTAAGTATCTCACTCAATATGCTCTTTACTTCAATACTTGATTAACAATGAGTGCATGCTGATAAATGATTGGTTAGGAATGGTTTTCAGGCAGTTATTCAAAAAGTTGAACATAGGTTGCTAGTTTGATAGTAAAACGTATTATGGTCACTCTCCTTACGTCCCCAACGTCTCCACAATGTCCTCGACATAAGGATTTCTTAGAAATACACTTGAATCAGTACCAAAATGGTTGGGGGAAGTTGAAGGGTCCCTTGATAGAAAACCCGGATTTGGGCACTATTTAGGGGTTATTTTGCTGAAATAAGTGCATATTTAATCTGCTGAAATTCTATCATAAATGGGGGTTTTGGCATGAAGAGGCTCCATTATCACACCTGCTGTTCATCCCAGATGAAGGCTGCTTTGGCAACCTTCATCTCGCAGTGGTGGGATTTGGGGCGCTGTGAAGGCATATCGGAACCAGTGGCCTGGTCCCCCTTAACTTAGAATTTTCTCTTTTACTTTTTTTTTTAACCAGACCTTTCCTAATTCCCCCGGTGTTTTAACGTGCTTATTAACTTTTTGTAGGTTCTCTAAATGACAGGTCCAAATAAAGAAAATTTCCGTTTTGTCCAATTTCCCGACGCTGCTAGTCGAGAGATGTTTCATGACTTTCAAAACAACAAATTTTGCTGCGAGAGGGGCTTTGTCTTGCTCAGGATAGAGGAGAAAGAGCCTGCCTTCTATGCCCGTTAGATGGAGTTCTGATGGGGTTCGCTGACCGAGGCTCCCCCTGCCGCACGTGCTGACTGGGTGCAGGAGTTGTATGCCATCCTGCCCACCATTCACTGGGATGACCCTCACCCCATTATCCATATTCGGGGAATTGACATCCCCCTGAACGTTACTGCTATAAATGAGGTACTAGAGTTGCTTGAGGCCTCGAATGCTGAGTACAAGGCTAAGTTGAGGGAGATTGATCTGGGCTGGCTGAGGGACACACTGGTGGAGCCTACACGCCGGGACATGGTCTATTGGCCTACTGCTGAGGGGATTACTAGTGCGGACTGGTCACCAGATCTAAGATGTGGCTTCACCTAGTCACTCGGAGTGTTTGCCCGTCAGGCAATCGCACGGACGTGACATTTCCTCGGGCCTTGGTGGTGGCGTGCGCTGTGCAGGGTATAGAGCTGAATGTGGGGGCGCAAATTATCTCAGAGTGGAAGATGCTCTACCGGGGTAACAAGAAGGCATTTTTCTTACCGAGACTTATCACTGCACTGTGCAAAAAGGCGGGGATGCCACTTCTAGATACTGATGAGGTACTTCTTATGGATCCCCCCATTCACCCTCTTTTTGTTAGACAGGGCTCTACTTCACGGAGAAAAATGAGTAAGAAGAATAGGGCCAACAACAGTCAGGTAGCCGCGGAGTCGGACGATGAGGGAGGTGATAAAACTCGTCCTATCGGGTCCCAGCCTCCACTCTCAGTTGCACGGGTAGAGGAGGACTTGGCAGCTGTTCGGAAGAGGATGGGACACCCTATTGCTGACACCACTCCGGTTCCCCCCAGCACTGTCCTAGATCTTGAGATACTCTGTCACGAGCTGTGCCAGGAGAGGAGGAAGGGTCTAGCGAGAGACCGTTTGCTGGTTCGGATATGAAAGGTAGTGAAAATCATGTTCACTTGCATCGCCCCTGAGCAGGAGATTCCATAGTTGATAAGCGAGATTTCCACCAGTTCTCTTTCCTGGAGAAGGCCATGACAGGCCTGGTGCCCCCAGAGGATCTAAACTCTGACGATGACACCTCCCATTCCTAGGGTTGTTGATTGTTTCTTCGCCCCTTTTTGGGCTTGTATAGGACAAATCGTTACCTTATTTTTATGTTTTCGCCTTTCTTTATGTCTTGTAAGCTCATGGATGCTAGTTTTTTTTGTATGATACAACCGCTATTTAAATATTAAGGTTATGACTTCCTGTTCTATTGCTGAGCACTGTTTGACTTTCACGGGTTAGTTCGGATACCATTTAGGGTCTGAATTTGTTACTAGGTAAAACAGGGCTGAGATTTTGTCTCGCCCTATCCCGCACTAGCGGCCTCGTCTTGGCGGGAAAAGTCTCTCCCCAGCGGCCGAAACGGAAACAGAACCCCTGCCAATAATATTTCTGGGTTTTTTCTCTTTTCTAAATTTCGCAAAGGTTCTTAGCTTTGCCAAACAATATTTGGATAATTCCCTTAGTTAGATAGTCGATATCTACCCGAGTCAATCTCAACAATACACACCCAGCTCGTTCTCCTTAATTCAACACCACAACCCACACATCCCCAGGATATACCCATACATTCACACGATCCTTAGTCAAGCGCAGGAAACGTGAAGATTTGGTTTACGAGTCACCTTATTACTCGTCTAAACCCTTGCCTCGAACTTAGTCAGGACCTTGTTTTCACAACGAGTTTCACGATACATTTACAACTTGCATAACTTCAATAACTAGGCCAACATATTGCACCTATCAAGTTCAGACACACCTTTACTGTGCACACAATCACATCGTCACATTTAGACAATTATAGCCTTCACATTCATAGTTAATTCTATTTACAATTATCCAGATACATTTCATAGACAAGGCCAAATCATTATTTAGTTCCCACTATGGATGACCATCCCTGATCATCCATGTTATTACACAACCCCTAGGGCCAGATACCAATTGGAACCTTTTCAGTTCCAATTTACCTTGCTTGTGTTCCTTCAGTTGTGACCACGATGTCTATTTCACCTTATTGTGATACCAATTGGAGTCGGGAGATACCAATTGCATTCAACTCACACCACAAGCGACACTCGCAAGAAAGGAGAGAAAAAAGGTGGAACGTCTTCCTAGAATGCTTTCTAGCCTTCTGAATATTAGAGGTGGGCGTTAACACACCAATCTACAAGAGTCTAGTCCGCATTTTGCTTTTGTATGGGGAGACCGGTAACCTGGGTTCTCATACCAATTTGTCACGACCCAACCCACCGGGCCTTGCAGGCACCTACTTACTACTACCTAAGTAGGAGAACCCTCTTATCCCAATAGTTACAACATGCGGAAAATTAATGAAAAATGCAGATAATCAAATAACAGGATTTAATAAATAAAAACTCTTAAAAACAAAATAGGTTTAAGACTTGTAAAGTAGTTAACACCCCTAAGGATCTAGTGTAAACAAGTTCAAGAGCTAGTAAGAGTACGGCATGACATAATAATTCAAAGACACAACTCCAACCATGCGGAAGGAAAAGTAGAAGCTGCTCGAGAATTCTTCTTCTTCATCTAATGAAACATCACCAACCTGCATCCAGACTATGCCCAAAAAGGCATAGCAAGAGTAGTACCGTTACAAAACCACACGTGCTGGCAGGCATAATCAGTCAACCCGATGCCCACTGCATAACATAAGAAAAGAACTAGCCAGAATATGTGATAAACCACTCGCTTCTCCGACTTTACCCACTCTAGAATACCTCAGAATTGCATTAGCACCCTCACTACTCACCACCTTATCGGTCAACCTACTACTTGGTTCTTGATCATAGCCTAACTATTCTAACGCATATACGAGTCCACCATTACAACTACAAGCATTCTGACTAACCATTCCCGAATCCCATTCTCCAAGATAAATTCTATCTAAGTAGTTACATCCCGTACACTTACCCCCCCCCCCCAATTCTCACCCTTACAACACACGGACAACCCTTGCTCTCAACTTTTACGACCTTTGAACCCTTGGCCTTCCCGATTCATTCAACAACGAGATACATAACAAATTCAGTCAACATGAAGAACAATCAGATATAAGTTCTCATAACCATATAACAACTCCAGGGAATTACAATATTATTTATCATTTATTAACCGCTTACAATTTCACAATCCTTAAGATACACAATTATGTCAAGTCATTGGTCCTCTCTTGGAACCCAAACCCAAACTGTTAGCATACCAGAACGTGATACCCAATTCAATGTTTAAGGCAGAACTTGGCAACCGATCCTATATTTATGCCAGAACGTGGCAACCAATCCAAGTTAGTGTATCAGAATGCAACACCCATCCATTCAGTAAGCCATAATCACAATCACAAGTATATCCTCAATATCATACAATCAAGTGATCATTTATGGCCTACCTCATTGAATTATTCTCATATACGATTATTGTGATTCATAACGCATCAATTGCGTACATACATGCATTATAACGAAGATAGAACAAACATACATGACACAACATGAAAGCACAACCATCCTAATAACATGCATACACCGACATATATCACTTAAATAATAACTCGACCATACATAGCCCTAGTTCTAAGGCTTCTTCCTATGATTTAGTCATCCTTTGTTCGGTGCATGAAAGCCTACGTATAAATCCTACCATTGATTTTAATTATACTACCCAGTAAGCACAAATTTATAACTACTTAATTAATAAAACCTAGCCTAATTGGGCGCCAATCAGCTACATGGAGTTTTGACTTCGATTCTTGTTTCTGGACTTCGTGATGGTGATCTTGATCGGAAATCTATCTTCCACTACGCCCCTCATGCTAGAAATCTCCTTCTCCTTCCTTCCCAAGCTTAGACCAGCCTTTTGGGTGTTTCTCGGGATGCTTACGTCTAAGTTATGTATTTTAAGAAGAAGGAGGAATTATGATTTTGCGTTATTTACATTCTGTCTCGCCTATCCCGATCTGGCGCCAGCTTACCCTGCCGCGGCGCCGCCACCCTAGCGGTATCGTGCCTGCCCTGGCGAGGCAATGACCCAGTAATTTCTCAAAGTTTTGTTTTTCCTAAATAACGATGGTTCAGGTCGTTACAGTATGCACAGTGTGACTTTGAAAACTACAATTAGTAAAGATGTCATAACAGGTATGATTGCTTAGCGTATGATGAGACCTATGTTGCATCAATGGAGGGCAGAATCTGTACTATGATTTCGTAAATTGGGTGTATGTCAAAGGGTCATGATACGACTACTACAATGATACTGATTCTTACTTGGTTAGTTGGTTAGAGTTATGATACAGAGTGTTGGGTTCGAATGTGATTAGGACGTTAAGCTTACAATTTCATATCATATGGTTGATAAATCGGATGACGAAAACTTATACTAAAAAATAAAAAAATATTATATGGAATTTGGCATATTGGCCTACATATTAGAAAAACATTAAAATTGTAGAGAGAAAATCTTCGCATAAACTAAAGTCTCTAAACGACTACATTGTGGATACTATTGTTGTTCATTATAAGAATAGAGATCTTCAATTTATAGATCTCCAAACTTTTCCACTAAGGAAAGAATAAACCAAATATGGAAGAATATTATATTTTTCTTTTAGGAAAAGTAAAAACATTTGTGGTAATGTTTTGTCTTTTCTTTTAGGAAAAATTAAACTTCAAATAAAGTAAGAAAATCAGGGCAAAACCCTAACAAATCTCCCCTTTTGGCTAGATTTTCTTGACAAAACTTGATCCACCTTCTTCACACGCATGATAATCTTGTTCTTCACATAGTCTTCATCACTGCTTCTTGCCATGGTTAAAAATAAGGTTTAAAATATATGGGTTAAAAATGGTTTAAAAATATTTTGTTTTTATTTTTAAAATTGCAGCAACATTAATGTTGAAAGTAGGTTTAAAACTTCTTCTCCACATGTAGTTGGACAAAATCTTCATTATAATCAAATTTGTTGCAAATTGGTTTGAAACTGCTTGAATGCATCTTCAACCTCGATGAACCATTGGATCATGGGATCGTTGGACCATGTGCTCGATACCACTTGTTGGGTTCGAAAGTGATTACGGCGTTATACAAAAGCTTACAATTGCATATGATATGGTTGATAAATCAGATGACGAAAACTTATACTAAAAATCAAAATATTATTATTTGATTTGACCAGTTGGCCTACATATTTAAAAATTAATAGAAAGACATTAACAATATTGAGAGAAAAATCTCCCCATAAATTAATAGAAAGACATTAACAATATGGTAATGTTTGTCTTTTCTTTTAGGAAAAACTAAACTTCAAATAAGGTAAGAAAGTCAGGGTAAAACCCTAACCTGAGTACCGTGTGGTTTGGTACTTAGCCTTTGCTTCTACATTTATGTAGGTTATGAGCTCGGATCTTCATGATACTCTCTCTTATCTTCTTGTCCGAGGCTTTATATCGAGATTTGTGAGGTAGCTGATTGTCATTTGAGCAGACCTTTTTAATCCTACTTATTATCTTGTTCTACTTTAGATACAACCAACTTATTTATTTCTTTCAAATCTATTGCAATACATTAGAGACTTGTAAACGTGACAAGCAGGTTTTGGGAGTATATTTAAGTTAATTAAGAATTTCCACATTATTTTATAGTATTAGACTTTTATTCTCACTTTACCTCCGCATTTATCGTATTACTTAGGTTTTAGGCTGACTTGTCTTGGTAGGATATGACGAGTGTCATCATATCCATTTTTGGGTCATGACACATTCTTAATTTATTTGAAAAAAATAGATGAATATGAAAATTCAGAAGTGCACACAGTTAAATGTGTAGTAATCATAAACTATGATACAGATAATCCAACTTTTTAAAAAAACTGATGTTTGCATAACTCAAATTCAAAATTAATTTGGATTTACATGATTGGTTACATATTTTTGTGTTGGATTTATATCATTTAAATTTTCTATTAGAGATGTTTATTATAATAACACTAATAGATTCTACCTTTTCTTTCACATGATAGATGAAGATGAAGATTCATATATGTACACCATTAAATTACACTATAAGGGTTGGTGGGTGTTTGAGTAATGAACTATGTTAATGGACATATAACTTATTATGATTATTGCAATGGAGATGAAAATTCCATTATTCATATGAGGCACTGTATGAAAATTTTTAAAGTCAATGATAAAAATGTGAAATTTTGGTTCAAGTTTGGCCTTATATTGAGATAAGTAAATACTTTTGTCAACTGATTTAGATATATATAACCTTGTCTATGAAATGTCTGACAGTAGAGAAGTGGAAATATTTGTTGAGCACACGAAAGAGGACCAATGGAACTATGATATACATGATTCTGAGGGCAACCCACAACAAGGCGGAGAAGATTTGGTAGATGTGAATATAATAGAGAAAAGTGATGAGTGTGATGCAAATGTGAAGAATGTGAGTCATTTAATGACTTTGATTTTTCCTTGGAAATAGATGATATTATCAAAAATCATTGACATTAATGTAGAATGGATTGGCCTTAACGGGAGAAATAGAGAAAATCAAGTTAAAGAAAAGACAATGGAGATTAGAGTTGTCTAAAACATGTTGGCTATGTTTCCCAATGACGCTCAAGAATATGATTGTGCTACATCATATGAGGATTTAATGAGTTTGCGTGGAGATTCTAATGATGAATATCATAAAAGATCTACTGTTTTACTCCAACTAGACATTTGGAGGATCCAAAATTTAAGTTTACGCTTAATCTGATTTTCGGCAATAGCAGAGAATTCAAGTGAGCAATTGAGTTACATGTTGTGTTACAAAAAAAGACATCAGGTTTAAGAAGAACGAAAGTACAAGGTCGAAGGCAATTTGTAAGGTGTCAAGTTTGAAATGGTTCATATTTGTATCAAAGTTTAATCACGATGAACCTTTGAAAGATCAGGACAATAGCACTTGACCATTGTTGGGGCAAACAAAGAGATAAAAATACTATTGACTCTGGAGTCTTAGCTAAGAAGTACGTTGAAGAATTTAGAATAAATCCAAGTTGGAGAGTAAAAAAGAATTCCAAACTCAAGTGATGAGGACTCATAATTATACTATTACTCGAACCCACGCTTATATGACAAAGAGGAAGACATTAGATCTAATTATAGGAACTAAAGAAGAGAAGTTTGATATGTTAAGGGATTATTGTGCTTAGCTAAGGAAGAGTAATCTAGAGACTGTGTATTTTGAAGCTAGATGAAAATCTAAAAAAAACAATGGTTAATGGTAGAAAAATATTTTTGAGACTTGATATATGTTTTGCAACTTGCTAATAGGGTTTTTTAGCGGGATATTTGATACGCTCAAATTACACCTCTTTTCAGAAGCATAATCGATCGTTATCACGTAAAAACCCTACTTGTAGGTTGGGGTCGATCCCACGAGGAATATGGTTTAGACCTAAGTTCAATAACACTTATATTCGTTTAGCCAGTGTATTTTCGAGACAAATAAGTAAAAGGAGGGGGGGGGGGATTTGTGTAACAAATTTTGGAAATTATGAAAGTAATTAGTAAGCAAGATTTAAACTTTTGTTGTTATCAAATTGAGAAAGAAACTAGGGCATATGTGTTCCCCATAAGATCATAACTCCGTAATCCTAGTAATAGAAATCACTTCCTAGTGTATTACATGCAAAGCGATAAGTTATGTATCTCTAAATCCTTGGTCCGACATCTAGAGAATTTCACCCCGCACCTTTGTCCGGCTACGTGTGTATAATTTACTAACCCTTACCATTACCTCATATTATATATCACATCGATGTACGGCTTATTTTTCACCCTCGCACCAATCAACATTAATTCTATTAGATAGTATCACACTAAATCTATGTTGATAATTCTTTTCTTATTAACTACTTCCTTGGTCTGGCAAGTAGCAACAATGCGAGTTCTAACGTTGCGCACCGTTAAAAAGACTTCTAGACGAAAGAATTATCAATGCATGCAAAACACTATACGGGAATTACTTAGTTACTATTCATACTTCATTAATCGCTCATGGGTCCCACAACCCTAGTTGTGGATTTAGTTACCCATATTAGCAAGAAAACAATTCATAATGTTTGAAGAATAAATCATGAACTAATGTAGTAGAGTAGAATAATCCCATAATTTCAAAGTAAAATAACCAAAAGGTGCTTAGGAAATTAAGAATTGCTAAAATTGCAAGTTAATCCCCAAAGCCAAAAACTAGAATAAAAGTAATGAAGTCAAACCCCCAAAACAAGGTTTACATACCCTATTTATAGAAAACAAGTCCTAAATTAAAAGGGAAACAAAATAAGGGAAGTTTGTTCAGGCACACGTCTTCATTCCATGAGACTGACTTACGGGCCGTCAATGGATCTATGGTCCATGAGTCCCTTCCGTAAGCCAGGACTTAGAAAATATTTAAGCTTCCAAAAATTAGCTTCTCTAAAGCAAACAATGGAACACCAGTACGGACTGTAGATCGATCTACGGTCCATCGATTCCTCTCCGTAGCTCTATACTTAGAATTCTACAAAAATCAGGTACTGGAACCCTCACAGTCACATTCTACGATTCAGTAGTACGGTCCATAGATTAATCAATGGATCATCAATGGTCACCGTGGTTCCACATTCCATGCCTTGCCCAGCTGATCTACGATCACCATCTACAGAGCGTCAATGGACCTACGGTCCGTAGATCACCTCCGTAGATCCCCTTTTCTACATTTCTTTCAGTTGTCTCTTTAATTCCGCGCCCAAACATCTTTCTTGCAAAATGTGATAAAAACACATAAAAACCAATACAAAAAGGCCCTAAACACACACAACTCTTAAGTGAAATGTATTAAAAGTATCGTAAACTCATGGTATATCAATATCGACGTATAATAGGGGTTGATGGATGTCATTTGAAAGGACACCAAAAGGGGAGTCAACTATTGATAGCAGTAGGGATTGATTTACAATAACATATATCCTATTGGATTCACAATTGTAGAAGGTCAACTAAAGGAAACATGGAAGTGGTTTTAAACGCTTCTTGATGAGGACCTAGGAATATCACTAAGCCCTTTTGCATGGACTTTCATTTCTGATGAACAAATAAGTTTAATTCCAATATTTGATAAGACAATGCCAGATGTTGCGCACAGATTTTGAGTGAGACGTCTACACAACAATTTCAAAACTAAAGGTTTTGGAGGACAAGCACTAAAAGGTGTCCTATGGAAAGCTGCTAAGGCAACTACAAAACCTGATTTCTCCAAGTATTTGAAAGAGATGAAACAAATAGATTCAAAAGCCCCTGAATGGTTTATTAATAAACCACCTAGTCACTAATCAAGGGATTTTTTCTCTTCTTTTCCAAAATGTGATGTGTTAATAAACAATTTGTGCGAATCATTTAATAGTTGTATCAACCTGATTTCCGTCATTATGGAAAAGTCAATGGGGAAAGAATTTGGGCCGGAGAACTTTTTTGTAGTATTTGGATTTTCCCAAACTTATCCAGATTTGAATGAAATCAGAGTCATTGAGGTATAGGAAAATCTGGTAACAATCAAGTGAATCATTTATGATTTTGATTACATGAGTAGTTAGATAACTCGTTAAGGAATCCATACGACTTTATGGAATTGAATTTGGGCGAGTAGAATTTTGGAATCAATCTTAGTGTAAAGGGTATTTACTGAGTGTCGGGGGTTAGAGGTCTATTGTGAAATAGGAATTTTGGAATTCTTGAAATAACTCTCTGTCTCGAGAATGCCGCTTTGGCGTTGGGTTTTGCCGCTTTGGCGGGGACTCTATCTCGGGGTGGTGGCCACTTTGGCAGGCCTGACGCGAATTAAAGTTGTTAATAAACCCCTAAATGACCTCATCATGCACTTTTGACTTTTTGATCTAAGGAACGACCCCCCAGGCGCCTCCTACTCATTTTTCACCATTCTTGAGGCTAAATGTAAGCTTTTCACTGCCCGAATTCATTTTTTGATCCGTAGAACGTAATAGAGCGGGTGAATATTGATGGGGGAGGGTTTTCTATAGAATTTATGGTGGAAACAACCCTAATTTGGATAATTGGGATCATGGGTTTGATCTAGGGTTCATAGAATTGTTTGTAATCATAGTAATTAATGATTCTTTATTGATTCCCGTATTATATTGATTGTTTGTAGACCAACAAGAAGCAGAACGAATCCGTAAAGGGAAGGATCAAGTTTCTTAGGGTTTTAAGCTTGTTTCGAGGAAGGTAATGGTTGTTATTTCATGTTGGTGTGATATATGTTGTAATTGCTTCATTATAATGTATGTATGTATGCTAATGTTGCATTATTGGTAACCCTAATCGTAAATGAGGATAATTGAATAATTGTATGCCATGAATATACACAGTGATTATGATTGTGGTTTGTTGTATGAGAGGGTGTCACGATCCGACAAACTAACTGGGATCGGTTACCACGTTCCGGTATACTATGAGATCGGCTGCCACGTTTCGGCATAACTAACTTAGATCTGATTGCTATTTTTTGGCATACATATGGGATTGGATTGCCATGTTCTGGCATAAATGTGGGATCGACTGTCACGTTCCGGCATAACTAACATGGATCGGATTGCCACGTTCCGGCATAAATATAGATCGAATTGCCATGTTTCGGCATGGTAACTGTTTGGGTTTGGGTTCCATGAGAGGACTATTGAATTGGGTTCCGTGAGAGGACCATTGAATTGTGTTGTGTATCTACTTGTGATAAGTTCGTTCCTACTGAATGATGATTGATATTGGAAGACGGTATGTTGCTCTAAATTGATATAAATGTGATATATGAGAATCATGAAGTTGTTCATTGTTCATATATGTTGATGATATTGTATATGTTTGATATGTGCATTTAATTAGATTGTTGTATTGACTAATGTATGTTACACTTAGTGGGATAGCCGCGTGATCCTACCAGTACATTTAAAAATGATGAAGTATTGCCAAAGAATATGTCCGAAAACCATGTTGAAACTAGAAAAAATGAAGGCTAAAGCGGCTGAATGTATTGCCACTAATCAAAATTACAGAATCTGTCTAAGAAGCAAAACATGGGTTGGCAGAAGATCAAAATTGCCAAAATAGACATCAAGAATCACCTCTAAGTCACTTTCTCTAAACGTTGTTTAGGACTTTCAAAGAAAGCTAGTGAACTATGTACACTATGCGGGGTTTAAATTGCCATTATAATTTTCTCCCATTCAAGAAAAGCTTACTCCTTTGGGTACGCCAATGTTGAGTCCATTAATGATAGGTTTCTTTCCCGAAATCCTCATCCAATCTACAACACTTCATATTTTTGAGCCTCATAATAACAATGTAAATGTTTGTGAGCTCAACTTGCAACTCACTCAAATTATTGATGAAGTTGAAGTTGAGAAGAAAAAGTGTGAAACATTTGACCAAATATTGGTGGGATGCCCCTATAGGTGATGACTCATGCAAGAATAGTAATTATTCATCTTTCATAGCTGAGATTGATGTTGGGATTTTTAGTAATTATGCCTTCAAGCCTGTTATGGATGCTATTGGTTTTGATCATCATGGGTTCTTTTAATTCTTTTGGGAAAATGCATAAGTACCTCCCAACCTATACCCGAAATACCAAAGGCACACTTATACTATACTAAGGTCCTATTACCCCCTCGAACTTATTTTTTAAATAATTTTCTACCCCTTTTCGGCCTACGTGGCACTATTAACCAGATAACTTGAAAAAATTGTCAACACGCGCTGGGCCAGAAGATAGTGCCACGTAGGCCAAAATTGGATAGAAAATTATTTATAAAATAAGTTTGGGGGGGGGGGTAATAGGACCCTAGTATAGTATAAGTGTGTTTCTGAGATTTTGGGCATAGGTTGGGGGGTACTTATGCATTTTCCCAATTCTTTTTCCTCATCTTTTGGTTAAATTAATCTCGCCATAATCTCCTTTGTTGTGTTATTTAATATATATATTACATTATTAAAATGACATAAATACAGTGTTACCTCTTCGTTTTTAACATGTTATTATTTAAGAAGACCGATTTAAAACATACACAACGATAATATAGAGATTTTTTCAGTTTATTCGTTCCACTTATTTAAAGGCAATTATCGATAGCTATTTTTTTAGGTAATAATGAATAAAATTTCTGTAACTACCCAATTGGTAAATAAGTGGAATTTGCTAAAATTCTTGTGCACTTTTTCTACATGCTTTAAGAAGATTGAGTCACATTACTTTTGAGATACTGCAAGATGAAGGTGAAGTTGATTGTGAATTTACGTTATGTTTTTAGGAAAATTATATTCTCTTCAATGTACTCGAGATAATGAAATACATCCTCGCAGAATAGTGGTAACACAAACTCTAGTGAACAGTGAACTCACTAGACAACGTTAAATCACATGAGTTTTTTTTAAAGTGCCACAAGAAGAGTAGAAGATAAAAAAAAATTGTATATTAAAAAAATGAGAAAAGGCTTCTCTATTTATACCCAAATAAAGATATTAGAACATGTGTTATTGTGTCTTATAATTAGAAATATCACAATTCTTCGAAAAAGTCACAACCACCCTTCAATATAAAAATATGCTATTCAAATTACACTTTTTCAGAAAAAATACTCTATTTCTAATTTACACATTTTAATATTCAACAATAATCACCATATAAAGCTTTGCAATGACTTTTGATACATAACTCACGGACCTATAATTAATAATTACAAAAGTTTTACTCTTTGTTAACTCTATCTTCTACCCGGTAGTAACATTTGTTCTTAGAAATATTTGTTAGGGTTTTGCCCTGATTTTCTTACCTTATTTCAAGTTTATTTTCTCCTAAAAGAAAAGATAAAACATTACCATAAAAGTTTTTACTTTCCATGAAAGGAAAATATATTTTCTTCCATATTTGATTTATTATTTCCTTAGAAACAAAGTCTAGAATCCTATAAATTGAAGATCGCTATTCTCAAAGCAAATTATATATATATATATATATATATATATATATATATATAAAGAGAACCCTAGGCCCGTCTACGTGGCGCCACCACAAACAAGAATTCTCTTTTAATTTATTTATTTCCAATACTAGTCTTCCCATTTCATGAAAAATTGCGACTTTTATGGAAAGTTGCGACATTAATGAAAAGTTGTCACTTTTATGAAAAGTTGTGACTTTTATGAAAACTTGCGACTTTTATCAAAAGTTGTGACTTTAATGAAGAGTTGCGACTTTAATGAAAAGTTATGGCTTTTATGAAAGGTTGTGACCTTTTCGATGGGTTGCATCTTTTCCAAATAGTTGTAACCTTTTCGATAAGGCACAATAAACATAAACATTTTTCACACTACCCTTTTTTGTCTATAAATACAGGTCTCATTTTAAAACAACAAAAATTCTGAACCTCTTATTCTTCTTCTTCTTCTTTTTCTGCACAATTAAATATTTGTGTATTTTGCTCCTGTTGAGTGGCTTACTAACACCATTGCTTATGTTACATATCCTGATATGTATTTTTTACAGTCATTAATTTATGCTTATGTTATTAAGGATAAATGATAAGATGTTATAATTTTCATTTTCATTTACATCATTAATGTGATGTAATCTTTCCGATAAGACACAATAATCATTTGTTCACACTACCCTCTGTTGTCTATAAATAGAGGACTTTCCTCTCATTATAAAAACAACGAAAATTTTAAACTTCTTCTTCTTGTTCTTCTGGACAATAAAATATTTGTGTACTTTGCTCCTGTTGAATGACTCACTGACACCATTGTTTTTGTATAAACACACTAACAAATAGAATCGTTCTATTTTGAGAGAATCTATTCCTTAAAACATTGGGTACTGGAGGAGAATAATTTCCTTAAGGGGAGACTATGCATTTAATGTACTCAATTTTTTCCATTCTGTTTCATTCTATTTTTGAAGATCCTGGTATGCTTTTTACAGTCATTAATTTATGCTTATATTATTAATTATTGTTTTTGAGTACATGTGTTATGCCGTAATTTTACTATATTTAGAAAAATCACTTTTTGAAATGTACTAAGTATAAAACAATTTATGAAAAATACTTAGAAAAGAGTCACCACTTAATTTTTTAAAGAAATTAAGAAAACTTAATTTAAAAATGCCTTAACAGATAAACCTTTAAAAATTTAGAGAAAATGGGTAATAGGTTCTTTTTTCTACTCTAAGAAGGTATTAGAACTTAATGTAGTCGCTAACATGCGGTTATCCAACGACTTGACTAAAAATATTTGACTATCTTTGAGAAAAAATAATTATGTGTACAAAAGAAGATTTTTTGGGTTTTTTTAGGAAAATGAAACTAATTTAATTATTTGAAAGTGATCAAACTTCTGAAAAATAGGTTAAGATTAGCACTAAAAAATGACCTTAAGATTAACATTTTAAAAACGACATAAAATAAAAACTTAACAAAACATAGATTATGTAGGAATTTATTTGAATCACTTTAGAAATAATAATTTAAACCAATTTGGTCAATTAAATCATGATAAAATATTTTAAATTAATTTATGAATAAATAAAAGTTTTCACTAAAGATTATAAAGTAAAGTATAAGAGTTGATAAAAAATGGAATTTTATTAAAATAAAGTAACATAAATAATATAGTTCATCTTTTGGGGAATTAATAATTCTAATGTTAGAGTTAATAAACAACAAATAGTAAATAATCACAACTAAATAATTTAAAAGTAAAGGAGAAACTGAAGTTGGCTCCTTTTGGCCTAGATTCACCGTTGTCAAAAGTGAGCTCCTGTTGATGTATTTTTGGGCTTCTGACAAACTTTCTTTTGCGTAGATTCAATATGTATATATACTGAATAATTGACGAGGCCAACTCGAAGAAGAAGAGTTTGGACCTCCATGGCCCAACTCGAGATGCAATGGGAAGAATAGAGGAGGCCACAATGGACTCGGATAGAAGTCACATATGACAAACAAAATAAAGAAAGCTAGAACCAATATTCTTTCAATACAATTTAAATAACTGAAGTCAAGGAATTAAAATATAAACTACTTTATCATTCAATAATATTTTATTAGAGGGTGACATTATATATGGAGCACGTTTCCTTGGAAAAAGGTTATTCATAAGAAAGATAAAATAAAATACCATTACACTTAGAATTGAAGACTAGTTCAAATATTATGCAAGCCACTGCTTTAAAGCTTAACCCAAATAAATCATATATTAAGCTACCAAAGAATGCCTATTCTATATCTATTAAATGCAAATCTAAGGCAGATTCTTTGGACAAAAACACATGGTAATTTAACTATCTAAAATCTAACTACTTATAGACAAATGCTAACAATATTGCAAGTAAACGAAATAATTAAAGTTGAAAACAGAACACCGATGGACACATGAAGGATGGATATAAAGATTATCAAACCAGAGAGATTTAAGATGCTGAGCAGTATGGACACACAACTAATGATCTTATTAAACCAAAAGAGACTTAACATGGAGGATCAATAAAGGATGAGTAGTCAAAAGCTTGAATCAATCAGTTTATCAACCTATTTTAATTTAAACTTTGCCAAAAACCTTTAACATGGATTTAACACCAAAAGGAGGGGCTAACATGCTATTTAAACCTTAATCATAATTTAGACATATAAATAACCTACTACAACATATGGGGGGATCAGGTTATTTTACTCGACATTGTTTCTTTTCTTAAAAGAGAAAACCTCAGCAAACAGTTAGCAAAGAAAGAATTAGCCCCAGTGTCTCAGATATGCAGGTAGTGAACTGGAAGCGAGATAGTAATTTTAACTACTCATTTACACAATAATGCTAGTCGTTTAAATATGTCATAGTAAATTCTTAGGTATCACAAAAGACCTTTCGAGATAAGACATAAATAGGTAGCATCATTAGGTGTAGATTGAGGGGAGGAGTTAGAAAACATATACCTAGACGTGAATGTTCAATAATAAACAAAATAACACATTAAAAGGTTTAAAATTTAACAACTACAAAAGAAACTATTGAAAACATTGGTCATTCCAATTCATAACTAAAGGAACTGGGTGAGATGATAGTTTTAAGGATGCCTTCAAGGGAGGGAACAAAAGACAGGTTAGTATTAGATTATTCTAGACAAAAAAAAAGGAGCTAGTACACACTCAAACATTGGGATCGAAAGAGACGCTGTAACTTCAATCAAAATGGTGACCATAAAAACTTAAGCATAAATACTTTATCAAGATGAGTTTGCTGAACTACACATGAATGCGTCTGGAAATTGACACCGTAACATATTAAAATCATAACCAAGAAAATTTGAGACTATACTAGAGTCGAGGCATTATAAATTTAAGACGAGCCTACATATAAGATGATCGAAACGAAAGTTTATGTTGTATGCTAAATGCAGTAACAAACCATTTGGTGGAAATAAATAGCAATACACATTATCTTAAGCCATATCACATCCAGCATCTAGATTCAGGATAAAAATTGTTAAAGCAACAATATCTTAACGGCATGTGAGCTATACAAGAACTAAACTAGAAAATCCAGGGGAGGGGGATGAGAATATAAACATATTCAGAAAGCTTAATATTATAATTTTAGAAAATCAGAGCATACATAGGAATTTAAAAGAAAACAAACCCTAAATCGAAATCATTAAGGCATAGGCCAAATGTAAAAACCAAGCATCATCACAAGAAGTATATATTAACAATACACTAGAGAGTTCACATAACACAAAATAAAAAAGGATCAAAAAGAAAAAATAAAAATGAGAAGAATGTTACCTTATTCGAGGCAGCAAACTGGAGACGACGATTAAGAGAACTTCACCACCACTGACCAACCAACAAATAAGCAAAATCAAAAGAACTTGAAAGAAAATAAAAAATCCAAGGCTCAAACCTTCGTGGGTTTAATTTCGAAGAATACTATCCTCCAACCTTCAAATTCCCTCTCTGTCTGTCTTTTAAAAAACAAAATGGCACCAATACCATGTATTTATAGCAAAAATAGAGATTTAAATTCAAATAGCCATTTGAGCGGGAGATGATAGATTGATTAGAGATAATGGAAGGAAAAACAGGCAAGAGGAGAACAGATTATTTCAAATTGTTTGAAATTGAAGAAGTTCGATAGTTAACTCGAATGTCATAGGGTCAAAATTGGGTGTCAACAACTACTCAATTCTTTACGTAGGGTCGATGAAAGAGAACCTGGGCAAAGAAGATTGACGAATACAATTTTGACTGAATCCACTTTCATCTCTTTAAAAGAAAGACTCGATATGGATTTTTAAGGAATTATGGTCGGACCCTAACATTGAGCATCCTACATATCTCAAGTTACATGAAAATTCAGGCTACTTGTAGTTCAATACGCTTGATTTGACGCACGATTATGAAAGAATTTGAAAGCTATCCCGATATCGAATTATGAAGAGACCGGAATGCTTGAGAATAATATTTATGAGAGAATGTCGAAATTCAGGCTACTTGTAGTTCAATACGCTTGATTTGACGCACGATTATGAAAGAATTTGAAAGCTATCCCGATATCGAATTATGAAGAGACCGGAATGCTTGAGAATAATATTTTGGTTCTGGAGGAGTGACAAGTAAGTCGAGTACGAAAAAGAGGCTTGCAACCTCTTAGCCATGAATGTGGTGCACTTCACACCCATAATTAAGAACTACACGAACATACTTTCCAAAGCTCTTTGTGTATTGTCACTCAGATTGGAAAGTCTCCTCCGGTGAGAGTGAAAAGTTTTCCGGATGCGAAATTGAAACCGATAAACCCAAAGAAAAACCCGCATGCCTTATGATAGGGGTGTGGTTTGATTGTGGTGGACGTTGTTCTTCAACTCGCGTCCTAAGAGTTTGATACTCCTCTTCGGACTATGTCCTAGTTAGTTGCTAAGAAAAGTTCCACGTTGTGTTGCATCCTTTTTGTTGACGTCCGCACCTGTGGTTTAATTGAGAATGCATCCTCTCTGATGTTCTCGATAAAGACTAAGATAAAATTCATTAGTAGAAACTATAATTCAAATAGGAAAGTAGTGTCTTTACTACGTTGGTACGCCAGCCTCCTCCGATTTTGACGTAGAGCAAATGAGGCACCTGTCCAAAGTTTGATGTGATTTATAATGTATTTCTCAAACTTCAGCCTTTTCCAATTTTGACATGATATATGATGACTTGATATGTTGTTATATGTTCATGTCCCTTTCGACAATAATATCGCCTCTTCCGGCAAATGATATAGATGACCCTCTCGGTAATGATATAATAACCTTTATTAATATAATGTTGATGGCTCTCTCAGCAACGATATTACCATCTTTGATAATATGAAATGGATGGCCCTCTCGACAATGATATTACCACCTTTGGTAATATAATGTTGATGGCCCTCTCGGTAATGATATTATCACTTTTGATAAGATAATATGGATGGCTCTCTCGGCAAAGACATCACCACCTCCGATGATATGATTTGAAATGGCATTTTGGCGATGCATATCACTGTATCTGATACCGATGTGACTTACAGATATCCTTCAACGTTAGCCTCTTTCGACTTTAACGTGATAATGAATATTTTTGGCAAGTTGCACTTCAAATTCTCTCCGATATTCGATGTGTCTTACGTGTTCCGTTCAGACGTCTTTGACACTGAAAACTGCAATATGACGTTATTATAGTCATTTGTACATCTTAAAGTGTCATCCTCTTGATGCTTTCACCTACTTTTCTTTGACTACATGTATCTTCGTTGTGGCTCTTATTTTTGTTGAGAAATATGAACAGGACATTATTATTCAAAATACCAAGTTAACTACTTTTATCGCAGGGATATCAATGCCTTTTCCTGCATAAAAATGTCAGTCTTGGGCGCTTTTGCTCTTTTGAGTTTCCCATATTTGTTGAACATGATGATCTCTTGATATCCTTGTAAACCTGCATCCACAAAAAAATTATTAGTTTTAAATGAACTAATTTGTGTTGACTTCTTTGATTGCTTGCTCTTCATCTTGCTATCTTAGGTTGATTGCTTCTAGCTTCCCACTTCTTGGTAGACATAAGATAGATCTATATTTTATACAAAATATTTAATATATGTCTAAAGTTTTAAAAAAAATAGATTTTTGAAAAGTAATTTGATTAGGGTCATTGCCACATGTCATGTCACATTAAAGCTTAAATGAACACTTCAATTTAAGTTTTGATATATCCAATCTACAAGTCCTTTTAAGCTGGGGAAATCAGAAGATAATTGAAGTTTGACTTTGAATTTCTGAGATATTGTGGTTAATGTGCTTCTGATCACGCTGGAGATTACTTGTTGTCAACTTTGAACTTCTGATAGTACTTGATAGAATTTTTGAGATCTTCTCAAATATTTTTGCCCCAGTGAAATGTCTTGTCATTTCTCAAATCTTTTGTAGGAAGATTTGCTGAATTTTTGAGATCTTCTAAAAGATTCTGTCCCAGTTGTCTTTCCCTAATGCATGTTCAATCTTGTCTTGCTAGCAAAGGATCTTTAGAATTTTTGAGCTCCTCTAAAAATTCTACCCACTTTGAATGTAAATCCTTGCACATTGGGAGCCATTCTTGTCGAACGCTGGTCGGGAATAATTGGGTCTTCCCTTGTCTTTCTCGAAAATACCTCTCCTACATTCCCTCGAGTTTAAAGTGGCTTGGGGGAATTTTTAGAGTAACTCTAGTCTGTTTTCTCCCTAGAAAGTGAGAGGAAAATAAAAGACCTCAACTTTATTGGGGTGTGATCGCATAAGCCCGCTATAGCGGCTGTTCAGGCGGTATAGCAGCCCTGCCATAGAGGAATGTTCCCCACTTTAGCGGATTAAGGTCAGTCCAGATCAATTCAATATTTATAATTTCATTGTGTGCCCCAAAATTTTAATTCGTGACCGAAATTCAAGAAATTATTGAATCTCTACACGAGGTGCATTTAAATAACGATGGATTGAGTCGTTGAATATAGACGAACAAATTTTTATACCATGCTAAAATTCATCACAATGCTTTGTTGAAATCTCATTCAAATTAAGGATTCTTGGATAGGGAGCATATTTTCCCCCTTTCCACCCAACTCTTTAATCTTAAAAAGGGAAATGGAATTTTATGGGGTGTATGGCCGAGACATTGTGGCGCCTATGTATCCCGTTGAGGAAGGAATTAGGTCAAACATAGTTCCCCTTTGGGGAATAAAAGAAATAGGAAATTTTAATAAGAAAATGACCGAGGCCAACATAGGCCGCCTACATATCTCATTTTTGAGAATTCAGGTCAGACATAGTTCAATACAAGGATTTAAAAACTGGCATAAGCAATTACAAGCAAATGATACGATTACAAGGAAAGTGATAAGAGAAAAACTAATCTTCAGACGTACTATCTCTTGACAACATCTGAGTTAATTGGTTTTGGCCACTCCTGGCCATCCATCTCGGACAGGATCAAGGCACCTCTAGGTAATACTTTACGATGATAACACTTTATGAACCATGTACGGTCCTTGCCAATTTGGTGCAAATTTCCCCTTATACTCATGTTGATGGGGGAAGATGTGAGGACCAATTGCCCTTCTTCAAATATTCGAGATCTCACTTTTTTGTTGAAAGTACGAATCATTCTCTGTTTATATAATTGGCCATGACAAACAACGATCATCCTATTTTCATCAATTAAGGCTAACTGTTCAATCCGATTACGAACCCAATCAACATTGCTCAGTTCGTCTGCTTGAATGATCCTTAATGAAGATATTTCAACTTCAGCAGGTATCACTGCTTCTGTCCCATGGACTAACAAGTATGGAGTTGCTTCGACTGATGTTCTAACGGTTGTTCGGTATCCTAACAAGAAATTGGTAACATCTCATGCCAACCTCTATGATTATCAATAATCTTTCTCAAAATCTTTTAGATGTTCTTATTGGAAGCTTATACGACTCCATTCATTTGAGGATGATAAGCAGTCAAATTTCAGTGAGTAATCTTGAATTGCTCACATATCTCCTTCATCAACTGACTGCTGAGGTTTGCACCATTGTCTGTAATAATGGAATCAGGTAGTCCAAATCGACATATGAAATTGTTATGAACAAAATCAGCTACTACCTTTTTCGTCACACATTTATAAGAATTTGCTTCCACCCACTTGGTGAAGTAATCAATGCAAACCAAAATAAATCTATGTCCATTAGAGGCGGCTAGCTCAATTGGGCAAATGACATCCATGCCCCAGGCCACAAATGGCCAAGGCGATCCCATAGCATTAAGTTCATAAGGGGGTACTCAGATCAAATCACCATGTACTTGGCATTTATGACACTTTTGCACAAATCTACAACAATCATCCTCCATAGTAATCCAAAAATAACCAGCTCGAAAGATCTTTTTTGCCAAAGTATGCCCATTCATATAAGGTCCACATACTCCAGCATGTACCTCCTCGAGAAGTCTTGTAGCTTCGTTGGAATCTACGCATATGAGGAGTCCCAACTATGGTGTCCTCCTATAAAGGATTTCCTCACTAGGAAAGCAATTGTTAGCCAATCGATGTATTGCCTTCTTTTGATTGGATGTCGCATCTTTTGGATAAATTCCAGTCTCCAGGTACTTCTTTATATCATAATACCAAGGCTTTCTGTCTGGTTCCGCTTTGACATGCGAACAATGAGCGGGTTGTTCCTTTAAATCTATCTCCAAAGGATCAATGTAATTCTGATCTGGATGCTTGATCATAAAGGAGATAGTGGCAAGAGTGTCGGCAAATTCATTTTGCAACCTTGGAGTGTGTATAAACTCTATCTTTCAAAATCTTTTGCTCAATCTTTGCACCAGTTGTACATATGGTACAATCTTTGGATTCTTCACAGCCCATTCCCCTGGTGAATTAATAAGTCTGAATCTCCAATTACCAGCAACTCTTGGACATTCATGTCAATGGCTAAAATTATTCCAAGAACACAGGCCTCGTACTCCGCCATATTGTTGGTGCAATGGAATCGAAGTTTAGCTGCCACGGGGTAATGTTGACCAGATTCCGATATTAAAACCACTCCAATTCTAGCTCCATTATAATTCACCTCTCCATCAAAGAATACCCTCCAACCAGTGTATGACTCAGAAATGCTTTCTCCTATGAACAACACATCTTCGTCAGGAAAGTATGTTTTTAGCGGTTCATATTCTTCATCGATCGGATTTTCTGCGAGATGATCGGCAAGGGCTTGCCCTTTTACCGCTTTCTAAGTAACATACACATTGTCAAACTCACTCAGAAGCATTTGCCATTTTGCCAGTTTTCCAGTTGGCATAGCTTTCTAGAAAATATACTTCAATGGATCCATCTTGGAAATAAGATATGTAGTATATGAAGACAAATAATGTCTCAGCTTTTGGGCGATAGATGCTTATCGTGACCAACGACACTATCCTATGGTATGAGTGTCTACGATCATCGATAATATAGTAACCCAACCAAGGGTTGGGGTCGTGTCCCAAGGGAGCGGTTTTGAGAATTTATAGAAAAATAGAATTACATTCTAACTAGTCGTAGCTAAAGATATTAACGAACAAAAACATAGTAAATAAAAGGGGGTGACACAAAAGTGTCAAATATCAAATGGGGTTTTTGTAACAAGTGATAAAATAACAAAATAAACAAGAAAATCAAGTATGGGGAAAGGTTCTTGGGATGTGACCGCAATATTAGTTGAGATAAATTGTTGGGTACGTGCTTTCGATAGGAAATTTGCAAAATAATAGTGACTAGGCTAAGCTTTAAATGGAAATAAGTTCCCTCTCAGGAAACTTACCCCGTTTCAAATGTGTTCCTCTCGGACACCTATTTGCCATATGAAAACCAGCCAACGTCTTAGCCCACTCACTCTCTCGAGTTGAGTGTTAGGATATGGGACTAGGGCTCACCCTCTCGGGCTGAACCTCATGTAGACCCACTCCTTAGGCCATCAGTCTAGTGATTTTGGTTTCGCGACCTCCCTCTCGGGCAAGCCGAAAACACAGAGGTGACTTTGTATTTGCAACTACAAACACTTTAGATTAAAACAGAACCACTAGGTTAAATCACTATTAAAATACATCTAACCTATCAGCAAGCAAGACCCAACAAGAATATCAACCCATATTTGCTAAATCACACCCCAAGAATGGGGGTTTTTAGCCACACATCAAGAAATAAGAAATTATACCTAACATGGTAATGAAATCAACTAGGTATAAGAAATTAAACCTTAAATTAAGCAAAGGAAAATGAATAGAGAATACCCACTTCCAACTTGGGGAAGATGAACTCTTTTCTTCAAGTCTCCACAAAACCCTCTCCAAACTTGAGAGAAAAGTTCAGAAAAATACTATAGACTAATAATAATTTTTACTCTAAAATGTTCCACTCCAAAATTTTCTACTAAGACTACAATTCTAAGAAGTATTTATAGTTTTCACTGATTGTGCTACGGAGGATTGTTCGGCGACATTAGTCCAGATCACTGATGAACTCGGCGATCCGCCTTTTGGTCAGCTCATCACCTTCAGTGTCTTGCTTTTAGCATCCTTGCATTCTGGATCATTGGGCGGTACAGTACTGCTTCGCAAAATTGATCGGCGACTCGTTGACTGCTCATTTCCTCGCCTTTTGGTCCAATTCCTTCAAGGCTTCGCTTACTGGAACGAAGGGCGGTTCATGTCGTTTTGGGGAATCACCAAGTTGAACTCGGCGATCCGCATAATTCTATTTCTTGTTCTTTTTAGCTCTATTTGCTCCGTTATGCGCCTAACTGTCCATGCTTCCACTAAAACTTCAAATACCTGAAACTTCAACATTTTAATTAGGTATTGAGATAAACAAGCATTCAAGGACACTATTTCCATTAAAATAAAACCTTAAATGAGTCCAATTTGTGGACTCATCAGCGATATAAGCCAGAGCACAACATGTTCTTTCCAATAGAGTATACCGAGCCTCATATGGACTAAACCTTCTTGCTAAGATAGTAGATCGCACGTTCCTTCTTTCTAGTGTCATCATGTTGTCCTAATACACACCCAAATGCATTCTCTGAGACGGACAAGTACAGTAACAATGGACTTCCCTTTCGCGGAGGTACCAATACTAGTGGATTTATCAAATAATCTTTGATAGTATCGAAAGCTTTTTGACACTCTTGTGTCCACATCGTCAGTGCATCTTTTTTCAACAACTTAAAGATAGGCTTGCAAACTACCGTAGATTGAGCTATGAATCGACTGATGTAGTTCAGTCTTCCCAGGAAACTCATAACTTCTTTCTTAGACTTCGGAGGCGGTAAATTCTGAATTGCCTTGACTTTGGTAGGATCAAGCTCAATACCTCTTCTACTAACTATGAAACTCAATAATTTACCAGCAGGAACTCCAAAAGCACATTTAGCAGGATTCAACTTCAAGTTGTATTGACACAATCGATCAATGAAGTTTCTCAAATGGGTAGTGAACTGAACTCTTATGGGACTTAATGATTACATCATCCACATGCACTTCAATCTTCTTATGGATCATATCATGGAAGATAGTTGTCATGGCTCTCATGTATGTGCCTCCGACATTCTGAAGACCAAATGGCATTACCTGGTAATGATAAACACCCTAAGGTGTAATGAAAGCTGTCTTTTCAGTATTTTTTTCATCCATCAAAATATGATGATAACCTGTAAAACAATCAATAAATGATTGCATTTCATGCTTAGCATAGTTGTTGATGAGAATGTGGATATTCGGCAATGGAAAATTGACTTTGGGACTGGCTTTATTGATTTCTCTATAATCAACACATATTCTAATTTTACCATCTTTCTTAGGCATTGGAACGATATTTGCTAACCAAGTTGGATACTTAGTAACCTCCACAACTTTTGTCTGAATCTGTTTGGTAACTTCTTCTTTGATTCTCAAAATCAAATCTGGCTTTAACTTCCGAGTTTTCTGCATTATCGGACTGAAATCTGGATTGACGGCAACTTATGATAAAAAAAATATGTGCTCAATCTGGGCATATCATCATAGGAACATGAAAATATGTCGATGTACTTCTTAAGGAAACTGATGAGATCTTCTTTCTAAGTTTCTATGAGATGGACAATGATCCTAGTTTCTTTAACACTTTTTTCGTCTCCTAGGTTCACAGTCTCAGTCTCCTCTAAGTTTGGCTTCTCTTGATTCTCAAACTGTTTCAATTCTTCTGCGAGGTGTTCCAGATCCATTGTCTCTTCATCATATTCCTCGAACTCATTCTTGTCTATCTCATTTTGCTCACTCAGCTTATGACATGGCATGATATTGACAGGTGTTAAGTTATTTTTACTGAAATCATAAATAAGCCATGTCAAATAAGAAAAATTAAAACAAATTTGTAAGTTGTGAATAAATAGATTTAAGAAATAGAGGAGGCTTTCATTAAGATTAAAAGAAAGTACAAACTTTGGCCATGACCATAGGCCAATCTGCCTTTTGAAACATCACGAGGGAAATTAAAGCTTAAAAAGGTAAAACGACATAAAGGGTGGGTCTTAGGCCTCATTCAGACTACCACCAATTTTAGAAATAAGAAAAATAAATGTCTTTGTCTACCAAGACAAGTGAGGAACCAGGAGTTGTGTGGATGTCCAATTAGGTAGTTGCTCTTTTGGTTTGGCAACTCGAATGAAAGATGTCTCGATTATCTCCTCAAGCACAACATCAGATTCTTCAAAAAGATTCCTGATTCCCTCCCCGAGGCCATCATTATTGATATATTCTCACATTGGAAAAGACTGGTACAAGTGACGTACTGGTTTTGCTAATTCCCAATCAAACCCCTTGGTACTTGAAACTTCCATCTTATAATCTGCTATTGGGATGTATCCCAAGCCAAACCTTGAACCTTTTGTGAAAATTTGAATAGGCTCAGTGATACCTTGTAAATATTTTCCAAACCCAAAACCAGGTTCAAATCTATTTCTCAACATCAAAGTGGCTATCATCTTGTAAATGGAAGTAATAGGAGGATGTGAGGCCAAATCATCACCGGTAGCATTCACTATCTCTACCGCATAAAAGTCAGAACCTTTAGTCACATCGTCAACAATTGGGGAATAGTCATTCGAATGTCTTCCTTCACCATGAATGACTACATCGTGATCGTTCCACACAAACTTCGTCAACTGCTGGAGGGTAGAGGGCACGATCACTGCCATATGGATCCAATGTCTTCCGAGTAAGAGATTGTAGCTAGTGGTGATGTCCATCACCTGGAACTCGACAATGAAATCTGCAGGTCCTACTTCAGTACCCAAACTAACAGCGCCCAATCTTTCTCTTTGACCCCCGTCGAAAGCTCTCACATTGACTTAGTTCTGATGAATCTTTCCGAGATCAAAATTCAGTTGCTTGAGAGTCGACAATGGGCAAATATTAAGGCCAGATCCGTCATCTATAAGAACACGATTCACATTCTTATCTCGACATTTGATTATGATGTGCAAGGCTTTGTTATGAATCACCCCTTCACAAGGCAACTCTTCATCGTTAAAACTAACACGATGGCCTCTGATGACTTTGCTTACCATGGTTGTGAGATTATCACTGTTAGTCCCCAAAGGTACCTGAGTCTCATTCAAAGCCTTTAATAAAGCATGTCTGTGTTGCTGTGAACTCATCAATAAAGTAAAAGCTTGACGAGGTGCCATTATCACAAACTCTTTCTTTGTATGGCCCTTTTTTAGCTCCAAAACAAAAGTTTGATGGGGTGTTATTATCACGAACTCAGGCTTCTTGCTTATGCTTAGAGAGACTACGACCTTGTCAAGACTGTCAATATTTGATGGGACTATCGTCTTAGCAACACCTCAATCCTCTTCTATTTCAATCATATTAATAGTATCTCCCCCATGATTCGGTAAAGGATTGCTATGCACATTAGGAGAGGCAGTCTGAAGGCTGACCACCTTGTGATCAATTAAGTCTTGAATCTTATGCTTTAGGTTGATGCAATCTTCGGTGGTATGTCTTGTAGTATTGGAGTGGTATGCACATATCTTATCAGCTCTAGAGTTTGTGTTGATGGGTTTAGGTTTGATGGGATTAAGCATTCCTGCAGCTTTCAATCTTTTGAACAACTTAGTTCTACTTTCAATGAGAGGAGTGAAAATTCTAGGAGGTTTCCTTTCAATGTTTGGATGAGGAAGGTCATAGTTATTTTGTGGAGGTGGAGGTACCTGGCGGTAATTTAAAGGATTTTGGCGGGGAGATGTTGCTGTTTGGAATTTTGGGTATGGTTCAGTTTGGTAATTTTGTTGTGGAGTCTGGTAGTTTGGAGGGGTATTTTGGTAATGTGGAGCTGGGAGATTAGGAGGCGGAGTTAGGAAATTTGGTTGGACATAGAAGATTAGGTAGGGATTTTTTGGAGCTGGGGGATAGGCTTTGGAGGGTGAAGATTTTCTAGAGCTAAATCTGAACGAACTCTTTGTCCTTCCATCAGATGCATGAGAAATAAAGGACACATCCTCCCTTTTCTTCGTCAATAGTCCCGAAGATCCGCCTTGGTCTGCCACCCGGGCAATCTTTCCGATCTTAAGACCATCTTCGATAGTCTCACCTACTTTAACTATCTCAGCAAATTTTGCTCCAATGAGATACATCATTCTATCATAGTGTTCTTGCTCTTGGATGCGCACAAATACATCAGCGATCTCCTTTTCAGACATGGGAGGTTGAACTCTGGAAGCCTCTTTTCTCCACATGTATACATATTCACGGTAGCTTTTGGTCGATTTTTGCCTAATATTTTCCAAGGAGTATCGATTTGGAACGATCTTTAAATTATAAGCAAATCTCTCAATAAAATCTTTAGCTAAAACATTCCAACTAGGACATTACTTCATTTCTTGGGAGGTGAACCATTCTAAGTCCTCTCCATTCAATCTTCGGCTGAAGAGCCGCATCAACACTGCTTCATTTTTCCCAACTCCTACGAGCTGGTCACAACCCCCTTAATTGAGATAAGGGTTCCCAGTTCCTCCAAAAGTGTCAAACTTTGGTACCTTAAACCTCTCGGGAAGGTCCAAGTTTGGATGGATTCACAAGTCTTCGTAGTTTAGCCCCATAAAATCTGGAGTGTAATGAAGCTTTTTCATAGCTTTCATAATTTCTTCCTTCATGCTCTTCTTATTCATTTCCTCTTTGACCCTCCACTCCTTTTCCTTCTCCTCATAGTGATCGTGTTCGGGATATGTAGTGTAGGGAAGATGTGGTTCTGTGAGGATTGGAATATGGAAATTGGCTTTTGGAGGTAGGGGTTGAGTAGTAGGTGGGTTTGAAATGTTTTGAGGAGGAGTTTGGTACATGGAAGGGAATGCTTGAGAGTTGTTAGAATTTAGGCTTTGAGATGTATGAGGTGTTTGGTAGGAAGAGCTAGCATGATGTTGGTTAGTTGTGTTTAATTCAACGGTGGGGGGCTTTTGGACTGGAACAATAGGTGGATTGTGTGGGAAATGTTCGGGTATTGGATTAGGAGTAGGGACATGGAGTGGAGGTCTTTCGTTGTTTGGAAGAGGAGTGTTGGCAGTGATAGACAAATTTGCCAACTCCCAAGTCTTATGCTTCTCAGCCCTCATTTCAACAATTTGTTGTGCCAGTTGAACAATCAACTCATTCTTCTCAGCAATGATAGGGTATGTTATTCTTATTAAAACCGATGTTCTCGCCATTTCCAGTAATCTTTTCTTTTCCTTTCAATAGATTTTGGCCCGGGAAGGAATATTTAGGGACTTTAGATCTCGGCCAGTTTCTCAACACAAATCAGTTCTAGTTACCTGATAAATGAAAAACAACTCAAAAGTAGCTATGTTAGTTATTGGTTATCATGAGAAATACAAATAAGTTGATATAAGAATAAACATATAACTGTCATTTTGCCTTAAGCAGATTAATCCACGAATGTATTTTGGGTGAAAGAGAGGACTCAAATGGAAGGATGTTTTTTTTTTTGATTAGTTAATTTGAATGAAGCAAGAAAGTAAACTTGCATAGATTCTTGCTAACTTCTTCCACTCATATCTTTTAGGTGAAATCTTTCAGAATCCTTCAAGAAAAGGGAGAATAAAAATTTACAGGATAGGGACCGAGCCTTAAGTAGGTTTCCTACGTATCCTTCTGGGGAATTCAAGCCAAGCGTAGTCTGAATCAGTTTTGTCAATTTTTTAAACATTGATTCTTCAATTTTTTCTCCACTAACCAAATCAATGATCGGCATTAGTGTGCTAACACTTTTTCTAGACATTCTAACAAGTTAACATTTCTCAGACGGAGAGATGAAAATTTAGAAGATTTTTAAAGGGTTTATATATTTTCTGAGAAACTTAGACAACACTTCAGGAGTAACTTGGACAGACTATATTGTTGTGGATTTAATATATGCTTAGGGTGTTCTTAGGAACAAGAGTGGATTAATTCTTCTTTTAGACAAAATGACATATCACTACATAAAGCAATTATATCAAGTAGCATATAAACATTTTATATCGCGTCCTAAACTTGTGACCTTTTATGCCAAAGGCGGGCCTATCGAATTGAAGGATGTATTCCACCGTTTGAAGACAATTCATTATGCCCCCCTCCCCCCCCCTCCCCCCCAAAATATCATAGATAATAAGACAAGTCAATACATGCAAAACAATAAGGGGATACATTTTAGGGAAAGGGGAAAAACTGTGAAATATGATATGAATCAATCCCATGCACGGGAAAAAGATAACTAAAAGGTGGACGGTCCTACTCCTCCTTTCGCTTTCTCCACTTTTTCATAAATGAGGTATCTAGTAGTCACTACATGTGGTTTGGCTAGCAAGGCTTTATCAAACATCGACACATGCTGTAGAGCGGCAAGCTGACCATCTAGGTTAAAGTCCAAATGCATTAGACATGCCCTTCCATTGGCTAACTCTTGCGTGAAGAAAGCTAAGACCCTTTGGCTTCAATACTCTCTTTGTTGGAACTCTTGCTCCCTACGCAAATATTCTTGCCCCCTACAATGAACTCTTGCACCCTTTGGTCCCACTATCGTTGAAAATGGTAGGCTTGAAGTTGGAACCTTACTTGAATATCTTCGATTTGCCTACCCGTACATGGCGTCGGGTTGAGTGTACCAAGTAAATAATCCTGCAACCATTTATTGTACTCATCCACATACCCAGGTTGATACTTGTTTACGACTATACTTTCTTTTAGGTTGACACGTCCAGCCCATTCTTGGAGAATCTCCCTAGTATGGGGTATCTTATCACACCTGTTGTAGTCGATGACATATCGGCTAGTGTCTCCTTTCATAGGTAGGATATGTTTTATGTTGAACTGCCGCATTATCGTACTAGGATTGTAGGGTCGTACCCCTCTGATGCCCGATAGGATCACGAAAGGACACAAAGCCCCTCGGATGGCTATTTTTTCTGACACAAAATCCTGAAATATCCATTGAATATTCTCCTCTCTTATATTGTAGAGGACTTGAGCCCATGCTTTCCTTGTGTTATGGATCTTGAACTTGTGGATGCTGAAGTGGAGTTCGTAGTGATCAAGGGGACTCGACTCTTTTGGCTTGGTTAACTCCTATTTTTGAGTCTTGTTTGTTCTAACCAGATGTTTAGACATCCACTATTGAAGCAATATATTACATCCTTGAAAAAATGGAAATTCGCTTTTGCATTGACCCAAAGATCGGTAGATGTCGGCCAAAATGATCGGGGCCAGATTGAAGTATTTCTTATCTTATCCTTCTTTACCAATAATCGTGTGTAACCATCACAAACCGAGTATCAATTTCATTTCCTCCGTCCTGAGGAAATACCATTGTTCCTAAGAGGCATACGACAAATGCCAGGGTTTGAGTCTAACTCTAAGTGCCATGATTGAGAAACTAACTTGGAAAATTTTCATAATAATTTTCGTGTCCCCATCGTTCAAAGAATTTCACAAACAGGATACTCGGGGTGTCTAACCAGTCTTCATTTACCAGTAACAACATGTATTTTAGTGTTAAGCTAGTCGGCTTATCAGGTTGTAAAATGTGATGATATGGATGTTTTTTCCTCTTTTTGCACAACCCGATGGTGTCAAGACAATCTCTAATCTCCTCGATAGTTGGTGTTATTTCAACATTCCCAAATCGAAAAACTATTCTGTCATTATCCCAGTACCGAGTGATCACTTCATTGAACTTAGGCAAAACTTTAAGGTCCATTATCGATGGGAGGTGGCCTAGGTGGATTGAAATTTCCCTTTTTTGATATGGATTGAGGCGGTTCCACCATGAATGCAAGAGGCTTGGCGTCTCGGTAACCATTTTGAAACTCAGGAACTTTTTAGCCATCTACACAAACATATAAAGGATTAGCAATCCCCCCAAACCCAAGGCACAACAATTTGTCAAACAACGTATACATTCTTCAAACACGTAAGTATGAGCGTCCGTTTGGGCCGAATGCCCTTTGGACACAAGGTGGTCTTTTAATGGTACCAACACATCTTAGGTGTTGAGTCATCTTAGGCCAATGCGCTAATTTTTGGGATTGAGTTTCGCTCTACGCTACTTGACTAAGAGTGGGGTTTATTTTTAGTGAATTGGTGACCTAAGCGGACAACTTGGACTGGGAAGTTAGCGACCATTGACCATCCAGTAGCTAACTACATTCGCCAGGGTACCCCAAGAACAATTTGGTTAACGAACGAATGCGACCTGCATAATCGTACTTTAAGTAAAAAATATAAAAAAAAGTTTGACGGAATATATGATACGCATGCGATGACAGTTAATATCAATCTAAGCAAATAAGGCACATATGAGGCAAAACAATTCAACAAATAATAGCAAATAGTCAAAAAGAGTCAAATCATTAAGGTTAGAACCTAATTAAATCCCCAGCAATGCCACCATTTCTGTTATGCCGTAATTTTACTATCTTTAGAAAAATCACTTTTTCAAATGTTCTAACTATAAAACAATTTAAGAAAAAAATACTTAGAAAAGAGTCACCACTTAATTTTTTAAAGAAATTAAGAAAACTTAATTTAAAAAAGCCTTAATAGATAAACCTTTAAAAATTTAGAAAAAATGGGTAAGAGGTTCTTATTTCTACTCTAAGAAGGTATTAGCACTTAAGGTAGCCGCTAATATGCGGTTATCCAACGACTTGACTAAAAATATTTGACTATCTTTGAGAAAAAATAATTATGTGTACAAAAGAAGATTTTTTGGGTTTTTTTTAGGAAAATGAAACTAATTTAATTATTTGAAAGTGATCAAAACTTCTGAAAAAATAGGTTAAGATTAGCACTAAAAAATGACCTTAAGATTAACATTTTAAAGATGAGATAAAAATTAAAACTTAATAAAATATAGATTATGTAAAAATTTATTTGAATCACTTTAGAAATAATAATTTAAACCAATTTGGTCAATTAAATCATGATAAACTATTTTAAATTAATTTATGAATAAATAAAAGTTTTGACTAAAGATTATAAAATAAAGTATAAGAATTGATAAAAAAATGGAATTTAATTAAAATAAACTAACATAAAGAATATAGTTCATCTTTTGCAAAATTAATCATTCTAAAGTTAGAGGTAATATACAACAAATAATAAATAATTACAACTAAATAATTTAGAAGTAAAGGACAAACTGAATTTGGCCCCTTTTGGTCTAGATTCACCGTTGTCATAAGTGAGCTCCTGTTGATGTATTTTTGGGCTTTTGACCAACTTTCTTCTACGTAGATTTAACATGTATACTGAATAATTGACGAGGTCAACTCAAAGAGGAAGAGTTTGGACCTCCGTGGCCCAACTCGAGATGCAATGGGAAGAATAGAGGAGTCCACAATGGACTCGGATAGACTTCACATATGACAAACAAAAATAAAGAAAGTTAGAACCAATATTCTTTCAATACAATTTAAATAACTGAAGTCAAGGAATTAAAATATAAACTACTTTATCATTCAATAATATTTTATCAGAGGGTGATATCATATATGGAGCACGTTTCCTTGGAAAAAGGTTATTCATACGAAAGATAAAATAAAATACCATTACACTTAGAATTGAAGACAAGCTCAAATATTATTCAAGCCACTGCCTTAAAGCTTAACCCAAATAAATCATATATTAAGCTACCAAAGATTGCCTATTTTATATCTATTAAATGCAAATCTAAGGCAGATTCTTTGGACAAAAACACATGGCAATTTAACTATCTAAAATCTAGCTACTTATAGACAAATGCTAACAGTATTGCAAGTAAACGAAATAATTAAAGTTGAAAACAGAACACCGATGGACACATGAAGGATGGATATAAAGATTATCAAACCAGAGAGATTTAAGATGCTGAGCAATATAGACACACAACTAATGATCTTATGAAACCAAAAGAGACTTAACATGGAGGATCAATAAAGGACGAGTAGTCAAAAGCTTGAATCAATCAGTTTATCAACCCATTTTAATATAAACTTTCCCAAAAAGCTTTAACATGGATATAACACCAAAAGGAGGGGCTAACATGCTATTTAAACCTTACTCAAAATTTAGACATATAAATAACCTACTGCAACATGTGGTTTTTTTTTTTTTAATTATTATTATTATTATTATTATTATTATTATTCAAAGAGTAGAAGTTCACTTCCTTAGGATGTTGGGAAGATGACGAACCGAATCACATCACATTAGAAAATGGAAAAGTTGATTCAAAGAAGACTGGAATACAAAACTAAGGAAAATTAAAAAATTTAATCTTCCAGTAGCAAACCATGTTAGAGATAAGAGGCTGCATTCACACAAAAAGGGAACCACTCATGTTAACATTGTAAACCAAGATAAGAAAGACGAGAATGGACTCCTTACAGACAAGTTGGGCTAGCTATCTATTAGGCTCGTTTGATTTGAATTGATCTGATATTGGAATTGACAACTCACAAGATATACACAGCTCACAAGATACACAACTGTAGAAAGAATAATTGTATATATGGTAAAGAATAAAATCATCCAGAATTAGAGTAAATACATTGATTATGTTTTACATTTCCTTTTCAGCAATTACATGTATAAATAGTGCTAGAAATCTGTACATTAATCATAAGAAAATACAAAAAAAATTCCATACATTCTGTCTTATATTTCTACATGGTATCAGAGCAGTAACATCATCTGCTAACTCACATCTTTTTAACTCTTCGATTATTCTATTCTTCATTCCTTTCAAAGATGCCAAACTCCAATTCTGAGAGCACTGAAGGTATTCCTAATACAAGTTTTCAACAAGAAAATGGAATCACCATTGACAATTCTCATCCATACTTTCTTCATCCATCTGATGCACCAGGATGGAGAAGTTCTATTCTTATCTCTCTTCCAGCAAAAAATAAGTTGGGTTTCATAGATGAAGTCTGTCCTGCTCCAACCTTGACTGATCCGACCTTTAAACTCTGGAGTCAGTGCAATGATATGGTAACATCTTGGTTTTTAAATTCTCTTTCTAAAGACATTGCTTCCAGTGTTCTTTATTCCAGAACAGCCAAAGATCTTTGGTCAGATCTTGAACATAGATTTGGCCAGCCCAATGGGGCAAAATTGTATCATCTGCAGAAAGAATTAGCAGATTTAATCCAAGGATCTACTGATATTGCTGGATACTTCACCAAGATGAAAAGGTTATGGGATGAGTTAGACACTCTAAACGCTAATATGCTTTGCACCTGTGAGAGTTTATGTGAAGGAAAAAAGAAGATGATTCAATTCAAAGGAGATGAGAGGCTCATTCATTTCCTCATGGGACTGAAAATACTTATTTCAAAGGAAACACATCTTACAAAGGAAAGAAAAGCAACCAATTATGCAATTATTGTAAGATGACTAATCACACTATCGATAATTGTTACAGGCTAATAGGTTTCCCAGCAGATTTCAAGTTCACCAAATCTAAGAGATTTCAAGGAACTGTGAGAAGCAACTCTGCAACTTCAATGGAAGAACCAGATGGGAATTAATCTATTCTTACTTCTTCTGAGAATCCTAATGTTGCTCAACAACTCTCACCAAATCAATTCCCTCAGCTTGTTCATCTATTAAAACATATTCAAGAATGAAAACCTGTTGGATCAGAAGTCAATGTCAACTCGGCTGCTGGTATATTTTTTGAACATTCGCCCTCTTGTTATTCAGTAGATAATTCAAATTCCAAATCTCGGATTATTGATTCAGGGGCCTCTGAACATATGTGCTTTGATCCTAACTCTTTCTTATCTCGCATTCCCTTACGTAAGCCTTTAATGGTCAGGTTACCTAATTCATCTAGCGTAAAGGTTACTCATGCAGGATCTATTTCTCTTTTGCCTGATTTTATACTCACAAATGTCCTTCATATCCCAAGTTTCAGACATAATTTACTCTCAGTTCATAAACTATGTCTATCTTTCAAGTGTGTCATGATGTTCACATCTACCAGCTGTCTTTTGCAGGGCCCTTTCTTGAAGAGCCCTTAAGTTTTTGGCGAAGTCAAAGATGGACTATACATTTTAGAGCCTACTGGGACTCAACCTCTTGCTACAAATAATATAGTTTCATTTCCTAAGAGAGCTAGTTCTCATTCTGTTTTAGATTTAGTAGTTTCGTTTCCTAAAAGATTTAATTCTCATTCTGTTCTAGCTTCAGTTTGTGTCCCTATTTTAGCTAAATCACAATCTGATGTAATGTTATGGCATGTAAGATTGGGGCATTTGCCTTTCAATGCAATGAAATATATCAGTTCAATTTCATTCTCTTCAAATTTTGAATGCACTTGCACTGTCTGCCCCTTAGCAAGATAGTCCAGACTACCATTTCCAATTAGTCATATCAAGAGTAAAGGAATTTTTGATCTTATTCATATTGATGTTTGGGGTCCCTATAAGGTTCCTACTTATAATGGTTATAAATACTTTCTCACAATTGCGGACGATTTCAGCAAAGGGACTTGGACTTATTTGTTGACTGCTAAATCAAATGTTTTTTCAGTACTCAAGTCTTTCTTATGCTTGATAGAAAGACAGTTCAATGCTAAGGTGAAACTAATAAGATCGGACAATGCCTTGGAACTAGGGAAGAGTGCAGAAACTTCTTCATTTTTACAATCACAGGGAATTCTACATCAGACTTCTTGCACAGCCATACCCCAACCGAATGGAATTGTGGAAAGGAAACATCGGCACTTACTAGAAATTGCTAGAGCCTTAATGTTCCATTCCAAAATTCCAATTCCTTATTGGGGAGAGTGTATACTCACTGCAACATATTTGATTAATAGGTTTCCATCTAGAGTACTCCAAGGTAACACTCCTTATGCACTCTTGTTTAATTAGTAACCTTCATATCATCATTTAAGAAGCTTTGGATGTTTGTGTTATGCTTCTACATTATCACATGATAGAGGTAAATTTCAGCCTAGAGCAGTTGGTTGCGCCTTTTTAGGCTATCCTACTGGACAAAAGGGATACAGAGTCCTTATTCTAGATTCTAAGAAGGTATGCATATCAAGGGATGTTCATTTTCATGAACACATTTTTCCATTTGCCTTTTTTCCTAATACTATTTTATCTACCATTTTTCCACCTATCTCTTCTATTTATTCCGATCACATTATAGATGAATCCATGTTCTTTCCTTGTCCTACAATTTCAGACCCACCCTCACCAATTTTATCTCCTTCTATGGAAACTAATTCCACTTCTCATCCTCAAACTACTACTACTCCACGTACCTCCACTGTTCAAGACACTTTACTTCCCCCTACCATCATTTATATGACTTTGTTTGCAATAATTTTTTTACCACTGATCTTACTACTACTTGTCTAGCAGTACCTTCCTCTCCACCTACATATCCATTTCCTTCTCTTTCCAATCAAAATAAGGTTTTACTACATTCTATTTCACAAATTTCTGAACCCACTCATTATTCTCAAGCTTCCCAGCATCCTGGATGGAAAGCTGCCATGGATTTTGAATTGCAGGCTTTGATCATTAATCAAACATGGGATGTGGTGCCTCTACCTTCTGGAAGGAAAGCTTTACCTTGCAAGTGGGTCTACAAGGTTAAACAAAAGGCTGATGGAAGTATAGAAAGACTTAAAGCAAGATTGGTTATTAGAGGTGATATACAAAAGGAAGGCATAGACTACGATGAAATTTTTTCTCCGGTTGTTAATATGACGACTATCAGATGCCTATTATCTATTGCAATCAAGAAGAGTTGGCGAGTTTCTTAGTTTGATGTAAGTAATGCTTTTCTCCATAGAGACCTCCAAGAAGAGGTTTACATGAAATTTCCTTCTGGAATGTGTCCACCCAGTCCCCACCATGTCTGTAAACTCAAGAAAGCTCTTTATAGTTTAAAACAAGCCTCTAGACAATGGTATGCAAGGCTTGTAAGGGCTCTCAACTTTAAATGTTTTTCCCCATCTCTCAATGATTATTCATTATTCTTTAAAAAGACAGGAAGCTCTATCTCCATTATGGCAGTTTATGTTGATGATTTATTACTCACCGGTGATGATGCTCAAGAACTTTCAGATCTAAAGTATTTTCTACATTCAGAATTTCAAATAAAGGATCTTGGGTAAATTCATTATTTCTTAGGAATGGAAATCATGCGAGAACCAACAGGTTTCATCATTACACAAAGCAAGTTTACTCGGGACTTACTTAGTGAATTTGATTGCTCCAGTCTCCCTGCAATATCTTCTCCACTTGATCATTCCATCAAATTAACTACTGCATCAGGAACTCCTTTGCTTGATCCAACCATCTATCAACGTTTGATTGGAAAACTTAACTACCTCACCCATACAAGACCCGACCTTTCTTTCACTGTCTTGACCCTTAGCCAATACATGCAACAACCCTCTATTTCCCATTTCACAGCAGCTCTTCGTGTCCTTCAATTCCTTAAATTAAACCCCACTCAAGGCCTTTTTCTCAATTCAAACCCCAATTTTTCTCTTTTATCCTTTTGTGATGCAGATTGGGCGGCTTGTCGTGATTCTCGCAGATCTGTGAGTGGCTTCTTTATAATCTTGGGTGGTTCTCCAATTAGTTGGAAATCGAAAAAACAAACCTCCATATCCCTTTCTTCAGCTGAAGCTGAATATCGCTCTATGAGGCGTCTTGTTGCAGAATTAACCTAGCTCACTCGTCTTCTCACTGATTTATCCCTTGAACCATCATTACTGGTCCCTATGTATTCTGATAGCCAAGATGCAATCCATATCGCCCAAAATCCGGTCTTTCATGAACGAACAAAGCATGTAGAGCTAGACTGTCACTTCGTCCGCTAACAATTTCTTTCAGGGTTGATATCTTTGTCTTTTGTTCCTTCAAAATCTCAGCTTGCTGACCTCTTCACCAAACCTCTATCTGGTTCATCTTTGTATTCGATACTTAGCAAGTTGGGGCTCTCTTCTTTCCCCTCCAACTTGAGGGGGGATGTTGGAGATAAGAGGTTGCATTCATACAAAAAGGGAACCACTCATGTTAACATTGTAAACCAAGATAAGAAAGAGGAGAATGGACTCCTTACAGACAAGTTGGGCCAGCTATCTATTGGGCTCGTTTGATTTGAATTGATCTGATATTGGAATTGACAACTCACAATATATACACAGCTCACAAGATACACAGCTGTAGAAAGAATAATTGTATATATGGTAAAGAATAAAATCATCCAGAAGTAGAGTAAATACATTGATTCTGTTTTACATTTCCTTTTCAGCAATTACATGTATAAATAGTGCTAGAAACCTGTACATTAATCAGAAGAAAATACAAAAAAATTTCCATACATTCTATCTTATATTTCTACATACTACGCAAACAAAAATTAAAAAAATAAATATTAAAGAGATAATAGCAAAATCAACAAAGAAGGCTGGCCTAAAATACGAGGAACAAAATAATGGTAACAATAGCCAACACATAATCTCAAAAAGGAGAGTCGAAAATGCGCAGGAGCTTAGCTAAATGACATCAATCTACAAGACCCTTATCGAATCAGCAATACAGGGTCAAAGTATAGCAGTTAGTATGATGAGATTTAAGGCGAAATAAACAAACAATTAAAAAAAAGATCTGGCAGAACCTTAATCGCTAAAGGAGTAGGGGGATCATGTTATTTTACTTGACATTGTTTCTTTTCTTAAAAGAGAAAACCTCAGCAAACAGTTAGCAAAGAAAGAATTAGCACCAGTGTCTCAGATATGCGGGCAGTGAACTGGAAGCGAGATAGTAATTTTAACTACTCATTTACACAATAATGCTAGTCGTTTAAATATGTCATAGTAAATTCTTAGGTACCACAAAAGACCTTTGGAGATAAGACATAAATAGATAGCATCACTAGGTGTAGATTGAGGGGAGGAGTTAGAAAACATATACCTAGACGTGAATGTTCGAGAATAAACAAAATAACATGTTAAAATCTTTAAAATTTAACAACTACAAAAGAAACTATTGAAAACATTGGTCATTCCAATTCATAACTAAAGGAACTGGGTGAGATGATAGTTTTAAGGATGCCTTCAATGGAGGGAACAAAAGAGAGGTTAGTATTAGATTATTTTAGACAAAAAAAAAAGGGAACCAGCACACACTCAAACATTGGGATTGAAAGAGACACTGTAACTTCAATCAAAATGGTGACCATAAAAACTTAAGCATAAATACTTTATCAAGATGAGTTTGCCGAACTACACATGAATGCGTCTAGAAATAGACACCGTAACATATTAAAATCATAACCAAGAAAATTTGAGACTATACTAGAGTCGAGGCATTATAAATTTAAGACGAGCCTACATATATGATGATCAAAATGAAAGTTTATGTTGTATTGCTAAATGCAGTAACAAACCATTTGGTGGAAACAAATAGCAATACACATTATCTTAAGCCATATCACAATCAACATCTAGATTCAGGACAAAAATTATTAAAGCAATAATATCTTAATGGCATGTGAGCTATATAGGAACTAAGCTAGAAAATCCAGGGGAGGGGGATGAGAATATAAACATATTCAGAAAGCTTAATATTATAATTTGAGAAAATCAGAGCATACATAGGTATTTAAAAGTAAACAAACCCAGAATCGAAATCATCAAGGCATAAGCCAAATGTAAAAACCAAGCATCATAACAAGAAGCATATATTAACAATACACTAGAGAATTCACATAACACAAAACGAAAAAGGGTCTGAAAGAAAAAATAAAAATGAGAAGAATGTTACCTTATCCGAGGCAGCAAACTGGAGACGACGAGTAAGAGAACTTCACCACCACTGACCAACCAACAGATAAGCAAAATCAAAAGAACTTGAAACAAAATCGAAAATCCAAGGCTCAAACCTTCGTGGGTTTAATTTCGAAGAATACTATTCTCCAACCTTCAAATTCCCTCTCTGACCGTCTTTTTTTAAGAAAAATGGCACCAATACCATGAATTTATAGCAAATATAGAGATTTGAATTCAAAAAGCCATTTGAGCGGGAGATGAGATTGATTGGAGATAATGGAAGGAAAAACAAGCAAGAGGAGAACCTACCCCCAAAAATCTGGATTCGATGTGATATCTCTTGATCCGCTTCAGATTTGGGTGTGATTGATATGTGCCAATTCATAAATAAGTCATTAGTTCGGTTAGTGGTCATGTGAGTCGCATGTGCTAGTTGTTAGTTATTAACACTGTAGCGAAGTTAGTTATAACTAACTATGGGAGTCTGCTTTTAATTCACGTGTAAAAATAGGAGATCAACCCCAATTGTAAAGGTATCAAATTGTAAAAGATCAATAAACAGTTCTCTCTCTTTCTCTTCTCAATTCCTTTGTTCTACAGAACCAGCTGTTCAAGAGCAATTAGTTAATTTGCTCTTTAGGCTTAGTTCGATTTCTTTCCCAATTTATCGATACACATCATTGGTAAACCAGCTCTGTTGCAGAGATTCGACAATCAGTGAAAGCTAGTGTGGCTCAAGCCATAGAGGAATTTCGAAGGTTGTTCGCGACATCTATGAACAACAATGGAGGTACCAGACCAGCAACTTTAGGAGTTCCTAGATATGGAAATAGATCGGGAAATTATTAGTTGCCAACTCGTAACTATCATATGGATTTCCCTAAATTTGATGGACAGGGGTTGAGGGAATGGATTTACAGATGTGAATAGTTCTTCGATGTAGATGAAACTCCAGATGACTCAAGGGTTAATTTGGCATCTTGCAATTTCGAGGGTTAGGCACTCCAATGGCACCAATCTTATATGAAGCACATAATTTCCAGGGAATGGGTACGATGGATTGAGTATGTCGGAAGCCTCTTTGCTAGGTTCGGAGTTGAACTATTTGACGATCCAAGGGGTGATTTCAAGGATTTGAGACAGGTAAACTCTGTTCAAGACTATGTCGATCTTTTTGATGAACTGCTCACTAGAGTTGAATTATCAGAAGACCAGATTGTTAGTTGCTTTGTTAGAGGATTGAAACCAGAAATTGGTTTACCTATTAAGATGCTCGCACCAAGGTCACTAGCTAAAGCAGTTAACCTAGCTAGAATACAAGAACAAACTCTAGTTGTCCAAAAGCAAGTGTTTTCTGAACAATCAGCACTTTCCAATCCCAGAAATATACACATATTTGCTACTACTAACTCTTCTTTTTCCTATGGATCCAACCAACCAACTAAGAATACCCCAACTATTTCTAAATTTCAAAACCCCACCTTGGCAAAAAACCGAAAGCCTCAACTTAAGCATGCCAAATTGTTGTCACCAGATGAAATAGAGGAAAGAAGGAGTAAGGGATTGTATCTTAACTATGACGAAAAATACAGTTATGGTCATGTTTGTAAGAAAAAGAGGCAACTATTCTACATGGACGTAGAAGAAGGAGAAGGAGAACCCAAAGAAATAGAGGATGACATAATGGTAGACCCTGCTTAATTTTTTACCATGATTGGTCAAGGCCTAGACAGTGATAATGAAGGGGCCATTTTACCTCATGTATATGTACATGCTATGAATGAATCCCATGATTTTAGAACCACGCGAGTTATTGTGTCGGTGAAGGGCAAGGAAGTGCATCTGTTGATTGATACGGGCAGCACACACAATTTCCTTGACTTGAATAAGCAAAGAAGATAGGGTGTGTGATGATAGCTATCTCACCTTTTCCTGTATCGGTTGCTGATGGCAAGAAAATTCGAAGCAATTATGTGTGCAAGAAACTGGCTTGGAAAATGCAAGGGGTTTCATTTGATTCTGACATGTTAGATTTTCCTATTGGTGCATGTAACATGGTTTTGGGAATTCAGTGACAGATAACATTAGGAGACATTATGTGGAATTTCAGGAGGCTAAAAATGGAGTTCACTATTATGGGGCGCAAAATTTCCTTAAGAGGAATACAACCTGCTGCAGTAAAGATGGTTCATCAGGACAACATGGACAAGTTGCTAGCAAAACCAACAGAGCTTTGTATGATTTCGTTTGGGGTTTATAAACAGGAGGAAAATGGCAGCCTGTTATCAATTGAGGCAGTTCCAGACAGTGATGTAGAAGGGATTAATGATCTAGAGTGCATCTTAGAGGCATATAGTGATTTGTTCGAGGTTCCCAAAGACCTACCACCATCTAGACTCCATGATCACAAGATTATGTTGCAAGATTGGATATCTCATATAAACATTAGACCATACAGATATCCTACAGTACAAAAGGATGAAATTGAGAAGATGGTGGAGGACATGCTTCACTCGGGGGGTAATTAGGCATAGTACCAGTCCCTACTCCTCACCCATTGTCATGGTGAAGAAAAAAAATGGTACTTGGAGAATGTGTGTAGACTATAGAGAACTGAATAGCCATACTGTGAAAGATAAATTCCCTATTCTAGTGATTGAAGAGTTATTGGATGAACTCCATGGTGCTTAGTATTTTTCAAAATTGGATTTAAGATCGGGCTACCATCAGATCAGGATGTTTGAATATGATATCCCAAAAACATTAGGGCAATTATGAATTTATGGTCATGCCTTTTGGCTTAACCAATGCCCCTTCCACATTTCAGAGCCTCATGAACCATAATTTTCTACCACATCTCAAAAAATTCATACTTGTATTTTTTGATGATATTCTAGTCTATAGCCAAAGCTGGAATGCTCACATGTCTCACTTAAGGGAATCTTTCAGGATACTGAGATCCCATGTGTTGTTTGTGAAAAAGAGCAAATGTGCCTTTGGTGCTCAACAAATTGACTACCTAGGCCACATTATTTCTGAATCAGGAGTAGCTATGGATACCCATAAGGTGGAGTAGTGCTGAATTGGCCTCAACCAATTACTCTTAAGGCCTTGAGGGGGTTCCTTGGCCTTGCTGGTTACTATAGAGGATTTATACAAGGTTTTGGGATCACTGCTAGACCTCTTTATGATCTCCTTAAGAAGGGCACTTTTCATTGGAACCCTGCAACTTCTACAACCTTTGAAGAACTGAAAGTTAACATTACCTCAGCACCTGTGTTGGCTTTTCCAAAAGCTTTGTGGTAGAAACTGATGCATTTGGAGGAGGGATTGGAGCTGTGTTGCTTCAAGACAATAGACCAATTACTTTTTTCCGTCAAGGGTTATGTGCAAAGAATCAAGCATTATCAGTCTATGAGAGAGAGTTACTTGCATTGGTATCTGCAGTACAGAAATGGAGACCATACCTATTGGGCAGACAATTTGTGATTAAGACTGATGACCATAGCCTAAAGTACCTGTTAGAACACAGAATTACTACACCAAGTCAGCAGAAGTGGTTGATTAAGCTGCTTGTCTATGACTATTCTATTGATTATAAGAAAGGGAAAGATAATGTGGTAGCCAATGCCCTTTCAAGGAAGGATGATCTAGTTCAGCGTAACAGTATCTCTGGAGTAGAGTCTCAACTATTAGAAGTAGTCAAGGCTTCTTGGTCACAGGACCCTTCATTACAGAAGTTGATACATCAGATTCAAGGAGTAGGAGGTCATAAGCCCTATTTTAAGTTTCATGCTAGGCTGTTAAGTAGGAAGGGCAAGATAATAGTAGGCTCTGTCCCTACTCTGAAGAAAGACCTCATGGATTTCTATCACACTAGTTCTAGAGGTGGTCATTCAGGCATGAGGGCTACTGTACAAAGATTAAAGCAGGATTTCTACTAGAAGGGAATGAAACCTGATGTTTATTCATTTGTTAGGCACTGTGCATTTTGTCAACAATGTAAATGTGAGAATGTTGCATACCCTGGCCTGCTACAACCTTTGCCTATTCCCGATAAGGTGTGACAAGATATTTCCATGGACTTCATTGAGGGTCTTCCTAATGCTGCAGGCAAGGAAGCTATTTTTGTGGTGGTTGATAGACTGAGTAAAGCTGTCCACTTCATGGCCCTAAAGCATCCCTACACAGCTTTAGAGGTAGCTCAATTGTTTATGAATGGGGTGTTCAAACTTCATGGCATGCCCAAGACAATTGTATCTGACAGAGATGCTGTGTTCATAAGCAAATTTAGGAAGTAGTTGTTTAGGCTACAGAAGGTGTCTTTTCTCACTTCGACTGCCTACCACCCACAAACTGATGGCCAAACTGAAGTGGTTAACAGGTGTTTAGAAGGGTATCTGAGATGTATGACTTTTGATAAGCCTAAAGAATGTCCTCAATGGCTCTCACTGGCTGAATGGTGGTACAACACCACCTTCCACACCTCTATCAACTTAACCCCCTATGAGGTGGTTTATGGACAGAAACCACCACCCCTTCTCCCTTACATGGCATTTGAATCTAAGTTGGATCTCGTGGATAGAAGTCTACAAGCTAGGGAGACTACTCTAAGGAGTCTCTAGTCTCATTTGGCAAGAGCTCAGAACAGGATGAAAACATAGGCTGATAAATGAAGTACTGAAAGGGAGTATGTAGTAGGAGATTGGGTATATGTGAAGTTAAAGTCATACATAGAAGTATCATTGAAAGCTCACACCTTCCAGAAGTTGGCTGCAAAGTTTTTTGGACCTTTTCAAATCATAGCAAGAGTGGGTTTTGTTGCTTATACTCTCGATTTGCCCCCTAATGCAAATGTCCATCCTAATTTCCAAATCTCTCAGCTCAAGAGGAATTTGGGCGACCACACTGCTTCTGTTGTTCTTCCTTTGGTTCGCTCAGATGATGGACATGTGTTGTTGGCACCAGAAGTTATTCTTGACAGGCGATTGATAAAATGACATGGCAAACCACTTACTCAATTGTTGATCAAGTGGTTTGACACAGCTGAGGAAGACAGTACCTGGGAGGATTACCAGTCATTCATTCAACCGTTTCCTTCTTTTTATCCTTGAGGACAAGGATGGTCTCAAGGGGGAAGTATTGATATGTGCCAATTAATAAATAAGTCGTTAGTTCGGTTAGTGGTCATGTGAGTCGCACATGCTAGTTGTTAGTCGGTTAACACTGTAGCCAACAAATAATAAATAATTACAACTAAATAATTTAGAAGTAAAGGACAAACTGAATTTGACCTCTTTTGGTCTAGATTCACCGTTGTCATAAGTGAGCTCCTGTTGATGTATTTTTGGGCTTTTCACCAACTTTCTTCTACGTAGATGTAACATGTATACTGAATAATTGACGAGGTCAACTCAAAGAGGAAGAGTTTGGACCTCCGTGGCCCAACTCGAGATGCAATGGGAAGAATAGAGGAGTCCACAATGGACTCGGATAGACTTCACATATGACAAACAAAAATAAAGAAAGTTAGAACCAATATTCTTTCAATACAATTTAAATAACTGAAGTCAAGGAATTAAAATATAAACTACTTTATCATTCAATAATATTTTATCAGAGGGTGATATCATATATGGAGCACGTTTCCTTGGAAAAAGGTTATTCATACGAAAGATAAAATAAAATACCTTTACACTTAGAATTGAAGACAAGCTCAAATATTATTCAAGCCACTGCCTTAAAGCTTAACCCAAATAAATCATATATTAAGCTACCAAAGATTGCCTATTTTATATCTATTAAATGCAAATCTAAGGCAGATTCTTTGGACAAAAACACATGGCAATTTAACTATCTAAAATCTAGCTACTTATAGACAAATGCTAACAGTATTGCAAGTAAACGAAATAATTAAAGTTGAAAACAGAACACCGATGGACACATGAAGGATGGATATAAAGATTATCAAACCAGAGAGATTTAAGATGCTGAGCAATATAGACACACAACTAATGATCTTATGAAACCAAAAGAGACTTAACATGGAGGATCAATAAAGGACGAGTAGTCAAAAACTTGAATCAATCAGTTTATTAACCCATTTTAATATAAACTTTCCCAAAAAGCTTTAACATGGATATAACACCAAAAGGAGGGGCTAACATGCTATTTAAACCTTACTCAAAATTTAGACATATAAATAACCTACTGCAACATGTGGTTTTTTTTTTTAATTATTATTATTATTATTATTATTATTATTATTATTCAAAGAGTAGAAGTTCACTTCCTTAGGATGTTGGGAAGATGACGAACCGAATCACATCACATTAGAAAATGGAAAAGTTGATTCAAAGAAGACTGGAATACGAAACTAAGGAAAATTAAAAAATTTAATCTTCCAGTAGCAAACCATGTTAGAGATAAGAGGCTGCATTCACACAAAAAGGGAACCACTCATGTTAACATTGTAAACCCAGATAAGAAAGACGAGAATGGACTCCTTACAGACAAGTTGGGCTAGCTATCTATTAGGCTCGTTTGATTTGAATTGATCTGATATTGGAATTGACAACTCACAAGATATACACAGCTTACAAGATACACAACTGTAGAAAGAATAATTGTATATATGGTAAAGAATAAAATCATCCAGAATTAGAGTAAATACATTGATTATGTTTTACATTTCCTTTTCAGCAATTACATGTATAAATAGTGCTAGAAATCTGTACATTAATCATAAGAAAATACAAAAAAAATTCCATACATTCTGTCTTATATTTCTACATGGTATCAGAGCAGTAACATCATCTGCTAACTCACATCTTTTTAACTCTTCGATTATTCTATTCTTCATTCCTTTCAAAGATGCCAAACTCCAATTCTGAGAGCACTGAAGGTATTCCTAATACAAGTTTTCAACAAGAAAATGGAATCACCATTGACAATTCTCATCCATACTTTCTTCATCCATCTGATGCACCAGGATGGAGAAGTTCTATTCTTATCTCTCTTCCAGCAAAAAATAAGTTGGGTTTCATAGATGAAGCCTGTCCTGCTCCAACCTTGACTGATCCGACCTTTAAACTCTGGAGTCAGTGCAATGATATGGTAACATCTTGGTTTTTAAATTCTCTTTCTAAAGACATTGCTTCCAGTGTTCTTTATTCCAGAACAGCCAAAGATCTTTGGTCAGATCTTGAACATAGATTTGGCCAGCCCAATGGGGCAAAATTGTATCATCTGCAGAAAGAATTAGCAGATTTAATCCAAGGATCTACTGATATTGCTGGATACTTCACCAAGATGAAAAGGTTATGGGATGAGTTAGACACTCTAAACGCTAATATGCTTTGCACCTGTGAGTGTTTATGTGAAGGAAAAAAGAAGATGATTCAATTCAAAGGAGATGAGAGGCTCATTCATTTCCTCATGGGACTGAAAATACTTATTTCAAAGGAAACACATCTTACAAAGGAAAGAAAAGCAACCAATTATGCAATTATTGTAAGATGACTAATCACACTATCGATAATTGTTACAGGCTAATAGGTTTCCCAGCAGATTTCAAGTTCACCAAATCTAAGAGATTTCAAGGAACTGTGAGAAGCAACTCTGTAACTTCAATGGAAGAACCAGATGGGAATTAATCTATTCTTACTTCTTCTGAGAATCCTAATGTTGCTCAACAACTCTCACCAAATCAATTCCCTCAGCTTGTTCATCTATTAAAACATATTCAAGAATGAAAACCTGTTGGATCAGAAGTCAATGTCAACTCGGCTGCTGGTATATTTTTTGAACATTCGCCCTCTTGTTATTCAGTAGATAATTCAAATTCCAAATCTCGGATTATTGATTCAGGGGCCTCTGAACATATGTGCTTTGATCCTAACTCTTTCTTATCTCGCATTCCCTTACGTAAGCCTTTAATGGTCAGGTTACCTAATTCATCTAGCGTAAAGGTTACTCATGCAGGATCTATTTCTCTTTTGCCTTATTTTATACTCACAAATGTCCTTCATATCCCAAGTTTCAGACATAATTTACTCTCAGTTCATAAACTATGTCTATTTTTCAAGTGTGTCATGATGTTCACATCTACCAGCTGTCTTTTGCAGGGCCCTTTCTTGAAGAGCCCTTAAGTTTTTGGTGAAGTCAAAGATGGACTATACATTTTAGAGCCTACTGGGACTCAACCTCTTGCTACAAATAATATAGTTTCATTTCCTAAGAGAGCTAGTTCTCATTCTGTTTTAGATTTAGTAGTTTCGTTTCCTAAAAGATTTAATTCTCATTCTGTTCTAGCTTCAGTTTGTGTCCCTATTTTAGCTAAATCACAATCTGATGTAATGTTATGGCATGTAAGATTGGGGCATTTGCCTTTCAATGCAATGAAATATATCAGTTCAATTTCATTCTCTCCAAATTTTGAATGCACTTGCACTGTCTGCCCCTTAGCAAGACAGTCCAGACTACCATTTCCAATTAGTCATATCAAGAGTAAAGGAATTTTTGATCTTATTCATATTGATGTTTGGGGTCCCTATAAGGTTCCTACTTATAATGGTTATAAATACTTTCTCACAATTGCGGACGATTTCAGCAGAGGGACTTGGACTTATTTGTTGACTGCTAAATCAAATGTTTTTTCAGTACTCAAGTCTTTCTTATGCTTGATAGAAAGACAGTTCAATGCTAAGGTGAAACTAATAAGATCGGACAATGCCTTGGAACTAGGGAAGAGTGCAGAAACTTCTTCATTTTTACAATCACAGGGAATTCTACATCAGACTTCTTGCACAGCCATACCCCAACCGAATGGAATTGTGGAAAGGAAACATCGGCACTTACTAGAAATTGCTAGAGCCTTAATGTTCCATTCCAAAATTCCAATTCCTTATTGGGGAGAGTGTATACTCACTGCAACATATTTGATTAATAGGTTTCCATCTAGAGTACTCCAAGGTAACACTCCTTATGCACTCTTGTTTAATTAGTAACCTTCATATCATCATTTAAGAAGCTTTGGATGTTTGTGTTATGCTTCTACATTATCACATGATAGAGGTAAATTTCAGCCTAGAGCAGTTGGTTGCGCCTTTTTAGGCTATCCTACTGGACAAAAGGGATACAGAGTCCTTATTCTAGATTCTAAGAAGGTATGCATATCAAGGGATGTTCATTTTCATGAACACATTTTTCCATTTGCCTTTTTTCCTAATACTATTTTATCTACCATTTTTCCACCTATCTCTTCTATTTATTCCGATCACATTATAGATGAATCCATGTTCTTTCCTTGTCCTACAATTTCAGACCCACCCTCACCAATTTTATCTCCTTCTATGGAAACTAATTCCACTTCTCATCCTCAAACTACTACTACTCCACGTACCTCCACTGTTCAAGACACTTTACTTCCCCCTACCATCATTTATATGACTTTGTTTGCAATAATTTTTTTACCACTGATCTTACTACTACTTGTCTAGCAGTACCTTCCTCTCCACCTACATATCCATTTCCTTCTCTTTCCAATCAAAATAAGGTTTTACTACATTCTATTTCACAAATTTCTGAACCCACTCATTATTCTCAAGCTTCCCAGCATCCTGGATGGAAAGCTGCCATGGATTTTGAATTGCAGGCTTTGATCATTAATCAAACATGGGATGTGGTGCCTCTACCTTCTGGAAGGAAAGCTTTACCTTGCAAGTGGGTCTACAAGGTTAAACAAAAGGCTGATGGAAGTATAGAAAGACTTAAAGCAAGATTGGTTATTAGAGGTGATATACAAAAGGAAGGCATAGACTACGATGAAATTTTTTCTCCGGTTGTTAATATGACGACTATCAGATGCCTATTATCTATTGCAATCAAGAAGAGTTGGCGAGTTTCTTAGTTTGATGTAAGTAATGCTTTTCTCCATAGAGACCTCCAAGAAGAGGTTTACATGAAATTTCCTTCTGGAATGTGTCCACCCAGTCCCCACCATGTCTGTAAACTCAAGAAAGCTCTTTATAGTTTAAAACAAGCCTCTAGACAATGGTATGCAAGGCTTGTAAGGGCTCTCAACTTTAAATGTTTTTCCCCATCTCTCAATGATTATTCATTATTCTTTAAAAAGACAGGAAGCTCTATCTCCATTATGGCAGTTTATGTTGATGATTTATTACTCACCGGTGATGATGCTCAAGAACTTTCAGATCTAAAGTATTTTCTACATTCAGAATTTCAAATAAAGGATCTTGGGTAAATTCATTATTTCTTAGGAATGGAAATCATGCGAGAACCAACAGGTTTCATCATTACACAAAGCAAGTTTACTCGGGACTTACTTAGTGAATTTGATTGCTCCAGTCTCCCTGCAATATCTTCTCCACTTGATCATTCCATCAAATTAACTACTGCATCAGGAACTCCTTTGCTTGATCCAACCATCTATCAACGTTTGATTGGAAAACTTAACTACCTCACCCATACAAGACCCGACCTTTCTTTCACTGTCTTGACCCTTAGCCAATACATGCAACAACCCTCTATTTCCCATTTCACAGCAGCTCTTCGTGTCCTTCAATTCCTTAAATTAAACCCCACTCAAGGCCTTTTTCTCAATTCAAACCCCAATTTTTCTCTTTTATCCTTTTGTGATGCAGATTGGGCGGCTTGTCGTGATTCTCGCAGATCTATGAGTGGCTTCTTTATAATCTTGGGTGGTTCTCCAATTAGTTGGAAATCGAAAAAACAAACCTCCATATCCCTTTCTTCAGCTGAAGCTGAATATCGCTCTATGAGGCGTCTTGTTGCAGAATTAACCTAGCTCACTCGTCTTCTCACTGATTTATCCCTTGAACCATCATTACTGGTCCCTATGTATTCTGATAGCCAAGATGCAATCCATATCGCCCAAAATCCGGTCTTTCATGAACGAACAAAGCATGTAGAGCTAGACTGTCACTTCGTCCGCTAACAATTTCTTTCAGGGTTGATATCTTTGTCTTTTGTTCCTTCAAAATCTCAGCTTGCTGACCTCTTCACCAAACCTCTATCTGGTTCATCTTTGTATTCGATACTTAGCAAGTTGGGGCTCTCTTCTTTCCCCTCCAACTTGAGGGGGGATGTTGGAGATAAGAGGTTGCATTCATACAAAAAGGGAACCACTCATGTTAACATTGTAAACCAAGATAAGAAAGAGGAGAATGGACTCCTTACAGACAAGTTGGGCCAGCTATCTATTGGGCTCGTTTGATTTGAATTGATCTGATATTGGAATTGACAACTCACAATATATACACAGCTCACAAGATACACAGCTGTAGAAAGAATAATTGTATATATGGTAAAGAATAAAATCATCCAGAAGTAGAGTAAATACATTGATTCTGTTTTACATTTCCTTTTCAGCAATTACATGTATAAATAGTGCTAGAAACCTGTACATTAATCAGAAGAAAATACAAAAAAATTTCCATACATTCTGTCTTATATTTCTACATACTACGCAAACAAAAATTAAAAAAATAAATATTAAAGAGATAATAGCAAAATCAACAAAGAAGGCTGGCCTAAAATACGAGGAACAAAATAATGGTAACAATAGCCAACACATAATCTCAAAAAGGAGAGTCGAAAATGCGCAGGAGCTTAGCTAAATGACATCAATCTACAAGACCCTTATCGAATCAGCAATACAGGGTCAAAGTATAGCAGTTAGTATGATGAGATTTAAGGCGAAATAAACAAACAATTAAAAAAAAGATCTGGCAGAACCTTAATCGCTAAAGGAGTAGGGGGATCATGTTATTTTACTTGACATTGTTTCTTTTCTTAAAAGAGAAAACCTCAGCAAACAGTTAGCAAAGAAAGAATTAGCACCAGTGTCTCAGATATGCGGGCAGTGAACTGGAAGCGAGATAGTAATTTTAACTACTCATTTACACAATAATGCTAGTCGTTTAAATATGTCATAGTAAATTCTTAGGTATCACAAAAGACCTTTGGAGATAAGACATAAATAGATAGCATCACTAGGTGTAGATTGAGGGGAGGAGTTAGAAAACATATACCTAGACGTGAATGTTCGAGAATAAACAAAATAACATGTTAAAATCTTTAAAATTTAACAACTACAAAAGAAACTATTGAAAACATTGGTCATTCCAATTCATAACTAAAGGAACTGGGTGAGATGATAGTTTTAAGGATGCCTTCAATGGAGGGAACAAAAGAGAGGTTAGTATTAGATTATTTTAGACAAAAAAAAAGGGAACCAGCACACACTCAAACATTGGGATTGAAAGAGACACTGTAACTTCAATCAAAATGGTGACCATAAAAACTTAAGCATAAATACTTTATCAAGATGAGTTTGCCGAACTACACATGAATGCGTCTAGAAATAGACACCGTAACATATTAAAATCATAACCAAGAAAATTTGAGACTATACTAGAGTCGAGGCATTATAAATTTAAGACGAGCCTACATATAAGATGATCAAAATGAAAGTTTATGTTGTATTGCTAAATGCAGTAACAAACCATTTGGTGGAAACAAATAGCAATACACATTATCTTAAGCCATATCACAATCAACATCTAGATTCAGGACAAAAATTATTAAAGCAATAATATCTTAATGGCATGTGAGCTATATAGGAACTAAGCTAGAAAATCCAGGGGAGGGGGATGAGAATATAAACATATTCAGAAAGCTTAATATTATAATTTGAGAAAATCAGAGCATACATAGGTATTTAAAAGTAAACAAACCCAGAATCGAAATCATCAAGGCATAAGCCAAATGTAAAAACCAAGCATCATAACAAGAAGCATATATTAACAATACACTAGAGAATTCACATAACACAAAACGAAAAAGGGTCTGAAAGAAAAAATAAAAATGAGAAGAATGTTACCTTATCCGAGGCAGCAAACTGGAGACGACGAGTAAGAGAACTTCACCACCACTGACCAACCAACAGATAAGCAAAATCAAAAGAACTTGAAACAAAATCGAAAATCCAAGGCTCAAACCTTCGTGGGTTTAATTTCGAAGAATACTATTCTCCAACCTTCAAATTCCCTCTCTGACCGTCTTTCTTTAAGAAAAATGGCACCAATACCATGAATTTATAGCAAATATAGAGATTTGAATTCAAAAAGCCATTTGAGCGGGAGATGAGATTGATTGGAGATAATGGAAGGAAAAACAAGCAAGAGGAGAACCTACCCCCAAAAATCTGGATTTGATGTGATATCTCTTGATCCGCTTCAGATTTGGGTGTGATTGATATGTGCCAATTCATAAATAAGTCATTAGTTCGGTTAGTGGTCATGTGAGTCGCATGTGCTAGTTGTTAGTTATTAACACTGTAGCGAAGTTAGTTATAACTAACTATGGGAGTCTGCTTTTAATTCACGTGTAAAAATAGGAGATCAACCCCAATTGTAAAGGTATCAAATTGTAAAAGATCAATAAACAGTTCTCTCTCTTTCTCTTCTCAATTCCTTTGTTCTACAGAACCAGCTGTTCAAGAGCAATTAGTTAATTTGCTCTTTAGGCTTAGTTCGATTTCTTTCCCAATTTATCGATACACATCATTGGTAAACCAGCTCTGTTGCAGAGATTCGACAATCAGTGAAAGCTAGTGTGGCTCAAGCCATAGAGGAATTTCGAAGGTTGTTCGCGACATCTATGAACAACAATGGAGGTACCAGACCAGCAACTTTAGGAGTTCCTAGATATGGAAATAGATCGGGAAATTATTAGTTGCCAACTCGTAACTATCATATGGATTTCCTTAAATTTGATGGACAGGGGTTGAGGGAATGGATTTACAGATGTGAACAGTTCTTCGATGTAGATGAAACTCCAGATGACTCAAGGGTTAATTTGGCATCTTGCAATTTCGAGGGTTAGGCACTCCAATGGCACCAATCTTATATGAAGCACATAATTTCCAGGGAATGGGTACGATGGATTGAGTATGTCGGAAGCCTCTTTGCTAGGTTCGGAGTTGAACTATTTGACGATCCAAGGGGTGATTTCAAGGATTTGAGACAGGTAAACTCTGTTCAAGACTTTGTCGATCTTTTTGATGAACTGCTCACTAGAGTTGAATTATCAGAAGACCAGATTGTTAGTTGCTTTGTTAGAGGATTGAAACCAGAAATTGGTTTACCATTTAAGATGCTCGCACCAAGGTCACTAGCTAAAGCAGTTAACCTAGCTAGAATACAAGAACAAACTCTAGTTGTCCAAAAGCAAGTGTTTTCTGAACAATCAGCACTTTCCAATCCCAGAAATATACACATATTTGCTACTACTAACTCTTCTTTTTCCTATGAATCCAACCAACCAACTAAGAATACCCCAACTATTTCTAAATTTCAAAACCCCACCTTGGCAAAAAACCGAAAGCCTCAACTTAAGCATGCCAAATTGTTGTCACCAGATGAAATAGAGGAAAGAAGGAGTAAGGGATTGTATCTTAACTATGACGAAAAATACAGTTATGGTCATGTTTGTAAGAAAAAGAGGCAACTATTCTACATGGACGTAGAAGAAGGAGAAGGAGAACCCAAAGAAATAGAGGATGACATAATGGTAGACCCTGCTTAATTTTTTACCATGATTGGTCAAGGCCTAGACAGTGATAATGAAGGGGCCATTTTACCTCATGTATATGTACATGCTATGAATGAATCCCATGATTTTAGAACCACGCGAGTTATTGTGTCGGTGAAGGGCAAGGAAGTGCATCTGTTGATTGATACGGGCAGCACACACAATTTCCTTGACTTGAATAAGCAAAGAAGATAGGGTGTGTGATGATAGCTATCTCACCTTTTCCTGTATCGGTTGCTGATGGCAAGAAAATTCGAAGCAATTATGTGTGCAAGAAACTGGCTTGGAAAATGCAAGGGGTTTCATTTGATTCTGACATGTTAGATTTTCCTATTGGTGCATGTAACATGGTTTTGGGAATTCAGTGACAGATAACATTAGGAGACATTATGTGGAATTTCAGGAGGCTAAAAATGGAGTTTACTATTATGGGGCGCAAAATTTCCTTAAGAGGAATACAACCTGCTGCAGTAAAGATGGTTCATCAGGACAACATGGACAAGTTGCTAGCAAAACCAACAGAGCTTTGTATGATTTCGTTTGGGGTTTATAAACAGGAGGAAAATGGCAGCCTGTTATCAATTGAGGCAGTTCCAGACAGTGATGTAGAAGGGATTAATGATCTAGAGTGCATCTTAGAGGCATATAGTGATTTGTTCGAGGTTCCCAAAGACCTACCACCATCTAGACTCCATGATCACAAGATTATGTTGCAAGATTGGATATCTCATATAAACATTAGACCATACAGATATCCTACAGTACAAAAGGATGAAATTGAGAAGATGGTGGAGGACATGCTTCACTCGGGGGGTAATTAGGCATAGTACCAGTCCCTACTCCTCACCTATTGTCATGGTGAAGAAAAAAAATGGTACTTGGAGAATGTGTGTAGACTATAGAGAACTGAATAACCATACTGTGAAAGATAAATTCCCTATTCTAGTGATTGAAAAGTTATTGGATGAACTCCATGGTGCTTAGTATTTTTCAAAATTGGATTTAAGATCGGGCTACCATCAGATCAGGATGTTTGAATCTGATATCCCAAAAACATTAGGGCAATTATGAATTTATGGTCATGCCTTTTGGCTTAACCAATGCCCCTTCCACATTTCAGAACCTCATGAACCATAATTTTCTACCACATCTCAAAAAATTCATACTTGTATTTTTTGATGATATTCTAGTCTATAGCCAAAGCTGGAATGCTCACATGTCTCACTTAAGGGAAACTTTCAGGATACTGAGATCCCATGTGTTGTTTGTGAAAAAGAGCAAATGTGCCTTTGGTGCTCAACAAATTGACTACCTAGGCCACATTATTTCTGAATCGGGAGTAGCTATGGATACCCATAAGGTGGAGTAGTGCTGAATTGGCCTCAACCAATTACTCTTAAGGCCTTGAGGGGGTTCCTTGGCCTTGCTGGTTACTATAGAGGATTTATACAAGGTTTTGGGATCACTGCTAGACCTCTTTATGATCTCCTTAAGAAGGGCACTTTTCATTGGAACCCTGCAACTTCTACAACCTTTGAAGAACTGAAAGTTAACATTACCTCAGCACCTGTGTTGGCTTTTCCAAAAGCTTTGTGGTAGAAACTGATGCATTTGGAGGAGGGATTGGAGCTGTGTTGCTTCAAGACAATAGACCAATTACTTTTTTCCGTCAAGGGTTATGTGCAAAGAATCAAGCATTATCAGTCTATGAGAGAGAGTTACTTGCATTGGTATCTGCAGTACAGAAATGGAGACCATACCTATTGGGCAGACAATTTGTGATTAAGACTGATGACCATAGCCTAAAGTACCTGTTAGAACACAGAATTACTACACCAAGTCAGCAGAAGTGGTTGATTAAGCTGCTTGTCTATGACTATTCTATTGATTATAAGAAAGGGAAAGATAATGTGGTAGCCAATGCCCTTTCAAGGAAGGATGATCTAGTTCAGCGTAACAGTATCTCTGGAGTGGAGTCTCAACTATTAGAAGTAGTCAAGGCTTCTTGGTCACAGGACCCTTCATTACAGAAGTTGATCCATCAGATTCAAGGAGTAGGAGGTCATAAGCCCTATTTTAAGTTTCATGCTAGGCTGTTAATTAGGAAGGGCAAGATAATAGTAGGCTCTGTCCCTACTCTGAAGAAAGACCTCATGGATTTCTATCACACTAGTTCTAGAGGTGGTCATTCAGGCATGAGGGCTACTGTACAAAGATTAAAGCAGGATTTCTACTGGAAGGGAATGAAACCTGATGTTTATTCATTTGTTAGGCACTGTGCATTTTGTCAACAATGTAAATGTGAGAATGTTGCATACCCTGGCCTGCTACAACCTTTGCCTATTCCCGATAAGGTGTGACAAGATATTTCCATGGACTTCATTGAGGGTCTTCCTAATGCTGCAGGCAAGGAAGCTATTTTTGTGGTGGTTGATAGACTGAGTAAAGCTGTCCACTTCATGGCCCTAAAGCATCCCTACACAGCTTTAGAGGTAGCTCAATTGTTTATGAATGGGGTGTTCAAACTTCATGGCATGCCCAAGACAATTGTATCTGACAGAGATGCTGTGTTCATAAGCAAATTTAGGAAGTAGTTGTTTAGGCTACAGAAGGTGTCTTTTCTCACTTCGACTGCCTACCACCCACAAACTGATGGCCAAACTGAAGTGGTTAACAGGTGTTTAGAAGGGTATCTGAGATGTATGACTTTTGATAAGCCTAAAGAATGTCCTCAATGGCTCTCACTGGCTGAATGGTGGTACAACACCACCTTCCACACCTCTATCAACTTAACCCCCTATGAGGTGGTTTATGGACAGAAACCACCACCCCTTCTCCCTTACATGGCATTTGAATCTAAGTTGGATCTCGTGGATAGAAGTCTACAAGCTAGGGAGACTACTCTAAGGAGTCTCTAGTCTCATTTGGCAAGAGCTCAGAACAGGATGAAAACATAGGCTGATAAATGAAGTACTGAAAGGGAGTATGTAGTAGGAGATTGGGTATATGTGAAGTTAAAGTCATACATAGAAGTATCATTGAAAGCTCACACCTTCCAGAAGTTGGCTGCAAAGTTTTTTGGACCTTTTCAAATCATAGCAAGAGTGGGTTTTGTTGCTTATACTCTCGATTTGCCCCCTAATGCAAATGTCCATCCTAATTTCCAAATCTCTCAGCTCAAGAGGAATTTGGGCGACCACACTGCTTCTGTTGTTCTTCCTTTGGTTCGCTCAGATGATGGACATGTGTTGTTGGCACCAGAAGTTATTCTTGACAGGCGATTGATAAAATGACATGGCAAACCACTTACTCAATTGTTGATCAAGTGGTTTGACACAGCTGAGGAAGACAGTACCTGGGAGGATTACCAGTCATTCATTCAACCGTTTCCTTCTTTTTATCCTTGAGGACAAGGATGGTCTCAAGGGGGAAGTATTGATATGTGCCAATTAATAAATAAGTCGTTAGTTCGGTTAGAGGTCATGTGAGTCGCACATGCTAGTTGTTAGTCGGTTAACACTGTAGCCAAGTTAGTTATAACTAACTATGGCAGTCTACTTTTAATTCACGTGTATAAATAGGAGATCAACCCTAATTGTAAAGGTATCGAATTGTAAAAGATCAATAAACAATTCTCTCTCTTTCTCTTCTCAATTCCTCTGTTCTTAAGAACAAAAGGATGACCCCTTTTTTATTTAAAATTTGGCCACTTAATTTCTATTCTAACCGAATTAAACTTAGATATAGCCAAATCGAGTCAACATTAAAATAAGGTGAATAATTATGGATTAATTATTCGAGCTTCTTAATTTAAACAAGACAAAATAATTATCAAGACTTATTCATTACTTAAAATAGAGAACTAATTATACAAAATTATAAAATTCACTAATTCAAAGAAATAAATGCGTAATTATGCTAAACATTATTTTTAGGCTATTTATTAAATATTTATATAAAAGATGAAAATTATATAAACCAACATGTAAAATTATATAATTAGTTCTGAAAAATACTAACCAAAACTAATTAGAAAGAGATTTTAAAATATATATTTTTTTTGGGATTTTTCAAAGACGATTATTTCAAATTGTTTGAAATTGAAGAAGCTCGATAGTTAACTCGAATTGCATAGGGTCAAAATTGGGTGTCAACAACATGCTTTAAACTTTGTTATTTATGTTTATGCAAAGTTATTGTTATAAGTATTTGTTAGTACAGATTAAAGAACAAACATTAATTGAGTATTCAAACAAGTTTTCTCTACTGAAATTGTTGAAGGTACAATAAAAAAAAACCCGTACAAATGTGTAATTTCTTCGTCAACAACGCCATTTCTTCACATACAAGTATGCGATTTTGTGTTTTTTAGAAAATCTTGTGAGAGTTAATAACTTTGCATGCCCATATTTTTTGGTTTTTTTGTTGTTGTTATCTATTTTTACTAAATTTTATCAGTGGATATTATGAGTACTTTAGGGATTGAAAGTTCATTGAAGTGTTACTCAATTTTTGAGGTATGTTATTTCAAAACATAGGAACTTTTATGATTAGAATAATTTGGTATCATCATTGGATATCTCATAGTTTACTCCCTTTAGTGTATGTTTTTTCCTCGCTATTTTATTGTTTCCTTAAAATTATATTGATTATTTTTCGTTTGCTATGTATATGATCTCACTTGGACAAAGCTTTTCGTCCTTTTAATGTTTTTCTTTTTTCCTTCTCATTAGTCTCTACTAAATATTTTTGGTGTGAGTTATGACTATTTCTGGCAAGCTTAATTTGAAGAATATGAAACAAAACCTACTCTAAATAAAAGTAAAATCTTAAACTACAAAAGATATGTCTATGTTTTAACATAGAATTGTTGTCCTTCATTTCCCAAGCCATTGCTGAGCATTTGAGTTATCTAGGTTAGACTAATTTTTATTTTCTTAATGTTCGAGAATATTTCTTTAACATGAGTTTAGAATATAACATTTTAATATACTTGTACTTTCATAATGCAACAATTATACATACATATTTTTGAAAAAATCGTAAAGTTGCATTGATGAAGCATCTTGAAGGGCATTCAGATTAGCAGTTTAATGAAGAAGGAATTTCTAAAAGGGTCAACAATATTATTTTGTTGTTATTTCAAATTTATTTTCTCCTTCTATAAATTTTATTAGAGTAACAAAGTAACAAGTAACGGAAACTGGTGAACGTTTGACCTTAGACTAGTAGATTGTCTCTAAAAAAAATTATTTATGTTATTGTGTTGTACATTTTTTAACGGTCTTAACTTATTTATAACTAATATTGATTATCAAAAACATTCACATAATTTTTTTTTCATGAGTTATTCTAACAATAAAATTATCAGACACATATATTATGATAAATTATGTAAAAGATATAAATGATTAGATATCAATATATGTTTAATCATTAATGATATATTTAAATTTTTTGAGATATGTGATAGTGCCAAATCATTTAATTTTAGTTGAAATGTTCTAAAAACCTACTAAAATTGACTTTTTTTTTCTTATACCAGTCGATTATTGGAAAGTTTGTTCAAAAGCTTAGAAAGATTATTAATGCCCGTGCGAAGCGCAGGTAAATTACCAAGTCACAATAGAATCCACAATGCAGTTGTTTAGAGACTTTTGTTTATGAATATATTTTCTCTCTACAGTTTCTATGCTTTTAATTAGTTTTTAATTATGTAGGCCAGTTGGTCATAATAATAATAATATTATGTTTTTAGAGTACTTTTTGTTATCTGATTTATCATCTCTACAATTTGCAGTTGCAAGCTTCCGCACGACGCCCTAATCACTTTCATAACCCAACAATAACTTGGTTTCTCAAGAATTTCTTTGGTGAGTTTAGATAACGTGTACCTATAAACAAACGATACAAAGGAGATAGTTAAAAGATTTGAACAAATCGATAAACTTAAGTGATATATTGCCACATAAACCCATCTAGATTCGTCCATGAAATAGCTGTGTGTCTAAAAAGAAAAACTTATTAAGTGAAAAATTGAAATAACTTTTCCAGCAAAGAAAAGGTTAGCCCAGAAAAAAAAATACAATGATGCAAAACAAAGAGCTTAGGAATTTTCTTTACAAGGGTGGTTGCCCTCTCTTGTTTTAGGCAATGATTTTCAAAAAAAAAAAAAAACAAGCAACATATAGTACTGGATTTGTTTGTCTGCGTTACTCTATGTATGTATGTTGGTTAATTTTCTCATTTTTGATACATAAAATTTGAGGCGGTAATGATGATATCTTGTGATTCTGGGCTAACTGAATCGGGGATGGAGACTGCCGATCCGTATCTTGGCTACTAATACTAACAAAACTTACTTATATTTATGAGTAGACTTAAACATTTTGCATAAATAGATAAAGATATAAAACACACCACATGTATCCAAAGGTAATACTGGCAACACCAGATTTACTTTGCCCAACACTATCATTGCGCCTTTGATACGATTTTAAAATCATGAAGGGGGAATAATAATCTTTGCTCGTCATTTGTATTAACACTGCTTGTCTTTTCCAGTAAGTTGTTGAAGATGCCGAACATGTTTCTTTCCAACCTTATGTGCCTCCATCATCTTTTCAGAGAAGGTCCCTATTTTGCATGTGTCACACCAAACGTGAACTCCCTATTGTTTTGCTTTTCATGAGCTGTGTTGTTTCTCAAGTTATCTGCATTGTTATCAATCAACAAGGATGGTGGATCATTAACGTCTGGACTTGATATCAGATCATCGCAAGGACGTTCCACAAGCTGGATGAATTTTAATTTCTTTGGAAAAAGACCAATGCTCTAGTTTTTATTCTCCTCCTTGTGTTTGTGTTTTTTCCCTTGGAAGTGGGCATTCAGGCAATACTGGAGCACTGCTTAATGAAGGTTTGTCAGCAACCTCTTTAGTTAGAGTTATAGCTTTCCATTTTTCTCTAGAGAAAATTGTGTCAGGCTTAGCCTGTATCAACACCAAAAGAAGCACTTCTCAGAAATTTAAACACCTCGTATATGGTTTACGGATTTGAAAGCATTGACGAATTCATAAACATTAAATGAATGTATAAAAGCAATAGTAGCTTCTACTAAAGCAGGGAACAACGACATGGGGAGAACATGCTTTGGAGCACATTAAAATGAAAGCATAATCTGACCTGATGATGCTCAACCAGACCAATACTCAGTTGTATAAGAATAAATATCGTTACCATTGATAAAATTTCATTTCTGACTGTTATCTATTCCTGGAAATTATTTCTTAGGTTTGGTTTCTCAATTTAGAGATGACTTACCTTGTAATGATATTAACAAATTTAAATAGCATTCTGGTTATGTAAACTAGTCACCAGAAAACCACATACATGACTAGATGGAATACCTAAAGGAAGAAAATCAGGGAATCTAGGCCTTTTTTCGAGAATCAAAACAAATATGATGACACAACACTATCCTGAATAGGTTTTGATAATGAAAACATGGACTAGGTTCTCAAGAGAAAAACGAACGGAGAAAGACACGTGGAACTAAGATGTTCTATTTAAGGAGAAGTTTGCCTAGAGGAGAACTACTCTCCTTGTAGGACTGAACTAGGGGTTCAGGTAGTCATGTAAATAGATAATGAGCATAATGAGAACATTAGCTTTCGTAATCATCAAACGAGTTTTTCTAAGCAAGAGCAAAGACGGAGTGAAGAAGCAAAACTGCGGAAGAAAGAAGAACTAGAATTAGGTTTTCTTTCTGAAGCTAGGTGTTTGGTTAGATCAACTTAGAATCGTTGATGAGTGTTGGTTATTCTATGTGTGAAACTGAGCTTGTGAGGTTTGTAACAATAAGTGAATTTGACTTCACAGAGAGTTTGTAACAAGAAGTGGGTTTGACTTCCAGGAGATCAAAGTTAATAGTTATATTTAATCATTACAGTTAAGGTACTAGAGTTAGTCTCTTTGATTATTGAGTTGTAATCTAGAGTTTCTCTTTGAAGTTTATCGAGAAGTTGTTGAAATCCTACACGTTGTAGGTCAGGGTTAGCAAGGAGGCTTTTCATGATAAATCTCTATGTCACACTTACGTTATTATTTTCGCTATTACTGCAAAAACCTAGTTCTTGTATTTATTAGCTTATTATGGTTTCTTCAATTAGTCTGATCTTTTCACTTAAAAGGTTCAAACCTTGTAAATGATCAATGGTTGCACCACCTACTACACATGAAGGAGCGTCATGGACAATAACACCGCCATTCAGTGGAAAGTCTTACGGATGGTGGAAGAACATATGTTACAACTCAAGTCCAAGGAGAGAAAGGAATGGGATGTTGCTGAGAAGTTGGCAATTCATAACAATGCAAAGGCTAAGAAAATCTTGATCTGTGGAAGAGTGACAAATGAATATAATAGAATTTCAACATGTCCAGACGTGAAAGTGAGATGGGAGACATCGCAAACAACTCATGATTGGACAAGTCAGTTAAAGAAATCCATAATTGATAATCTGAATAGGTAGTATGAGTTGTCCAGAATGATGGAAGGAAAGATAATTCAAAACATGCATACCCAATTCTCTACCATCATTAATGAAATCTACTCACTAGGAGAGATAGTACCCACTGGAAGGCTATCAGAAAACTTCTGAATGTTGTCCCTGAATCATTGGAAACTAAAGTTGAAGCAATTACTGAAGCACATGACCTAGAAACTATGATGATGGATGAGCTTTTTGGAAATTTCATGACCTATGAGCTGAAAAATAATCATGAAAAGGACATATGAGACAAAAGGAAAGATAAGAACCTAGTCCTTAAAGCAAAAGAAAAGGATGATTCCCGGGAAGAGAATATTTGTTTACTGACAAAGAGGTTCCAACAAATGCAGAAGCATAGATCATTTGAGAAACCCTCAGAAGATGACCGACAAAGACATCAGAGAACAGTTATGCCACAAATGCAGAAGCCTAGATCATTTCATCAAATTTTATCCCTTGTGGACTCTAGAATACAAAAGGAACAAACCAGAAAAGGAAAAAAAGATCAAGAACGATAAATACAATCCTTCAAATCATAGACTATGCAATCAAGAGGCTAATTTATCTATGAAATAGGGTTTTGCGGCAATGGGAAATTCATCTGGTGAAGAATCTGATGAGGGAGGACTTGAAAACCAATCCTTGCCTGCAATGGAAGAAACAGGGAAGTATGAATTTCTTGCGCTGATGGAAATAACGGAGTGAGATGATGAAGAGAAGCTATATGAGTTCGAAGAAACAATCATGACACTAATGGTTGGAACAGACTCAAAAGAAGATGAAGATGATAAGATGTCCAAGGTAAGTTTTCATCAAATTAAAGAAAATTTTCATCTTTATTCAAAGAAGAAAATAGAATCTCTATTTTGTACCTTCATAGATGCTATATCACTCAATAAGTCCTAAAAAGAGAAAATGTCAAAAGACTATGCATCTCTAAGAAAAAATAATTAATGACTTCAAATCCTCTAGGAAAGAGACACTACACCATTTTAGGTCTACGGCCACACTAAATCTGGACAACGCTTATAAAGTGTTGCCTAAAATACTTTTGGGAACGCTTTAAAAGCGTAGCCCAAGTTTTTAACTTTTGGCTTCAATAATATTGACAACACTTGTAAAGTGTTGCCTAAAATGGTATAGGCTACATTTTATAAGTGTTGTTACAGTATGATATAATTGGCAACACTTATTTACATATATGACCACACTTTTAAAATGTCCTATTTTTATAATTGTAAAAACAACACATTACAAGTGTTGCTTAAAATTTTCACTAAAATTTTAACTCTCCCTCCAACATTTTTAACTCTCCCTCCCATTTTTATTGGCCAAAAATAATAATTCAGAAAACATTAATAATTAATAAAACATTAATCAGAAAAATGACATACTACTTTTCTATGGAGAACTGAAGAGGGAGCTGAAGAGCTGAAACCCCAAATCAGAATCGAAGAATTGATGAAGAGCTGAAGATCGCTTTTTTCACGGAACCGCTGAAAAGCTGAAGATCGAAAATAGAGCTGAAGAGCACTTATACGATTCCGTTTTTCTCGCTCCACTTTTAGTCTTTCTGATTCAATTACTTTTTTGTTTGTTTGTTGATTCGTTGTATTCACTTTAGTGTTAATCTCTTGAAACTTCATTGTTGAAATCCCTTTTTGGGATGTGGGTTTTGTGCTTTTGCCATTCTTGTTTTTCTGATAGCTTAAATTACATGGGTGTAGAGTTTGAGCTGGAGTAGGGTCATGTATTTTGCATTCACTTCGGTGATAATCTATTGAAACTTCATTGTGAATAATCTGTTTTTGGGATGTGGGTTTGTTTGCTTTTACCATTGTTATTGTTCTGATAGCATAAATGACATGAGTATATAATTTAAGCTGGAGTAGATTCATGTATGTTGTAATTACTTCAGTGTTAATCTCTTTGAAGCTCATTGTGAAATCCTTCTTTTTATTTGTGTGAGAATGGTAACTCGATTGTGACAATTCCTTTTTGGGATGTGGGGTTTTTTTTCTTTTAAAATTCCTTGATGTTCTGTTTGTTTAAGGTGCATAGGTATAGGATTTGAGCTGGAATGAGTTCATGTATCTAGTATTCACTTCAGTGCTAATCTCCTCAAAGTTCATAGTGACAATTTCTTTTTCGGATGTGGATTTTTCTTTTCTTTTTCCTTTCTTGTCGTTCTGTTAGTTTAAATTACATGGGTTTAGAATTTGGGCTGGAATAGGGACAATATGTTGATGCATTCTGCCAACCACAAATTTGATAGGCCTGGCGAAGCTGAAGCCTCCATTCAAAAGAGACGGAGCAACAACTATAGGTACTAGTTTCCCACTATGCGAAAATATTTATTCTACTTCAAATTTGGAACTATTGCTAATTACATGATCTTTCTAGGGAATTCTAGCCAGGTCAGTGATGGTGCGGCTGCAGTGCTTCTATGAAGATAAGTATAGCTATGCAGAAGGGACTTCCAATTCTTGGTGTTTTCAGGTAAGCTATATTCTTTGCATATGAATAGAGATTGTTCTTTTGTGGTTAGTACTGATCACCATGATGCTCAATATACACTATTAGTCGGATAATTCGCAACTATATTCAGGCAGTAGCTATTATGTGCTAACAAAGTCAAATATGCTTTTAAAAGGTAACAATAATATGCCCTTTAAGATAAAAGGGGAAATCAATAACATAATCGGTTGGTATTTTATCTCAATCTTGAATCCACGTTCTTCTTTCATTGTTCTCTTTTTCCATTTTTGTAGATGCGGCAATAGCAATGCTTTTAGATACAAACAAACTAACTTAACACGAGTTTTGATGCTACTGTTTTCATTAACAAGATTTGTGACTACATCAACTGCCCATTGAATGATACCATTGGCTTCTTGATAGTTCTAAGCATCTTTGTGCATGTTCAACTTATTAGCAAGATGAGGCAAAGCTCTAGCATCACAATCAGTTGTTGGTGCTCCGACTACACATAAAATTGAAAATCTAAAGAAGTCGTCTGATAGATGCAAGAGTTAAGAACTACACAATATGTTATTTATATTTCACATTTCCACTTCCTCTGTTATTTATATTTCATATTCACACTAGTATTATTTAGATAAAATTATTCGTGGAACCTTCTTTACACTTGCTTATGCTTTGTGGTTTATTATCTTTAGGGAGGACCATCCCTTAGCTACTATATCAACAACTTTAAGCCCATGAAAGTAGTCCAAGCCTCAGCACACTTGCCACAAATATTGTGTTGTTATAGTGGTCTCGATAATTTCTTTCTTTCTTTTGGAGACAGATACAACTCTCCAGAAGATAACGTTAAGCAGTTGTAAGCATACAATGTAGTCATTCTGAACTCGCTCACTCTAGTTTGGATGAATAATATTACTAATTTGTTGAATATTTTTTTTTTAGATACACACTCTGTATAACTAAGAAATATTGTAAGATGCTAACTTTGGAGATATTGACTTCGTCAACTGCACATTCACTATTTTCTATCATCATTGTAAGTGTAACTCTTTAGGATATTTTGATTATCGTCGTGTGGCTTCTTTGATTTGTATGTCTTTTTATTCGATAGTTTTTTTGTTTTTTCTTCTAAAAACTACATGTTGAGCATTCATTTAGGTAGCTTTCAGCTGTGATGTGTGTTGCAAAGTTAAAAGTTGTAGTCTTTGCTTACCATCTCCGACTAAGAACTGTACGAAAACAGGAGTTTGATTGCATGACAGGCTCCCATTTTTTTTCGGGTGGCTTTACAGGTAATCTGCAATTACCTATGTGATGCCTTGTTTTGCTGACCCTTTTTCTCTAGTTTTCACCATTTTTAAATTCTAATGTTTGTAAGCTGATGAATGATTGTTAAGTAGGAACATCAAGTATGGTGACAACTCTCTAGAAAGAAACAGAATGATTTACTGTTGTAGCTGCCTGCTTGAGTCCTTTAATTTCCTCTCCACCTTGATCTCACACAATTTGTATTATCTGTGCTATAACTTTGGATTGGATTTAAAGGGTTGTTATTCTGTAAATAGTACTGACACCATGAGGCTCAATATACCATTAGTCAGGTAATCTGCACGTAGTTATGTGACGTCCAGTTCTGCTCTTGTTTTCCTGATGCTCGAAGAGGAATGGTGATAGCTGAGGCTGAAGGCCATTATAATGTAGGTATCCTATGTTCAAAATTCTGCAAAACTTGATGAATGGTACACTGGAAAATTGCAGCCAGACTGTCGAGACATGAAATCGATCTCCAGCAGTCCAAGCCATTACATTTGCAGAAAGAAATAGATTTTTGAGATGAAAACTATTTCCTCTATCCTACTAAGCCTGAAGTTAGAGCAGAAACTAACATCAGTTGTTGATCATCTTGTTCAGGAATTAGCTTGCTCGGGAAAGTATTCCAACAGGGACCCGAAAATATAACCCGGCCGAACCACAACAGTTCTTTTCCGATCATTACTAATGATATTTGCTTACTTGAATTTTCACTTGCGATTTCTGGTATTTTTATATGAAGTAGGTGAATAGTGAAATGTTTTACGGGTCTCAAGGACAATGGCAGCTGTGTGTGAAGATCATGAAATTTATGTGAAGATAATGAAATTTCCTACTATCAATTATTAGTTTGGACGTAAATGATCAACACAAGTATATTGAATATTGCTTATTTTTTGCCAGCTGGTGCATCTATAGATTACAAGATTATAGGATTTGGATTATAATATTAGCACATCCAGCTTACTATATGACCTTAAAATATTCATGTATATTCTGTCCACTCACCTTTTATTTCTTCTTTATTTTACAGGCTTCCCCTGGCCCCAAAAAGATTGTGGGTGTTTTCTACAAAGCAAATGAATATGCTGAAATGAACCACAACTTTTTGGGTTGTGCAGAAAATGCCTTGGGGATACGTGAATGGTTAGAATCTAAAGGTCATCAGTACATAGTCACTCCTGAAACGAAGGACCAGATTGTGGTCAGTTACTGCTAATCTATAATCTCTCATGTTCTATCCATTACTCCACTGAAGCCTATCCATTTCTAAAGATAGTCCCTTTACCGATTTACTCTTCATGCTTGTACAACTAAACACATTTTGAAAGGAGTAGTTTTTTTTTCCGTTTAAAACATGCATGTATGTGTTTAGGTTTTAAAAAATAAATGGCTCACGCGAGGAGAATTTAACGGTCATAGCAGGAACATTTATTCCTGATCTCCATGTGTTGATTTCGACCCCTTTTCATCCTGCCTATGTCATGACTGAAAGGATCAAGAAGGCAAAAAATTTACAACTTCTGCTGATAGGTGGAATTGGATCAGATCATGCTGATATGAAAGCGGCTACTGCTACTGGATTGACAGTAGCAGAGGTCACTGGAAGCAATACTGTCTCAGTTGCGGATTAAGATGGATTCTGAGCTAGAGAATCAAATTGGAGCAAAATTTGAGGAAGATCTCGATAAGATGATGTCGAAATGTGACATAGTGGTCATCAATACGCCTTTGGCATGATGCAAAAAACATTTGATATTCTTTCTGTGTGAACCACTGCTACGAGTAATATGTTGTTAGAGATCATGTTTTCTTTACCTTCTTCCTTTAATTTTCTATTTCGAACTTTGTCATCAGTTAGAGGTCATCAATAGGATGATAGATGTTCTCAGCAACTTGTGTTGCCAGAATAATATGATTGCCAATGAAGTATTTTTAAAATTCTTGGAGATGTAAGAGTAGTTTCATATCTTGTTGAATTGCCGAATCCTTTGAAGAAAGAAATACTTCTAAAACTATATTGAGTGCTTTCTTTTAGTTATTTTCCCTCAAATTTAGGATACAGTGGAAATGTTTGGTACCCACAACCAGCTCCCAAGGACCATCTGTGGCGCTACATGCCAAACCAAGCTATGACTCCTCACATTCTGGGACTACCATTGATGCACAGGTTTGTAAATACTCTGTTTTCTCCAATTTCTTTAGGCTTTTCTTATTCTTTACTTTCACGACATTATAATTGTGAGCAAACTGAGAGAAGCTTGTTACTAGCAATTTTGCAGTTGAGGTATGCAGCTAGAACAAAGGATATGTTGGACAGGTACTTCAAGGGTGAGGATTTCCCTGCGTTTGGGCTGCAAGTGCTCATATTATAATTGTTGTTATTGGTTCAAGCGTTTTATCTTTGGCTTGCTATTGCTCAACTTGGTTGGATTGATGGTACTATTGTTATGCTTTTATTTCTTTTGTTACTTATTACATCATATTTGGAGTAATAGAAATCCATCTTCTCACAAATTCCAGATTTTGATCAAATTTGATGGCTTTCAATTGTTGTTGTTGTACTTTCTTTCACCTGCTCGACGATCAGTCTAGGTTTAGGCATTGCTCAAGTAGCAGGTTTGTCACCTTCTAGCCTACTATTGCTACATTTTTGGAGGGTTCGGGAAACATTACAAGTTCTAACTTTTATGTACCTTTTTTATTTGAAGAAACTAAAAAATTGGAGGAAGTTTAACTGGAGTTAGCATTGGAACTGTGACTGAAATGCAAAAAGTTTGGAGAACTTTACAAGCACTATGAGCTATTGCTTTTGCCAATTCTTACTCCCTCATCCTTATGGAGATTCAGGTAACGATATGGAGCATTTTTCATTCATTCCTCGTAGTCTAACTTGATGCCGTAGTAATTTCCTATATAATACAGGATACAATCAAATCCCCACCTTCAGAAGCCAAAACAATGAAAAATGCAACTCTAATTAGTGTATCAGTAACAACAGTTTTCTACATGCTCTATGTTTGTTTTTGCTATGCAGCATTTGGAGACCATACTCCTGAAAATTTACTAACTGATTTTGGATTATACGACCCTTATTGGCTACTCGATATAGCTCTCATTTGACCTTTTAGTTAATTAGAGTGGCTCAAGAGTACCATCTTCATTTGAATCTTCGCTTTTACATAGTTTTAACTAATACAATGCATACTTGCAACACCTTCTGTAGGATTTTGGAACTCCGACTTCTCCAGCTGACGAAATAGAGAACAGACTTCTTCTGGCATGACGCCGAGCAGAATACTCTGCTCGAACGCATGCTCTTACCCAAAATCTTGTTGCTGTCCATTTTACACAAACTGAATCTGACCGTACACGTATAACTCCACCGCAACCTACTGTGTTCCTTCAAAACAAAGCAAGTTAGCATAAGCAGGAAGAAGTACGAGCATCAACAAGCAAGCAAATGTTGTTCTTCTGCCACATCTTTGCCCCAGGGAGCTGCTAGTTGGTTAGTTCTGGCTACTCCAAGAAACACTGCCTCAGATGAACTATGGTGTACACATATGTAGAATATTGCTTTATAAGTATGTGTACAAGTATGTGTATGTACACAAGACATACTATCTTTTGAAATTTATTGCAAATTTATATATTTGAATTACTTATTAGCCAAAATGCTTGAGATTATTTATTGCATAACAATATTGGTGTTTTTTAATTAGAAATTGTGGCATATAAATATTTTATAGCCAAAATAGTATTACCACACTTAAAAGTGTAGTCATAGGACTGTAAATTATGGTATGCACATGGGCAAGGACTACACTTCAAAGTGTTGTCATACATTAGATAGAAAAGGCAACACTTTAAAATCGTTGTCATACATTAGATAGAAAAGGCAACACTTTAAAATTGTGGGCAATAAGGAAGCTAAGGCCACGCTTAAAAGTGTAGTTGTATGAGATAGAAATGTTGCTATATGAGGTACATAAAAGCGTGGCCAATTTGCCATTTAGGCTACGCTTTTAAGCGTCGCTGATTAGGCAACACTTGAAAAGTGTTGCCTAAACTCTAAGGTTACTCCTCTTTTGGCCACCCCAGGAAAAGTGTTGCTTAAAGTCCAAAAGTGTAGCCTTTTATCAAAGGCCACACTTTTCGGTAGTTTAGGCTACACTTTACTGGGGTGGCCGTAGGCCTAAAATGGTGTAGTGAGAAAAATATTAAAAACAATGTTCGCATGGCTCAGGAGGATAATGTAAATGTCTGAAGTAACAACGTGCATTCCATGACTAAAAGGAATGAAGTTCTTGTTGAGGAACTTCAAAAGACAAAAATGGAATTAGAACAAAATATGAGATGGACAAAATCCTCCGCAATGTTTGGTAATATCAAAAAGAGTCAATCATCAACTAGACAAAATCTTCAAATTTTGAACCCATGAAAATTTAATCCTAAATCCTTCACTGAGGAATACATGTTTCCAACAACTAGAGATTATGAGGTTACTTGGTATTCATCAAGATTGTTGTTTGTGCATGAGAAACTACACACAGATGAAAGTAAATAGAAAATAGATTAGTGATGCATCATCAACTTAACTTTGAATTGAATAAATAACAGACTTGAACATTCTAACCCAGGCCATCCATCCACAAAAATAGAGTGAAACAAATGCAAAAAGCTACTTTAAAAACCTTGTTTTTCCATAATAGCAGTAATATCACTGCTTTCAAACTTTTTCACTACTTCATTTGATTTCAATGTAACAATTATTGTAAAGCTTTTAATGTTCAAAACTAAAATAGTCATTATTATAAAGATTTTCTAACTACTTTTACATGAGCCGAGAATCTATCAGAAACTTTATCTCCCACGTAGGTAAGGTCAGGGGGAGCTAGTAAGGGCTCATGGGTTCATGCAAATAAATTACATTGTTAAAATTATTTTTTATGTATATAAAATAGATGTTGACCCCCCCCACCCCAAGACTTCTTCATGCGTTTATCTCATTAAATTTTGAACCCCTTCATATCCGTCACTGAGTAAGGTCACCTTCCCCAGACCCCACTCCTAAAATTATATTGGCTATACATGTTTATACTTCAATTTATAGAAGAAAAAACTTGAAAGAGGCAATGCACATAACCTTAGTTGATAATTTTAACCACTCAAAAACCAAGAAAGAGAACATGCTAAGTGAATGACATTGAGACCTGCCTGTGGAGTAAATCCCTAAGACAAAATAACTATACAGATAGATAAAACAAATTTATCAACTCTGAAAATCAGCAATTTAAGAGTTAATAAACACGACAAACAATAAACAAGAACACGAACCAACATGATTTTTCTAAGGCTAGTGGGTTGCACTTGTAAAATCTCTGCCTTTGGACTTTGATTCAATGTTGAAATATTTGGTTCCACAGCACGGTGGCGAAAAGGAGTCTCTGAGATGTGATCCATGTCATGTCTAGACACAACAGAGACACCCATTCCCATTTTTTCCTTAAACAACATGGATCGGCCTGATTCTTGAAGAATGAAGAAAATCTATCTCCTCGAAACATTGCTATTTATCTTTCCATCATACACTCTCTACTTACTTCCAACTCCAAAATCTACTTTCGAGCAAACTCTTATGCAATGATCTCTTTTGTGATACGCTCCTTATCAATCTCATTCCTTATTGCCTCAACCACATTACTACTACGGTTCAATGACTCGGGCACCAGCAAACCAACTAAAACAAAAGGGATGGTGTATAAATGCACTTTTACACAGAATAAAACAAGTTTATATTTTCAAGACAAACCTATAGAGATGGTGAGGTTAGTGGAACCTGAAATCTGATAAGAGGATGGATACTCCAACACTATAGCTACAACTGCAAAAGTTTTTTGATATTTAAACCTAATTAAATATTTTTAACAAACATTCTTATATTCTTTAAATAGATTAAAAACTTTTTTAATGTTCCAATCTTATGCCCAAACAGAGTTGGATCTGACATTTTAGAAGACGATAAGTCAAACAATGTTGTAAAATTTTACCTTGGATTTGTTGCTATTGCTTTAGACAATGTGGCTATCAGTCGCATGTTTCTTCAATCTAGTTCATGTTGTAGCTTTTTCTCAGATTTGTCTAAAAAAATTATGTAAGTCTTTATTAAATTCTTTTTTCTTCTTCTAATTAGTTTAGGTCAAACATATCATAAATTCTATGTAATAAGGTTGTTTTGACCAAAACAGGTCATTATGGACACGTGTCATGATGCCTCATGGTAAAACGATTTCCAAAGTTTGAATTTAATAAATATAACTTATTTATTTATTAACCCAATGATTTTCATATTTCTTTTTGGCTCTTTTGTTTTCTATTCCCTAACTTGCCTTAATTACCAATGGTCTATGAGATCTGTTATCTAAAAGTTTTTCAATAGCTTCATGTCGTTGGAACCATATATGTCATGCCGTGTTAAAATTACTATTGATTGTCGCATCAAAAGCAAGCCGAATTGAAGTGTTTTTCATTGGCAGCATGGACTCTATCCTTTTTAAATTTTATTTTCCTGGTATATGGCGGACCACTAATGGTCTCCATATGAGACTAAAAAGATAAAACTAATCTCCAACCTTGACAAACAAGTACTTGGTGCATCTTATCCTTTTGATAATGGTGAAACAAGTAGATGAAGAGTTTAAACATTAAAATTTTGCATAGATGTTATGATGGGTTTGAACCTTTAATTTGAATTTTGGCGTGAAAACAACCTCTTAGAAACTTGGCGAAGAAATGGAGTGTCCTATCCTTTCAGCCACATTGACTTCTCACTACAGCTTCACAAAAATATGTATGTCTTGATGCAAGACATGCAAAATAGAAAGACAGTTGATCCTACAAAATAAGTACTCAATGGTATGGAATATGTCAAAAATACATATCAAAATACCTCCTGGATTGATCAGAATCAATTTATGAAGTTGACTTATAAATCTGATATTACTACAAAAGTAGGGGATTGAATTACTAACCTTTACGAAGATTTTTGATGATTTTTTTTATATTTGCCCTAGGTCATTCCCTTTCTCTTCTAAAAAAACATTGTTGGGTGATAATGAGTGATTTTGGGAATTTTCCCTACATTTACAGTAACTTACACCGCTATAGTGGCCCAAACCAACTACTTTTTTGTCCGCTCGATTTCTTTTATTTCACTTGTAAAGATGGGATGTGTTGTTATAGTATCATATATTAAAGAATATAATGTGACAGTCTGTAAATTAGTTTCACTACAACATTTTAGGCCTACGGCCACCCCAGTAAAGTGTAGCCTAAAATAGCAAAAAGTGTGGCCTTTGATAAAAGGCTACACTTTTGGACTTTAAGCAACGCTTTTCCAGGGGTGGCCGAAAGAGGTATAACCTTAGAGTTTAGGCAACACTTTTCAAGTGTTGCCTTATCAGCTACGCTTAAAAGCGTAGCCTAAAAGGCAAATTGGCGACGCTTTGATGTACCTCATATAGTAACATTTCTATCTCATACAACTACACTTTCAAGCGTGGCCTTTGCTTCCTTATTGCCCACGATTTTAAAGTGTTGCCCTTTCTATCTAATGTATGACAACGATTTTAAAGTGTGGCCTTTTCCATCTAGTCTATGACAACACTTTGAAGTGTAGTCCTTGCCCATGTGCATACCAGAATTTACAGCCCTATGGCTACACTTTTAAGTGTGGTAATACTATTTTGGCTATAAAATATTTATATGCCACAATTTCTAATTAAAAAACACCAATTTTGTTTTGCAATAAATAATCTCAAGCATTAAATTGGCTAATAAGTAATTCAAACATATAGATTTACAATAAACTTCAAAAGATAGTATGTCTTGCATACATACACATACTTATAAAGCAATATTCTAAATATGTGTACATAATAGTTCAAAAAGTACTCTTACAATAGTTCAATATATTCTAGCAATGAATATATTTCACAAAATCAAACATAATGTATTCAAACTTTTACAACAGTTCAAAAACTCTTCATCATCCACTTCAATGAGATCCTCTTCAAATTTGATCACCTCCATTTCCCTACACATTTAAAATGTACAACAAAATTAGATTGCAGCAGTTATAGAAGAGGCAAGAAGTTCCAGATTGCAGCAATTCCATATTGCAGATTACAAACTGCAGATTTTTTGAGTTCACTTTGCAGATTCTGAGGCAAATTAAAACCAAATTGCAGATTGCAGATTACAGTTCCAGTTCCAAATTAATTCCAGATTGCAGATTACAGTTCTAGTTCCAGATTAATTCCAGATTGCAGATTATAGTTCCAGATTAATTCCAGATTGTAGATTGTAGATTACAGTTCAGGTTTGCAGATTTATTGAGTTCCAACTTGCAGATTACCAGTGTCTAAATGATCGTGGATAAGAACAACCAGTCGATTTCATCCAAATATTATCAGCTCGAATGAGCCTAGAAGTCTAGATGTTTTTAAGGAACTTCTAACTCCCCATACACATTTTAAGTCTAGATGTTTACTAAACCTTTTTGCTTGGAGTAATCTCTCTGATGTAACTAACTTAGTAGATCTTTTGGATTTTTACAGACCAAAGAGAGAATCTACTGCAAGGACCATGACAACGAGCAGTGAAATATTATGAATTGAGTGACATTTTGTAGCCTCACAAGCATCAAATTCTGAAAGAAATATGTTACCTGAGGTCGAAGGATACGATCCATTTCCAGCATGATATCCTCAAGCAAACAACCTTCATCACGACCTTTATAGTGAGAGAGAAGATTGTTGGCATGGAACAAATCATAAGAACGTGGGTACGTGGGGAATGGATCACACCTACAAAAACCAGTCAGCATCATTATAGCACCTTTTAATCAGAATAGAACTTTATAAGGTATAACTAATTCATAACACCCTACCAGTCATGAAAAGTCCCTATAAGACCCCTATCATAAATGGCAGAGAGGGTGTTGTTCATTGTTACAGGAACTACATTCATCACCCAGATCGGCCATGTATTGAGAGCAACTGCAAATCTACCAAGGGAAGCACTCATGTCCATTACATTAAGTATTTATTTCTCGTTTGCATCCATCAGTCTCCAGTAATGGCGAACTTGATCTTGCCAATAGATTGTATCCGCTAAGAACTTTTCTCGATCAATACCTGCAGCAAACAGATTATAACATGTTTAAGCAAGCATTCTTTCCCCAAAAGAAAGTAAAAAATAATTACTCATATACGTTTACCAATGTTAAAAGAAAATGGCTTCAAAGTTTATTTGGAGCTCAGTTGCATTCTTCCTAACTACATCTAGTTGATCTATTACTTTCATCAGAAGTATATGATCATGACTAAGATTCTTGTAAAAATTTTACCCATTATACTATAGTTTTATGGTTCCATACACATTAGAGGGAACACTCATAGTATGAAAAATAAAGGTGTTACTACAATCATAATTACTGCTACTTATACTAAATGAAAAAAGGGTGTTTTTCTCGCTCGTGATTACCAATCTGAAGGGATATTTTAGAAGACTTATTTGAAGGAATATAAGACTTTACATTGTATTACATTTTCATTCATTTTAAGATTAATGCCAAAACTAAACAACTGGGCAACAGAATAATCAATTAATTGAATAGAACACCAAGGAAAAAAATTAACAAACCTAACCGACTAAGACTTTGTGAATACTCTGAAAGACGTTGTGGCCGAAGCGATAGTTTCTTTGTATTAGATGATGTGTCACTTAGGGTAATACAGTTCCCTCAGAGGTGTTTTCCATGATGGTTTAAAATCATCCTGAGAATCACAGATGTTTACAAGTTTCTCCTTTGCATTATGCTGGAGACATGAATTATTTTCTTGTTTAATCCAAATTGTTGTTTGAACTTCCCGTGCAATGAGCTTCCAGCACATTCCAGAAGTTAGATGTACTAATTTGTCCCATATCTGTGGAAAATCCTTATCCTTTCTATAAGTTGGTGGAGCCGAATAGACAAAGTATCCATCTGATTTTAATAGACTGTTCACTTCATTGAGTAGAATACCATCTGCACCAACACCTAGGAAATTAGCGAATGAACACATGGACCTTTTTATCCAAACCGAATATTTACCATGCGTACATGACACACAGAGCTACCAAAGAATTCTCATGCTATGTTGCTTGGACTCATCAAAAATACCAACATGTGTGTATTGGATCCTCCGAAAGCTATGCATTACCTGAGGATCCGACACGGTGCAGCAATAATTTTGGAGGGTCCAAGTAACATAATTCTCATGTAGACTATGCAGTTGTCAAGAAAGGAATCATAACAACATCATGCAGAAATGCAAACTATGTGGTCATACCATATGAAAAACGCATATCGCGTAACTTCCTTCTTTCACCATGAAGAAACAGAGTTATGTTCTTAGTCTGAGACTCTGAGCTACGACAATTTAATAGTAATGAGAGTTTGTTAAGTAGACTTCATTAATGACTAGAATTATTTAAGAGTTTCAAGACTATTACCAAATGGAAAGAGGAGCTACATGTGCATAGTAGTATGATAGGCAAACAATGGCATTTGTCTTTCAAAATCAGATGAATGCTATCCTATGCCTAGAGGACAGGAATCTTCGAGAAAATCCAAAGTATGATTGAGTAATGAGGACTTGTTTTGTGAATGTACATTAGCTTTGCTTTTGACATGATAACGAATTCCAAAAGTACAATTTTTGAGAATCTAAATGTCGTTTCAGTAATGAATGTACAGGATGTAGGAAGCCAAATATTCACTAAAAGTCTCCAGAGTTCATCCCAAAGCAGTAACATATAGTAGAAACACATTTAAGTTTTAAGATTTTCCTATATAATGAACGCAACACTCACCATTTTCAGGCCAATCAACTCGACATCTGGAACAATGAACCATCTCAAAAGAGTTGCTAGGATATGGCAGCTGTTTTATTGCTATAGAAGATATTGTTGAACCGATTCCTCGTTCCAAAGCAAACTGAATTTGGTTCTCATGACCATCTTTAGGAGCAAAGGACATTGTTTATATACTTAAAGGAAGAAGATAGGAAGAGAAACTGGCAACACCACAACCAACATCAAGCACTTGAAATACCCCTGCAGATCGTAAGTCACCTTTCTCATTAGTTGTCATATTTCATAACCTGCACCAAATAAATAACTTAATAAATGAGATACATGAAAACATATATGTCCACCATATTGAGACTAAGTCAAACCTAAGAAGAATAGACGAATATCATGAGCGACAGATTTGGATGGAGTCTATAAGCAACTTTCAAATATGTTAAGTAAAATGGGTTCTGTTTGGATTTGGATGGAGTCTGTAAATAAACATCATCAAGTAGAAAACAGAAGGCAAATATAAGAAATGAGAGTTGCAATTTTCATTTTAAAAGAGAGTTGTTGGTATTTTTGAAACATTTAATCAATGAAATTTAATTTTTATCTTTTTGTGGGTCTTGGCACGTAAAAGGAGACAATCTTCTAGGGATATACTCCCGTTAACTTCTCTTTTACCATTACTATTACACTAGGTACTGCATCTCCCAACATCAGTACAAGCACCGGATAAATCTACGCACTAATGCTTAGGCAGTGGAAAGTCATCATAAATTTCAGATCGATTTCTTTTCATATGCTCTTGATAGAAGAAAATGAATTCTCAAAAAATGGCAAGTTCAAGAGTGACAGGTGGGACGTGAAAGACCAGAGAGATCATGCATACCTCTCAATATATTCAGATGCCCCATGCTTGAAATGTGTTCCACCGCCTAGAAACCACCAAAGTTGATCCTTCTCATGCACCCAATTATGTCCACCTTTTACCTCTGCCAGACATTCATAGTTTACATTGCTCCGCCACACATAGTCTCTACTAATTGGCCGCCTTATAGGTATCTTATCCCGATACGAAAGAGACACCTTGCTTTTAAACTTCAAAGCACCTGCATGCATAATATGGATCAGAACCAAAATTATATGAAACTCAATAAAATATAGAGGAGAAATATAAAGAAGAGTCAAGAATGAGCTCAAATTTAAACCTAGACTTGACTCCACCCCAACATACATCCTTGGGTGAAAATGACAGAAAGAAAAAGAACAAATTATTTAAGGAAAACAGAATGTAGAGATCAAGAGGAACAGAATTCGACAGCTGTATAGTTTGCCTCCAGTTTATTGAGGTAATTGAAGTCTGTACGTCATGATAAAGAGAAATTGATAGCAACAAATATAACAGAATGGAGAAATCCTTGTCAACAAGGCTGTTTAGGTTATTTGAGAATAGACATCACATGATATGAAGGGTCTGTTATTACCGCGACATGTGAAAAGGTTACCCACGTCACAGATTTCTATCATGTGGCACACTGAACTAGAAACAGTAACTGAGATGACAAGCAGCTCAATCTCTCAGGCAATTACCATTTTTCTATAAAAATCAAAGTCTAAATCACACTCAGCATCAAAAAACAGAGACAGTAAGGAAAATGGGTAAATGAGCATGTAAGACAATACGATTATGAAATGAGTAGTATGAGAACTTTGGTTAGCTAACAACCATTAATTACTTACACATCCTTGTAAAACCTCCAATCACTGAATATGTAATGAAGGATAAGCCAGGCAACAGAAACATTGGTAAAACTCGCAATGTCCTCATTTTCCAGTTCAGGTCAAGGGATCGTGTTGTCATGATAGCATAACCCACTTCAGTAACTTGAACATTGAAATAGCCGCAATACGACACCCATAAGATTAGTAAACATATAATGTACATATGATGATATAATAAGCAACTCAAGCAGTCAGACACCCATATAACATAAATGATACACACTGATTATCAATTAGCTACATAATAACCTGCATAAGTAACATTTGCAACAAGTGCAGGCTTAATATAATTTAAACCACCAGGATGCCCGAAAGAAATCAAATCTGTAGATAGTATTCGCAATAGTTCCATGTAAAAAATTACAATTACATCTGTAGATAGTATTCAAAATCTGTAGAGTAGCTACTTACACTTGACGAAATCGGTATCAGGTTGAAGAGAATCATAGGTATCGTCAGCTTCAGCTCTTCAGTTCTTCAGAGAAAGACGACTTAGCTTCAGCTGGTACATTCAACATTCAAGAGGAGAAAAAAACTAGCTAGACTCCCAAAAATAAACAAAATTCGTATCAACAACACAAAATATCAAAACCCTAAGTTAAAATTTAGACTTTCAAAGATACACAAGAATATCAAAATCCTAAAGCTAGAATTTAGGCTTTTAGAGATAGTATTTCTTACCTGATAAACCCTATTTCAACAACCCTAAATCTTTAAAACGTGAGGCGTGTTCATGTGTGAAGCATTTTGTTCATCTGTGAAATCCGACGGAACAACTCTTTAACAAAGAATCTGTGAGGAAATTCATGTTCTTCAGCTCTTCAATCTTCAACAAGGAATCTGTAATCAATTTTGACAAAAATCTGTGAGGGAAATTGTATTGTTCTTCAGTTCTTCAGAAAAGCTATTGTTGTTCAGTGAGAGAAAATCGTGTTGTTCAGTGAGGAAAGTAACGAAATTTTTTCTTATTTGGGAGAAAACAAGTTTTAATGTTTTATTAATTATTTTTTTTGCCCAATAAAAATTGGAGGGAGAACAAGTTTTGATGTTAAAAATGTTGGAGGGAATATAATATTTTAGTGAAAACATTAAGACCACATTTGTAAAGTGTTGTTTTTACAATTATAAAAATAGAACACTTTAAAAGTGTGGCCATATATGTAAATGGTTGTTGCCAATTATGTCATACTACAACAACACTTATAAAGTGTAGCTTATACCATTAAAGAGTGCACTTTACAAGTGTTGCCAATATTATCGTAGCTAAAAGTTAAAAACTTGGGCTACGCTTTAAAAGCGTCCCCAAAAGTATCTTAGGCAACACTTTAAAAGCGTTGTCCAGAATTAGTGTGGCGATAGGCGTAAAATGGTGTAGTGTTTGACTTATAAATTTAAAAATCCAACACATAATTTTATTATGTATTTTATATACTCATACCAACCCGGTCAATATACATTGCTAAACCTAATTATTATATAGTTCATTAATTCAAGTAGAGGAAGCTATTAAGAGGGTTGTAAAGTAGAGGTAAGTGTTGTTCAAATTTCAGATAGAAGATGAAGTACCGCGCCTGCAAAGAAAGATAGAATATTACTCAACAAAGCTATAGTGACACAATTTCATTCTCTTTGAAGGAATTTGAAGTTAGCATCTTTCCAATGCGCATATTATTTTCCTGTTTCTGTGAATAGGATTCATTCCATAATCTAAAACACCAAAACCATGCGGCTAGAAGATGAGCAGAAAGTAATTAATTCACTACATTCTAAAAGGTATAAGCATGAATGTAGGTTTAAGAAACAAAAAAACAAAGATTTTAAAAAAAATATTAAATATTATATTATCATAAATATTTCTAAGGTTGATTTTTTTTTTAAAAAAGTGTATACATATGTCACGACCCAAAAATGGGTGTGATGACATTCGTCTTATCCCACCAAGGCAAGTCAGCCTAAAATCCAAAACATGACGATAGAAATGCAAAAACTAAAATATCAATGACTTAAATGGATAGAACTTAGTCAACTCATAAATAACCCCAAAATCTGGTTGTCACGTTTATAAGTCACTAATGTAGTAAGACTGAATTGAAAGAAATTACAAGTCTCAAATGTAGTAAAACTGAATTGAAAGAAATTACAAGTCTCAAATGTAGTAAAACTGAATTGAAAGAAGTTACAAGTCTCAAATGTCTTCGTTTCTAAAGTAGAACAAGAACATGATAAAGGAACAAGAGGTGCCGCTGAGAAGACAAACAACTACCTCTCAAGTATCCATAGAAAAGCCTCGGACAAAGTAGAGAAAAAAGCTAATCATGCAGATCTAGGCTCGCAAGCTACATAAGTGTAGCAGCAAGGAGTGAGTACAAACAACATAGTACTCAACAAGCAAACCACTAAACACTAAGTAAAGAAAAGAAGAATACAAGCACTCCTAATTGAATCTGCAAAAACTACACAAATCACGAAACACATAGTTCAATAGTATCATCTCAACAGGTACATATCAATCACGTTCAAGTATCAAGTACGTCAATCAAAAGTCTCATTAAGATGATCAGAACATCACCAAATGGAAATGATATGCAATTCAATGATATGTCAAGTAAAGTGATTGTCACGACCCAGACCGTCGTGAGTGGCACCCACACTAATCCTCCGGTGGGAGAACCAAAACTACAGCACAACTAATCATCTTAACCAAACTAATGCAGAAATTCAACCCCTAGAACTTAAAATTCAAAGTACCAAAACTCTACTAACGAAAGTCTAAGAACAAGGGGTACAACCACAAAACTAAACAACATCTTAAACAAAAGTCTGAGTCCGAAAAGAGTGGACTTAAACAAGGAAGATCCATGGTAGCCTGAAAGAACTGGCTCACCCTTGAATCCGGTCACACTCATAGTCACCTAGCTGAGGTCTATCAATAGCCATCTGAAGAGGCCCTGTACTCAACAAAGAAAGAGCAAGTGCAATATCAGTACACAACCACCGTGTACTGGTAGGATCACGTGGCTATCCCACTAAGTGTAACATAAATTAGTTAATACAACAATATAATCACATGCACATATCAAACATATACAATATCATGAACATATACGAATAATGAACAACTTCACAATTCTCACATATCACAGTTATATCAATTTAGAGCAACATACCGTCTTCCAATATCAATCATCATTAGATATGAACGAACTCATCACAACTAGATACATTCAATGGTCCTCTCACGGGACCCAATTCAATGGTCCTCTCACGGGACCCAATTCAATGGTCCTCTCATGGAACCCAAACCTAAACGGTTAGCATGCCGGAACGTGGCAATCTGATCCCATATTTATGCCTGAACGTGGCAATCCGATCCCATATTTATGCCATAACGTGGCAATCTGATCCCATATTTATGCCGAAACGTGGCAATTCGATCCAAGTTAGTTATGTCGAAACGTGGCAATCGATCCCATATTTATGCCGGAACGTGTGCAACCGATCCCAGTTAGTGTGTCGGATCGTGACACCCGCCCATTCAACAAACCACAATCACAATCACAATCACAATGTATATTCTCACAATCATATAAGAAAAGGTGATTCATGGCATATAATTATTCAATTATCCTCATTTACAACAAGTGTGATCAATAATGCAACATTCACATACATACATGTATCATAATGAAGCAAGAACAAACATACATTACACAATTATAGAATCACAACTAACACCTATCTAGAAACAAGCTTGAAACCCTAAGAAACTTGATCCTTCCCTTTCTGGATTCGTTCCGCTTGTTCTTGGTCTACAAATAATCAATATAATACGGGAATCATTAACTACCCGGATTACTAACAATTCTATGAACCGTACAACAAACTCATGATCCCAATATCCAAATTAGGGTTATTTCCACCATATAATCTATAACAAAACCTTCTCCCATCATTATTCACCCATTTTATTACATTCTACGGATCGAAAAAAAGATTCGGGGAGTGAAAAACTTACCTTTAGCCTCAAGAATGGTGAAAAATGAGTAGAGGTCGCCTGCGGGTCGTTCCTCAGCTCAAAAAGTCAAAACGTGCATAATGAGGTCATTTAGGGATTTATTAACGACTTTAATTCGTGTCGGTTCCGCCACAGTGGCCACTACCCCGGCACAGCGGCCCCGCCAAAGCGGCAAAACCCAGCGCAAAAGGAGCATTCTCGAGACAGTTATTTCAAGAATTCCAAAATTTTCATTTCACAACACACCTCTAACCCACGATGCTCAGTAAATACCCTTTACGCTAAGATCGATTTCGGGAGTTCTACTTGCCCAAATTCCATTCCGTAAAGTCGTACGGATTCCTTAACGAGTTATTTAACTACTGATGTAATCAAAATCATAAATGATTCACTCGATTGTTATCAGATTTTCCTACACCTTAAAGAGTCCGATTTCGTCCAAATGTGGACTAGGTTGGGAAAATCCAATTACTACGAAAAAGTTTTCCGGCACCAAATTCTTTCTCCATGGACCTTTCCATAACGACGAAAATCAGGTCGTTACAATAGATACCAATTTACCTATCACTCATCCCCGAGTGATCAACTAGGAAGGACTGGCTAAAGTAAGGGTAGAGTAGTATCTGAATAGTCGAAATACTGGGGTTACTTGTATCGCATGCCCTTCCTACCGAATTTCAGTACCCCTTAAGGATTTCACATCTCCAACTTCAAACCAACCAATTGAATACCTACACATCCACCCTTACAATGCCTCAATGAAGTCATCCCAACATTCGAGTGATAAATATTGATATATGTAAACTTAACTAATCAATAAAACGATTCCCAACAGCCACCAAAGTTGCTCGTACACACGTCTGCCACATGTTATCAAGGATCTTGACACAGTCATCCGGATGAATCCTTTAGCACTTAAGCATGATATATTTCCAAGTCAATACTCGCTACAAAAAGAAGTGAACCTGAATTAACCAACACACACTCATAATGCCCAAACAATCATAGTTCTTAACAATATCTCCATCCCACAACATAAATTCCCTTGAGCTTAAGTTATAACAAATTTGATCTTTAGAAATCAGATACTCATCGAGGGATATGTCCAAGCATACAACCCCTCCAACAACACTATCAAAATGCTAGATTTAGTAATTGTATATTACCTTTTAAGAACAGTAGAATTGGACCCAAAAATCCCCATAATTAACCACACATAATCGCTACATGACCTCGATGACTAGAGGAAAATTAAGATTGCCGGATAACCACAAATACGCACGATAGCACTTCTATAAATTCTGATAACCAAGGTGGTACATGTAGATCCACTAAAATACTTTAACAATCAATAGTAGTAAACTTACCACTTAACCCAGATGTAAGTCCTTTCAAATGCTCAATACTGGATACAATTGATCATTTCTCACCTTGCCAATTCATATTTTGACAAAATAAATCACCACGAATGTAGACTCACAATGAAAAATCTAAATTGTATTTTCCACCGTATAACACAATCCCCTTATCTATCAACATTAGCTTATACCTCGAAGATTTTTATGACTTCATGGATCTTCGCTTATCATGGATCGCATCTCCATCGATTTCACAACATCTTTCGTTAACAATTCAATCACACTCATTACTAAAATCAAAACAAAACAAGCACTTATCATCACACTCGAGCTAAGGTCTGTACACTCCTTTCTCAAGTCCTTTCCAATAATTTTTAACCTATCTGATGGACCTATGACACTAGTACCATAGCGACAACAAAACAATGAAATCATGCGTCTCTGAACCCAATTATCTACCCCTCTAAAGATATCTCTTTAGCCTTTGTAATCGAATAAAATATTCTTGCTCTCGCCTCTCTCTAAAGGTTGTACTACATTCCACAATATTTTCCTTCATTATAACTCTAGCTCTTTCAAATTCTATTCGAGTGGTGTCCTATCCTCTCTTAAAACTTTCCATACAACCACGTTACTCGCCAAATATTAGATAACCACAACCTTAGATACTCGCAAGTCATAATTACTATACAAAAATTCACTTAACCAACAATTTGTTAATAGGTGCATCCCGTCACAATCCATCACGAGCTCTTATTACCATTACCCTCAGTCAGCCTTCACTATCACTACGAAGCCAACATTTCATCAACACGACACCTCAAACTCAAGTAAACTCATCAAATTGAAAGGACTAATCCAATCTTGGTATGCACTTTCTTACTAAAATCTTCAAATTCCTTCACCCAAGTATACTCATTGGGACCTTCCATATCCATAAGCTTGTCATTCCGGTATCAATCCACTCTTTTATGGCTTAAGATAAAATCATCAGTCCTCATAATACCCTCCTTCTTCTTAACAAACAAGACAGGAGCACCCTATGGGGAAGTACTAGGACGAATAAATCCTTTATCAAGAAGTTCTTGGATTTGACCCTTAAGCTCTCTTAATTCCGCCAGAGCCATGCGATATGGAGGGATATAAATGGGGCTCGTACCAGGCTCTAAATCAATGCAAAAATCTATATCTCTATCCGGAGGCATACCATGCAAGCCATAGGGAAACACTTCAGTAAACTCAGACATCACAAGAATAGACTCAATGGATGGAGACTCAACCTCAACATCCCAAATATGAGCTAATTACGCCAAACAATCCTGCCCCACTAGTTTCCTAACCCGAATGGAGGATATGATCTTAGGTAGCTTAAGTTTGTACACCGCTTCCCACTTTAATTTTACCCTATCGGGGATCTCTAGAGTTATTGACTTAGTATTACAATTAAACTCGGATCAAACAAAATAATAGCCATCCGGGCACAGACAAGAGTAGCACTAGTGACCACTGCATGACACACCTCAAATTCGGTCTTGCCCGGAAAAAAATGTAACTGAGCCCTGTCGTCTTGACGAGAAACCTCATCGCCTGGCTGCACTACTCCTCTATCTGCAGTACAATTTCCCCGGCCTCCGCGGCCTCACTAATTTCCTCCTCATATGCCCAGGTTCTCCACAATTTTAACACACCTTAGAACTTATATTCGATTATTGAACATTGAATTAGATCGCGGGGGTTAGTTCGGGTACGATTCGGGGTCCATAATAATGACTAGGGAAAACATGGGAAATAGAGCTGAGGTTCTATCACGCTCTATCCCGCTCTGGCGGTAGGAATCCCGCACTGGCTGGTGGAATACTCCACTGGTGGCCTTGCCTTGGCGGGAAATTTCGGCCCCAATGGCCATAACAGAAACAGAATCCCTACCAATAATTTTTTATGGGTTCTTACCTTTCCTAAGTTCCCCCAAAGGTTCCTTGCTATAAAACAGACATTTTTAGAGAAAAACCCTTTAGCTAGGACGATGATTGTTTACCCCTGGTCAACGCAATGAAGTATGCACTTTAGAATCCTTTTACATCGTTTCAATACTACCACACACACATCCCCAGAATACACCCAGACTCTCACACGATTATTAGTTGATCGTAACGCACGCCCAAATTTCTCACTTACGAACCACATCGTAATTTATCTAGACCCTTGCACCTAATCTCGTGATGACTTTATTTTCACAACAAGTTCCACGACACTCAAGCGGTTACAACTGGCACAATTTCCACATTTAGGCCAGCACATTGCACATAATCATATCAAAGCATTCAAGTAATACACCTTTCACATTCATAGTTAATTTCAGAAAACTAGAAGCACACATTCACCGTTCCAAGTTACAACTCACAGAGAGTTCTAATTTCTTTAATTAGTTCATTCCATAAACGACCATTACTAATAATTTATGGCTTATACTGTAATACACCGACTTTTCTAAACGTCTAAATTAATTCGTACATTCTTGGAAACACAAAGAGGGTGAGTAATAAATTAAAAATGATGTAGTATGTCATTTTTAAGTGTTTAAGGGTTGTATTTCATGTTTTGAAGTAAGGTAAGTGATATACCGTGAGTTTACGGTATTTCTAATATAGTTCACTTACAAGTTGTGTGTGTCTAGGGCCTTTTTATATTGGTTTTTATGTGTTTTTATCATGTTTTGCAGGAAAGGTGTTCAGGCGCGGAAGTTTAAAGATAGATGAAGGAACTGTAGAAAAAGGCATCCACGGAGGTGATCTACGAACCGTAGGTCCATTCAGGGTCCATAGGTTATGACCGTAGATCAGTAGGCATGGTATTGAGGACAAATCAGGGAAATCTGATAAAGTGTGGAAACACGGTGCCCATTGACGGTACGTTCTACGGACCGTATTGTTGATCCGTAGAGTGAGACTGCGAGAGTTCCAGTACCTGATTTTTGAAGATTCTAAGTATGGAGCTACGAAGGGGATTGACGGACCGTAGATCGATCTACGGTCCGTACTGTTGGTCCGTCGTTTGCTTCAGATAAGCTGATTTTTGGAAGCTGAAATATTTTCTAAGTCCCGAGTGACGGAAGGGACTTACGGACCGTAGATCCATCGACGGTCCGTAAGTTGGTCTCGTGGATTGAAGACGCGTACCTAAACAAAACTTTCCTTAATTTGTTTCCTTTTTTATTTAGGATTTGTTTTCTATAAATAGGACATGTAAACTCGTTTTTAGGGGTTAGCCACTATTATTCTATTTTTGCTTTGTAACTTTGGAGATTAATTGGCAACTCTAGCAATTATTGATTTCCCAAGTTCGTTTTGAAGATTTTGGCTTTGCAATTCAAGTAAAATTTCTGGGTTTATTATTCTCTCTACGTAAGTTCATGATTTCTTCATCTACAATTATGAATTGTGTTCTTGCCAATATGAGTAACTAAATCCACAACTAGGGTTGTGGGAACCATGATCGATTAACAAAGTATGAATAGTAAATAAGCAATTCTTGAATAGTGTGTTGCATGTATTGATAATTCTTTCGTTTAGAAGTCTTTTTAAAGGTGACCAACGTTAGAACTCGCCTTGTTGCTACTTGCCGGATCAAGGAGGTAATTAACAAGAAAAGAGTTATCAACATAGATTTAGTGTGATACTATCTAATAGGCTAGTGTCGATTGGTGCGAAGTAATAACTATGCCAAACATCGATTATGATGTCGAATATGAGGTAAAGGTAAGGGTTAGTAAATTATACAAACGTAGCCGGACCAAGGTGCGGGGTGAAATTCTCTAGATACCGGACCAAGGATTTAGAGATACCTAACTTATCACTTTGCATGTAATACACCAGAAAAGGATTGCTATTACTAGGATTACTGCGTTATGAGATTGTGGGGAACACGTATACCCTAGTTATTTCTCTTATCTTGATAACAACCAAAGTTGAGTTTGATTACTGATTATTTATTAAGTTCTTACTATTTGTTTCACACAAGCACAACCCCCCCCCCTTTAATTACTTGTTTCTGGAGATAATTTGACTAATTGAATATAATTGTTGGTTAAAGTAAAGTCTAAACCATTTTCCTCGTGGGATCGACCCCAACCTACAAGTTGGGTTCTTTACTTGATAACGATCGCTTATACTTCTGTAAGGAAGTGTAATTTGAGCGTATCAGTAAGTCAGAAAATAAAAGTTGGTGAAAGTTATCATAAGTTCTTTTTTAAAGATTTCTCTGAAATTTGGGTCAAATATTCGGAAGTTTTCTCCTAATTTATAACGAGTTATAGTTCCCACAACCCATTAAATCGAAGGTCTACAAGTCTAGTTTCAAACGCATCAAACGGTTTGTTCATGCGACTTAACAATAGAGAGATATTCGCATTTTTGCGAGACTGCGCAAGAAGGTACGTGAGGTGGGTCACCAAAGTCCATGGAAGCTTATAAGATAGCATCTTCTGCATTTTTCTTCATTCCAAATCATGAGAAAACCACGAAAATCAGAGAAACACTCCTCAAATCATCCTTGTGTGTTCATGATCCTTTCTTGGCTTTTATAAAAAATTGCCCTACGTCGCGACCTCGTCATTTTGATATAATTTTCACGGTTAATTGAGCGGTGTAGCTCCGTGGAGGTTATGGTAGCAGGGTTTTTTTCAGTGGAGTGATTGTATTCAGGTGTTTTAGTCATTTAAAGAAAGGTAGGAATCACCTTTTATTAGTTTACAGATACCTTAGGTCTTGGATTGTAGTTTACGATAGTAATCCATATCGATTGTGGAATTGTCATAGTAATTTTTATCCTTAATTACTGATTGATTATACCTTTTCTTTAGTGTTGTAGTGGTGTGGACATAGGTGTTTTCAGCATAAATTATAAAGGGAAAGGTATGTTAAGGCTACTCCCTTTGTTCGGCATGTTTCCTTGGAGCGTGGGAGTGATATAATAGAGTAGTTAATGTTAGTTATGTTGTAGATGTAATTATGAGTGGTTGGCTGATTGAGTGGTTATAAACCCTCATTTTAGGGACTCATAATCTTTTCAGAACAACCCTAAGTTAGGAACGACTTGGACATTACTTATATATATTGTTTATAGCTAAATTGCTCGCATTCAGCCTATTTAATTGTTTGTTATCGCCCTTGAGGCTATTGTTGTTAGCTGTTGAGTTATGAACTGCCTATGAGGGCTATGATGTTGTCTAATAGGACTATGTTATTGCCAAAGAGGGCTATGTGTTGCCCACGGGGCTATATTGATGCCAACGAGTGTTATGTGTTGCTTACAGGGTTATTTTGACGCCAAAGAAGGCTATGTATTGCCCACAGGGCTATGTGATACTAAAGAGGGCTACGTGCAGCCCACAAAGCTATGATGTTGCCTAAGAGGGTTACGTGCTGCCTACGGGGCTATATCAATGCCAAAAAGGCCTATGTGACTTCTTATAAAGACAAGGGACTACCGATAAGGTTATGTAGATTGATTTGGCACCTTCTGGGCTTATTGGGGCCTAAGTAGGTGGTATGTTGTTTGTACCTACCGGGCTTATGGGGGCTTGGTTAGGTTGATGTTTGATCATTATTGTATTTTATTAGATTCAGTAGTGGGTTGGCATGCTTAACGAAATTTGATTTCCTTCCTTGATTGCCTTTTGTATATTATGATACTTGCTCATTTAGTCTACAACCTTTCATACTCTGTACATTATTTTGTAATGACGTCCCACTGCCTGGGGTCCTGCATTCATACATGCAGGTCCTGACAGACGACCGAGTAGACCTCCTAAGTAGCAAGATTGACTTCTATTCGGTTGGCTAGCCCTTTTCCTCCGGAGCTGCTAGAGTTTCGAGGTTTCTTAGCTTTTGTTGTATATATTTTTATGGGAAGGCTGGGGCCCTGTCCCGCTAATCTTTACTATTCCTTTAGGCTTGCAGATTAGTGTGTGGGGTGTAGGTCTAGGCTATGGCCATGCTGGCCTAGTTTTGTTGGTTTGCTGAAACTTGTGAGCTGTTTGATGTACTGTCTTGATATATACCTGCTTCTAGTTTTTGTACAGATATCATGGTGGCCTCGACGGCCCAATCAGGACTTCTGTGCTAGTTCTCTATTTCTTCATATGAACTCTTGGGAGCTGCTATTTTTTTATATATAAGTTGAGAGGGGCCTTACCGGCCGAGGGCTTAGTTTTAAGCCGGGATATACTAGTTTGTTTTCTTGATTGCGTGTGTCTGCCATACGCTAGTAGCAAATGATTTAGCTGGGTCGGCTCGGGACTGAGTTTCGGCATTAGGAGCCAGTTGCGCCCCTTGAGTTTGGGGTGTGACAAACTTGGTATCAGAGCAACGTCGTATCCTAGGGATTCTGCAAGCCGTGTCTGGTATAGTCCTGTTTATAAATGTGTTGTGCACGACATTCGATAAGTAAGAAGCTACCGGGTATGTTAGAATGACTATCCTTCTCTTTGCTCACCTCGTGCTATAGAGCGTTGTCTTAAGGGTTGATTTTTCTTGCTTATAATTGATACTTATATGCAGATAGAGATGGGTGACACTGGACAGACCACAACTAGCTAGGGTCTAGATACAGCTGCAGGCGAGGGTACCGGCAAGGTACCATAGGTGGAGGTAACCCATTGTGAGACCCATGGGGAGATATCTTCTCAGCCCCCTATAGATTATCCACTGCTTCAGGAGCCTCCGAGGGCTACAGGACTTCAGGCTCCACTAGTTGTACCACCTCTAGTTCCTCCTTTTCCATCTGATCAAGATTTCAAGAGTGTAGTATATATGTTAGCACAGTTAGTAGCTGCACAATGCCAGCCAGTTGTGCCAGATGTTGCCGGACCTTCTAAAGGGCCCTAATGTTCGAGAGTTCATAAATTTCTTGCCTTGAATCCTCAACACTTCACAAGGACAAATCATAGAGAGGACCATCAACACTTTGTTGATTAGCTTCATAGGATCTTCAGAGTCATGCATGCATCAGCGACTGAGTCAGTTGAGTTAGCATCATTTCTATTACGTGATGTTGCAGTATTTTGGTACGAAAGTTGGGAGAGATCTAGGGGAAAATATGCATCTCTACCTACTTGGGATATGTTTACAGAAGCTTTCATAGATCACTATTTGCCTCGAGAGATTAGGGATGGCCGGGTGGACCAGTTTCTGAACCTCCGACAGGATAGCATGACTGTCCGAGAGTACGGATTGAGATTTGATTCATTGGCTAGATATGCACCAACATTTGTTAATACTATGCATGACAGGGTACGTAGATTTGTGGGAGGGCTTGACTCAGACTATATCGACGCTTGTTCTACCGCTACACTAAATGATAATATGGATATCTCGCAAATTCAGGCCTTTGCACAGGTAATAGAGGATCGCCGACATCTACAGTATCTGAGTGAGAGGGTCGAGAGAGAGACAGAAGAGGGCTAGGCCCGCTGGTTCAAAGGGAGATTCTCAGTGTGGTCCCAGACCCCGACATTCTATTAGGCCACCTAGACCTTTACCACAGCATTTCCAGGGTAGTAGATTTGATCGTCAGGGATAGTCAGGCCCAGGTGAGGGTTCATGAGCATCAGGCTCGTAGCAGCAGAGGGGTTCAAACCATGCTAGGAAATCCTCGCTGCGTTACACTACTTGTGGTAGGATGCATTTCGGGAGGTGCATATAGGGTTCCACAGCTTGTTATTCTTGTGGATAGGAAGGGCATGGGTGGAGAAACTGCCCTACCATAGGTCAGGGTGGTATAGGTCAGTCGACCGGGTCATCAGTAGATTCCTCCTCAGCCACACAGTCTACAGGGCATGGACCTCAGATTTCAGCACGTAGATATAGGGGCGGAGGTAGAAAGGGAGAATCTAGTTCTGGTAGTGGACAGAACCGTACATATTTATTAACCGGACGATAGGACTCAGAGTCATCACCAGATGTTGTGACAGGTACATTGAATGTTTGCTCCCATTGTTTTTATGCTTTTATAGATCCTGGATCTACTCTGTCTTATGTTACTCCATTTATTATGGGGAAGTTATGTGTAGTAGCAGAGTCATTAGATCGACCCTTTATTGTATCTACACCAGTTGGTGAGTCTATTATTGCTTGGAGAGTCTATCGAGGTTGCCCGGTAGAAATTATCGACCGTCAGACCTCTGTAGACCTGGTAGAGTTAGAGATGATTGATTTCGACGTCATTATGGGTATGGACTGGTTAGCGTCTTATTATGCTAATGTTGAGTGTCGAATAAAGATTGTTAGATTCCACTTTCCAGGAGAGGCAGTTCTGGAATGGAAAGGCGATATATCAATGCCGAAAGGTAGGTTTATTTCCTATCTTAAGGCGAGGAGAATGATCACTATGTATTGTATTTATCATCTTGTTCGCGTTCATGATATAGATGCAGAACCACCGACTCTTCAATCTATTTCGGTAGTTAATGAGTTTCTAGATATAATTCCAGACGAGCTCTCTTGTATACCTCTAGAATGAGAAATAGATTTTGTTATCGATATACTACCAGGTACACAACCCATATCTATCCCTCCTTATAGAATGGCTCCTGTTGAGCTAAATGAGTTGAAGGATCGGCTGAAAGACTTGCTGGATAAAGGCTTTATTAGGCCTAGTGCTTCACAATGGGGTGTGCCAGTGTTATTCGTAAGAAATAAAGATGACTCACTAAGAATGTGTATCGGTTATCGACAAATGAATAAGGGGACTACAAAGAACATGTATCCCCTTTCGAGGATCGATGATTTATTTGATCAGTTACAAGGTGCTGAGTGTTTCTCACAGATTGTTTTAAGATTAGGGTACCACCAGATACGAGTTCGGGAGAAAGACGTTCCGAAGACATCTTTTAGAACCAGATATGGACAGTTTGAGTTCTTGGTAATTTGTTTTGGATTAACTAATGCCCTAGCAGTGTTCATAGACCTGATGAATAGTATATTCAGGCCATTTCTAGACTTGTTTGTGATTGTATTTATTGATGATATTTTGGTGTATTCACGTTTAGAAGTTGAGCATGCAAATCATTTGCGAGCAGTTCTTCAAGTTCTTCGAGAGCAGGAACTTTATGTAAAGTTCTCCAAGTGTGAGTTCTGGTTGAGCTCTGTTTCTTTCCTAGGCTATATTGTATCAGATGTAGACATTGTGGTTGATACACAAAAGATTGAGTCCGTAAAGAGTTGGCCCAGACCCATGACTCCGACTGAGGTTCGTATTTTCTTAGGGTTAGCTGGGTACTACAGAAGGTTTGTAGATGGGTTTTCTTGACTTTCAGCACCATTAATGAAGCTGACTCAAAATGCAACTACGTTCCAGTGGACTGAGGCTTGCGAGCATAGTTTCCAGGAGCTAAAGGACATGTTGACATCAACACCAGTTCTAACATTGCCATAGGGTTCTGAAGGCTATGCGGTGTACTGTGATGATTTTTGGGTTGGGCTGGGATGTGTTCTAATACAACATGGTAAAGTTATGTTATATGCTTCAAGGGATTTGAGAAAGCATGAAAAGAACTATTTAGAGTTGACTGCAGTTGTGTTTGTATTAAAGATCTGGAGACGCTATTTTGTATGGCATTCATGTTGACATCTTCACAGATCATAAAAGCCTTCAATATATCTTTAAACAAAATGAGTTAAATCTGCGACAATGTCAAGGGCTTGAGTTACTGAAAGAGTTCGACGTGGATATTTTATATCATCCAGGAAAAACGAATGTGGTAGCCGATGCCCTCAATTGAAGACTTATGGGTAGTTTATCCTATTTAGGTGTTGAGAATCGTGAGCTAGCACGAGAGCTTCATCAGTTAGGTAGCTTGGGAGTCAGATTGTTAAAGGCAGAAGATAGTGGGGTAACAATTCAGGACATAGCGGTATCATCTCTAGTTGTAGAAGTGAAATCACGGCAACAAGAGGATCCTAGCTTAGAGCATCTTTGAGCCAAGACTCAGAATCAACAGCCTTTAGCATTTGATATAGCAAGAGATGGAGTCCTTAGAAGTAGCGGTCGATTGTGTGTTTATAATGTTGCAGGGCTTCGACATAGGATTATGGAATAGGCATATCATTATCGTTATTCTATTCACCCTGGTTCGACGAAGATGTACCATGATATTAAGGAGATATATTGGTTGCATGGGATGAAGAAGGACGTTGCTGAGTTTGTGGCACACTGTCCTAGCTGCCAATAGGTAAGGTTGAGCACCAAAAGCCCGTTGGGCTAGTTCAGGAGATAGCCATTCCTTTGTGGAAGTGGGAAGCAATTAATATGGATTTTATTACTGGGTTACCTCGATCGCGTTGCAAGTTTGACTCTATTTGGGTAATTGTTGATAGACTAACAAAATCAGCTCAATTCTTACTAGTCAGGGCTACTTTTACGGCCGAAGACTATGCAGGGATCTATATTAGAGAGATTTTTAGGCTACATGGTGTCCCAGTATCTATTATCTCTGATAGAGGAGTACAATTTACCGCCAACTTCTGGAAGTCCTTTTAGAAAGGACTGGGGACATAGGTTAATCTTAGTACAGCCTTTCACCCTCAGATAGATGGCCAGGCTGAGCGTACAATTTTTACACTCGAGGATATGTTACGGGCGTGCGCGCTAGACTTCAAGGGAAGTTGGGATGATCACTTGCCTCTTATTGAGTTTGCATACAATAATAGTTATCATTCCAGAATCGAGATGGCATCTTATGAGGCTTTGTATGGGCGAAAATGTAGGTCCCCCATTAGATGGTTCGAGGTAGGCGAGTCAGGGTTGATTGGACCTGACTTAGTACAACAAATAGTGAACCAGGTTAAGCTCATTCGAGAGAGGTTGCTAACAGCTCAAAGCCAACATCATTCATACTTAGATGTGCGACGAAGGGACTTAGAATTTTGTGTCGATGACTGGGTATTCTTAAAAGTCTCGCCTATGAAGGGTGTTATGAGATTTGGCAAAAAAAGGCAAGCTTAGTCCAAGATTTATCGGGCCATATCGGATCCTTCGGAGGGTAGGACGAGTGGCTTATGATTTAGAATTGCCTTCGGGGCTAGAATATATTCATCTAGTTTTCCATGTATAAATGCTACAGAAGTGCGTAGGAGACCCTTATCGGGTTGTCCCAATTGAGGATGTTCAGATCACAGAGGATCTGACTTATGAGAAAACTCCAGTTTCCATATTAGATCGACAGGTCCATAAATTGAGGGCCAAAGAGGTGGCTTCGGTTAAAGTATTGTGGATAAAAAAGAATAGAGAAGAGGTGACCTAGGAAGCTGAGGATGACATGAGGTCCAAATATCCTCACTTGTTTCATACCTCAGGGTGATGGCATATCACTTTATATTGGTGCAGTGGGGTAAGATACCTAAATTTTTTTTTATATTATTGCTTCTTATTAGGGTTGTCGTCGTTGTATTTTTGCTCGCATTGTTATTACGGAGCTATATTGCTTAGCTATTTGTGTCGTCCTGTGAGATGCCTAGGTTAAAAATTTATGCATTTTAGGTTCTGGATAGTCACATTCACAAAGGATACTTTGTCTAAACTTTGCAACTCTTAAGGACATAACCCTATGACATAGATATTTCATTCGAGAACGAATGTTTCTAAGGGGGGAAGGATATAACATCCCGACTTTTCTAAACGTCTAAATTAATTCGTACATTCTTGGAAAGACAAAGAGGGTGAGTAATAAATTAAAAATAATGTGGTATGTCATATTTTAAGTGTTCAAGGGTTGTATTTCCAGTTTTGAAGTAAGGTAAGTCGCAAAATAAAAGTTGGCGAAAGTTACCATAAGTTCCTTTTTAAAGATTTCTCTGATATTTGGACCAAATGTTTCGGAATTTTTCTCCCAATCTATAACGAGTTATTGGTCCCACAACCCATTAAATCTAAGGTCTATGAGTCTAGTTTCCAACGCATCAAACGGTTTGTTCATACGACTTAAGAATAGAGAGATATTCATATTTTTGCGAAACTGCGCAAGCAGGCACGTGAGGTGGGTCCCCTAAGTAGGTGGAAGCTTATAAGATAGCATCTTCTTCATTTCAAATCGTGAGAAACCCACGAAAATTAGAGAAATTCTCCTCAAATCATCCTTCTGTGTTCATAATCTCTTCTTGGCCTTTTATCGAAAATTGCCCTACGTCGCAAGTTCGTCATTTTGGTATAATTTTCATGATGAATTGAGTGGTGTAGCTCCGTGGAGGTTATGGTAGCAAGGTTTTTTTCAGTGGAGTGATTGTATTCAAGTGTTTTTGTCATTTAAAGATAGGTAGGAATCACCTTTTATCAGTTTACAGACACCTTAGGTCTTGGATTGTAGTTTACGATAGGAGTCCGTATCGATTGTCGATTTATCGTAGTAATTTTTAACCTTAATTACAGATTGATTTTATCTTTTTCTTTAGTGTTGTAGTCGTGTGGATAGAGGTATTTTCAACATAAATTATAAAGGAAAGGTATGTTAAGTCTACTCCCTTCGTTCGGCATGTTTCCTTAGAGCTTGGGAGTGATATAATTGAGTAGTTAATCTTAGTTATGTTGTAGATGTAATTATGAGTGGTTGGCTGATTGAGTGGTTATAAACCCTCATTTTAGGGACTCATAATCTTTTCGAAACAACCCTAAGTTAGGAATGACTTGGACATTACTCATATATATTGTTTATAGCTAAATTGCTCGCGTTCAGCCTATTTAATTGTTTGTTATCGCCCTTGGGGCTATTGTTGTTAGCTATTGAGCTATGAACTGCCTATGGGGGCTATGATGTTGTCTAATTGGACTATGTTATTGCCAAAAAGGGCTGTGTTTCCCATGGGGCTATATTGATGCCAAAGAGTGTTATGTGTTGCCTATGGGGCTATTTTGACGCCAAAGAAGGCTATGTATTGTCTACAGGGTTATGTGATGCAAAAGAGGGCTACGTGCAGCCTACAGAGCTATGATGTGGCCTAAGAGGGCTATGCGCTGCCTACGGGGCTATATCATTGCCAAAAAGGGCTATGTGACTTCTTACAAAGACAAGGGACTACTGATAAAGTTAGGTAGATTGGTTTGGCACCTTCTGGGCTTATGGGGGCCTAAGTAGGTGATATGTTGTTTGTACCTACCGGGCTTATGGGGGCTTGGTTAGGTTGATGTTTGATCTTTATTGTATTTTATTAGATTCAGTAGTGGATTGGCATGCTTAGCTAAATTTGATTTCCTTACCTGCTTGCTTTCGGTATATTATGATACTTGCTCATTTAGTCTACAACCTTTCATACTCTGTACATTATTTTGTACTGCCGCCCCATTGCCTGGGGGACCTGCATTCATGCATGCAGGTCCTGATAGATGACCGAGTAGACTTCCTCAGTAGCAGGATTGTCTTCTATCCAGTTGGCTAGCCCTTTTCCTCCGAAGCTGCCAGAGTTTGGAGGTTTGTTAGCTTTTGTTGTGTATATTTTTATGGGTAGGCTTGGGCCCTGTTCCGCCAATGTTTACTACTCTTTGAGGCTTGCAGATTAGTGGGTGGGGTGTCGATTTAGGTTATGGCCATGATGGCCTAGTTTTTTTGGTTTGCTGAAGCGTGTGAGTTGTTTGATGCATTGTCTTGATATATACCTTCTTCCAGTTTTTGTATAGATATCATGGTGGCCTCAATGGCCTAGTCAGGACTTCTGTGCTAGTTGGCTATTTCTTTATATGAACTCTTGGGCGTAGCTGTTTCTTTTATATATATGTTGATAGGGGCCTTAACGGGCGAAGGCTTAGTTTTAAATCGGGATATACTAGTTTGTTTTCTTGATTGTGTGTGTTTGCCATGCGCTAGTAGCAAATTGTTCTGCAGGGTCAGCTCGGGCCTGGGTTTTGTCATTAGGAGCCAGTTACACCCCTTGAGTTTGGGGTGTGACACATACGACCCCTAAGGCTAGATACCAATTGGAACCTTCTTAGTTCCAATTAACTTTCTTGTGTCCCTTCAAGTGGGACTATGATGTCTAGTTCACTTCGTTGAGATACCAATTGAAATCGGGAGATACCAATTGGACTCAACTCATACCACAAGCGACAATAGTAGCTAGAGAGCCCCATAAAACAGCTAATTTCAATCATAGAGTTTGGTCTAACCGAATTCTTAACCGACTCAATCTTCAACTGATGGTAACAAGACCTTAAATCAATCTTAGAGAAAACAGATGCACCTTGCAATTGGTCAAAAAGGTCATCTATCTGAGGTAATTGATACTTGTTCTAAATGGTGAGCCTATTAAATTGTCGGTAGTCTATACACATCCTTTCTTGCTAGTGATGGTGTTACCGCTGTTGTTGCTCTAGCTCTGACCATAGAGTGAAGGAGCAAAGATACCAATTTGTATCACCTAGATACTAATTGGATTCAAGTCATAGCATGAAGGAGTAGAAACAAGTGAGTTTTTCCTAAAGTCCTATAGCCTCTCGATGAAAAGTACGGACGTCTTCGTATCGTTCCGTAAGAGTCTACTAGACTCGTTTAGATCAACGAACCTAGGCTCTGATACCAACTTTGTCACGATCCAGACCATCGTGAGTGGCACCCACACTAACCCTCCGGTGGGAGAACCCAAAACTACAGCCCAACTAATCATCTTAACCAAACTAATGCGGAAATTCAATCCCTAGAACCTGAAAGTCAATGTACCAAAACTCTACTAACGACAAGTTTAGGAACAAGAGGTACAACCCCGAAACTAAACAACACCTTAAATAAAAGTCTGAGTCCAGAAAGAGTAGACTTAAACAATGAAGATCCATGGCAGCCTGAAAGAACTGGCTCACCGTAATTGAATATGGTCATGCTCATAGTAACCTAGCTGAGGTCTATCAATAGCCACCTGAAGATGCCATGTACTCAACAAAGAAAGAGAAAGTGCAGTATTAGTATACAACCACCGTGTACTGGTAGGATCATGCGGCTATCCCACTACGTGTAACATACATTAGTCAATTCAACAATATAATCACATGCACATATCGAGCATATACAATATCATCAACATATACGAACAATGAACAACTTCACGATTCTCACATATCACAGTTATATCAAATTAGAGCAACATACCGTCTTCCAATATCAATCATCATTAGATATGAATGAATTCATCACAAGTAGATACACTACACAATTCAATGGTCCTTTCAGGGAACCCAATTTAATGGTCCTCTCATGGAACCCAAACCCAAATAGTTAGCATGCCGGAAAATGGCATTCCGATCCCATATTTATGTCGAAACGTGGCAATTTGATCCCATATTTATGCTAGAACATGGCAATCCAATCCAAGTTAGTTATGCCGTAACGTGGCAACCGATCCCATATTTATGCCAGAACATGGCAACCGATCCCAGTTAATGTGTCTGATTGTGATACCTGCCCATTCAACAAACCACAATCACAATCACAATGTATATTCTCACAATTATACAACAAGAGGTGATTAATGGCATACAATTATTCAAGTATCCTCATTCACAACAAGTATGATCAATAATGCAACATTCGCATACATACATGTATCATAATCAAGCAAGAACAAACATACATCACACAATCATAGAATCACAACCATCACCTACCTCGAAACAAGCTTGAAACCAAACAAAACTTGATCCTTCCCTTTTCGGATTCGTTCTGCTTGTTCTTGGTCTACAAATAATCAATATAATACGGAATCATTAAACAATCATTAACTACCCGGATTACTAACAATTTTATGAACCCTAGATCAAACCAATGATCCCAATATCCAAATTAGAGTTGTTTCCACCATAGAATCTATAACAAAACCTTCCCCCATCAATATTCACCCATTCTATTACGTTCTACGGATCGAAAAATGGATTCGAGGCGTGAAAAGCTTACGTTTAGCCTCAAGTATGGTGAAAAACAAGTAGGGATCTTTTGGGGATCATTCCCTAGCTTAGAAAGTCGAAAAATGCATAATGAGGTCGTTAAGGAGTTTATTAACGACTTTAATTCGGGTCGGGCCCGCCATAACGGCCACCACCATACCACAGCGGCCCCGCGAAAGCTGAAAAAGCCAGTGCCAAATCGGAATTCTCAAGAAAGCGAGTTATTTCCAGAATTCCAAAATTCCCATTTCACAACACACCTCTAACCCACGACACTCAGTAAATACCCTATACGCTAAGATCGATTTTGAGAGTTCTACTCGCCCGAATTCAATTTCGTAAAGTCGTACGGATTCCTTAACAAGTTATCTAACTACTCATGTAATCAAAATCATAAATGATTCACTCGATTTTTAGCAAATTTCCCTACACCCTAAAAACTTCGATTTCATCCAAATCTGGAATAGATTGGGAAAATCCAATTACTACAAAAAAGATTTTCGGCCCCAAATTCTTTCCCCATTGACATTTCCATAATAAAGGAAATCAGGTTGTTACAGTGATGCATGTCGTTCTATAATATACATCTGCTGAAACTTAGTTTGGAATCCGTGGGCTACTTCCTAGTCCATGCATATGCCACGTACATGGACCGATCTTATTTTAATCTCAATGAGTCTACCACAAAAGTATGGCTCGTTCCCTATTTCAACCTAATGTTTCCACAATGGGCGTGCTATTCAATCCTTATTTCCTCTCATCCATATCATTACAACACTGGTACATCATTAACATGTATATGATAGTGCAATGATCAAATTGATGATGATAATTCGACACCAATACTCAACAATAATCAATCAAAGCATATCATCAAGTGAATATCCCATTTGGCCAATTGCCCACATCATAATTAAGTCACACAAATCAACAAGATTCTCATTTTAACCCAAGTTGTTTAGCAAGTTCACATCATCAATTTACCCTATACAATTCTTAGATGGATTCCGTCACTAATTCCCATAACTTCCCAACACATACAACAAAGAAGTACAATATTATACTTGCTTAACAAAGGTCTAGAAGTTCACTTGTCTCAACCAATGAAGCAATCACTTCGACACTTGAGCTTACCTCTTATGAACGGTATCCAAATCAACACAATTTATACAAGAAAGTAAACATACTAATATTTTGGAACTAACAACACCCATATCAAGCGTTTTGGCAAATGGGGTCAACTCGACACCTTAAAAACCTGATTTTGAAAATGAAGGCTGTAAATACTCGAAAGGGCATATTTAAAAATTTCTATAAAATTAACATTTTACCCATACCATTATCTACCCCGAATAACTTTTTATTGGATTGAAATTTATTACAAGCTTTGAGTAAGAATTGTGAATTATGAAAGTTTTTAAATCCGAACGGCTACAGTTGTTAAGAAGTGATTTTGGTGTCTTTTGGAGTTTTGAGTCTCGGAATGAGATTCCATCAATTCCATCTATCCTGGAATATGGGATATAATCTAAGATAGTTTTTGGTTTTAGATTCAGAGTATTTTCATGGATTTCAGGTCATAAGTTGAAAATTTGTGAAATTTTAGCGTTTAGGTTGACTTTGGTCAGATGCTCAGATTAGATTTCCAATAGTTCTTTTGGATTCAGGGGATTAATTTAGGCTTAGAAGAGGTCTTGGTTGAATTTTTAGAGGTCCCAAGCATCATTTCGCCTTTTTAGGTGTAATGTTAGTTTCTTGTGACTTTCACAAGTTCCGGGCCTAGGAGACCTTAGATTCATTTTTGGATGGTTCCATTAAGTTCAAAATGCAGAGTTTTTAGTTAGGTTCATATATGATTTGCGTGTACGGGGTCCCGAATGAATCCCTAAGGTCTATGTTGAGAATTTTGTGTTGGCTGATGTTACTGGTTCTACAGGCCACGTGTTCGTGAAGGGTTTTCATTTTCATGACCTTTTCTATAACGAAAGTTGGCTCGCGAAAGTGAGACTAGACATTTTTTCGGGGTTTGCTTTAGTGATTTTTGCTTAAACGTGCCTAGGTCGGTTTTGCGAGATTAGAGGGGGTTTTGGCCTATCTTTTCGGGGTTTTACCCCCATTTACCCCATTTTGAGTTTGGAAAATCCTTGGAGGCGATTTTAGAGAGATTTTTTTATGGTGAATCATTTGTGTAAGTCTTCGTAATCCTAAAAAATCATTTCTCTTTGATCACTTGTGGATTTTAATAACAAAACTTGGAAATTTGATTGACAAATGACTAGTTTTTTCGAGAACATGAGTTCTAGAGTAAAATTGTGATTACGAGCTGAATTTTACTCCTTTTTCAGGATTGAATTTTTTGAGTTTATTTGACCCAGTTTTCAAAGTGTATGGTATGGGTATTGTTATTTCCAGAATGTTATTGTGATTACTTGATTAAATTAGATTGTATAGATTCAAACATTGTTCGGAAAGGAATGGCTCAAGTCGTGGATTGCGTTTTGATTGAATTGAGGTAAGTGAACTTCTAAACCTTGTAAAACTTGTAGAATCTTGTATTTCCCTTTATTGTGTGTGTAGGGGAGTAATATGAATGGAGTGATGGGTTAAATTATTAGATTGATCTTAATGAATGAAATGGGTATAAATAAAAATGGAAATGTGTTGATAGTTGTGCTTTGTGGATTACCTTGTTGTGGACCCTAATTAGTTGATTGATAAAATAATTTAATGCCATCAATGTGGACTTAAATTGCTTCAATTTGTTGTCTCTTTCCTATGGTGTGAAATTACTTATTTACATTGACTTATGCTCATCGTGATGAGATATGTGATGATCATGCTGAAGAGCAATGGTTCTGACAAGTGATACTATATAAAGCCGAAGAGAAATGGCTTCGACTAGTAATATTTTGCCGAAGGGAAATGGTTCCGACAAGTGATACTACATAAAGTCGATTGGAAATACTTTTGGCTAGTGATATTATGCCGAAGGGAAATGGCTTCGGCAAGTGGTTCTATATAAATTCGAAGGGAAATGGTTCCGGCTGGTGATATTGTGGCCATGGAAATGGTTCCGACAAGTGTTAGATTTTTGTGATTTGATGAACTTGATACTTGTGATTGATCTACTTGATACTTGTGATTGACATACTTGATACTTGTTGGTTGTTGAATTGTGATTGTTAAGCCTTGTGAACTGTGTATTGTAAAACTGCTGGGTTGGGTTAATTTGACATACTTGATACTTGTTGGTTGTTGAATAGTGATTGTTCATGCCCCGAGACTACAGCCTGGACATGGCCGGCACTCGAAAATCATTACTGCCCCAAGCGAACCCTTGGCCTGGCTCAACTCTCAACCGAAGACTTACTCAAAAACATATGAACTCAAAGTAAACTTCACTCAACTATCTCAAAAGATAATCTCATAATATTTTAGAAATAAAACATTCAAACTGGCCTCAAGGGCAACTCAAGTCTAGAACATAACAACTGAAATGAAAAAGACTCATGAATTACTACTATCTATCTATCTATCTATGAAGCCTCTAACAACTATGAGGGGTGTTGAGACAAGACCATTGATCATCCTACCAAACTGAAATATCATAAATAAATGAGGGATCCTCCGGAAGCAGAGAGGCTCACCAAATAAATCTAGAGCTCGAATGGATCAACGAAGCAGTAGTTTATGATCCTACTTAGCAATTTCTGCATCATGAAAGATGCAGGCCAAATGGCGTCAGTACATGGAATGTACGAGTATGTAAGTGGAACACTGAACATAACCTGCAAGCTTGAATTGATAAAAAGGAAACATACTCACCTCGACTCTACTCAACTCAACCTCAACTCATGGATACTCAACTCAATGCAACATAAAACAATGATAAAAATGCAGTTTATATAAAGCATTTCAAACAGTAGATAACAACTCATTGTATTTAAAAATACAATAATAACTTAGTGTGTATGTAAAGATACAAAATAACTCTCTTTGGGAGATTGTCTAACTGACAACCATCACTATGAGCTATGTGATGATACATCGTCTCGCCCACCCTGCCAGAAGTGTCCTATACCTTGCCGGGGTATAGAACTTCTCAACTAAGTGGATCCACTAAGCTATGCTTAGAAAGCAATAATGAATCATCTAAAAAGTATGACCCTTTCTACCCATGTTGGCTATATGGTTTATGAGGATTTTGAGTTATCTAAACTCGTCCCTATATCGGTGTTCAATACTACTCCTAAAATATAACTTAGATCATATATTTAAAAACATTTCCTCATCCTCAACTTTGAAATTATTACTCAAACGATTTCTCCTAAAAGAGATAGTACTCAAAATTCCTCATGAAATCCTTTGGAAATCGGTGTTTCCTCTCATTTTAAATGTGAAAATATTTATTCTTGGGGATACTTAGTTCCCATATATTAATTTTGAAAAAGGAACTCAACTCTCCTCATTCTCAAACTCAAGAACTCAAGTCTTAAGAGATTGTAAAATACTTCTCAAAATGAATCGAAAGAACACTCGAGAATTTACTCTTAACTCTACCTTGGATTTGAATTATGAATTCAAGGGTTATGATTCATGTTATGAATGATCTCTCGCTGTTTAAATGTAGTTTAGAGTAGTTAGAATCAGTAGGAAGTAAAGGTATACTTTAAAAGAACTTAGACGGAGCAAACGATGGAAAAAGGGTGGGGGTAGGTGACCTGAACTTCAGAGGCTCCATTTTGGGGCACTGTTGGGGCGGCCTTCCTGGGGCATCAGTTGCACATCGCGCCACCCATCCCCCAGAACGACCCGATGATTTATTTTTCTCGTTTTTTGACCCTAACTAGTCTAGAATCGATTGTTTTCCTCAAATTTTCCTTAGATTCAATTACCTAATACAAGTACACAAGAAACGACTCAGTTTTCCTCAAGAACAACTCTGAACAATCGAAACCCTCACCTCAAAATTCATCAAAACTTTATAAACAAAGCATGAAGAACAAAACCTGAAGAACACCCATCAAGAATTGAAATCATTCAACCTCAAGAACGAAGTTGTGAATGGAATTTACATTATTGGCGTGTGGGTGAATGAACCTAAAACTATCAAAGCTTACATACTTCAATCTGGCAAAACAAATCCTCGATTCGCAAGAGATCTTGTTCGTTCTTCCTTTTCTACTCCTTTCCTCTTCTTGAGCTGTCTTCTAAAACCCTAAGCGATTTGTAAAACTGACTGAAATCATATGTGACCCCAAAATGTTACTAAAAATGTTTAATCTGATGGGGTAAGAAAAAGACCAAAATAGCCCTCACTAATTCGGGTAACTGTCCTTAATTAAATAGACTAACTTCAAACTGGCATATCTCCCTCATCCGAACTCGAAACTTAGCAAACTTGGTGGCGTTGGAAGGAGGATTCAAAGACATTTCAATTGAGTCGAATACAACTAAGATTCTATTGCATATATTTTGATTAAGATTTGAAATACAAAATCTAGAAAACTAAATCAATATCTAAGACTCAAATCTTTCTATTGATTTATTGGATCCACAATTAATCCTACGGATCGTAATGATTGGTATATTATTTTCTATCTTGCAGTTTGTAGTTTCCTTGAATCAAGCCACGTATTATAACACTTTCTACCCATTCAATGTAAAGACGGTTTTCAGTGCTAGTTATCTATTTACTGAAGTGACCCCATAGGCTTTCACTTTCACGTCTCTCTAAAATTGCAGTCATGGTAAAATCTTGGTTTATTTAATCATCAAGGACTCCCAAGCACAATAGTTTTCTACAAATCAAAATAGAAAATGGAAGGCTTGTTATTCAACATTATAACATAACTTATATACTCGTGTCAACCAAGGTGTATGTGGATCTATTCAAGTTTTTAATGAACTTGTTCTAATATCTTATGGGCCACCTAATGCATTTTGTACTGAAAGTTATGGCCGCTTGACGTTGATCTAAAACTCACAACTTAAGCTTAACTTGAACAAATCTCAAATTAGATCTTTCCAAATTAGTTCTTTCTAAATTTAGCTTTTTCTAAGGCGGGATGTTATGATAAAAGTTTTCTAACTACCCAATAAGTAAATAAGTAAAATTTGCTAAAAATTTTGTGCACTTCTTCCACATGCTTCAAGAAGATTGTGTGACATTAGTTTTGAGATATCGCAAGTAGAAGGTGAAGTTGATTGTGAATATGAAATGTCCATAATGTAATCGGAGGTGCTATATATGTTTCCATATTCAACATTATAAAATAACTTATATACTCGTGTCAACCAAGGAGTATGTGGATCTATTCAAATTTTGAATGAAGTTGCTTTGATATCTTATGGGCCACCTAATGCATTTTGTATTGAAAGTTAATGCCGTTTGACGTTGATCCAAAACTCACAACTTAAGCTTAACTTGAACAAATCTCAAATTAGCTCTTTCCAAATTAGTTCTTTCTAAATTTAGCTCTTTCTAAGGCGAGATGTTATGATAAAATTTCTCTAACTACCCAATAAGTAAATAAGTAAAATTTGCTAAAAATTTTCTGCACTTCTTCCACATGCTTCAAGCAGATTGTGTGACATTAGTTTTGACATACCGCAAGCAGAAGGTGAAGTTGATTGTGAGTATGAAATGTCAATTATGTAATCAGAGGTGCTATATATGTTTCCTTTTTTCCTCAAAACTAAGTACTTTGTTCGATTTTAAATAAAAACAAACAGCAAAACACTAACAAAAATAAAATAGAATTCAATAGGATAAAAGTCAAGCCTATTGAATTTACGGTGTGTTCTAAAGAATATTATTCTCCTCAATGTATCGATTTAATGAAATATATCCCCGTAGAACTGAACAATTTACTCATCAGTATAGTGGTAATAAAAACTTTAGTAAATAGTAAACTCATTTGACAACATTAAATCACAGGAGTTTTTTTTAAGTGCAAGAAAAAGAAGAGCAGAAAATAAGAGAAAACTTCTCTATTTATACTTAACAAAGGAAAGTAGAACAAATGATTCTTATGTCTTATTAGAAAAAATCACAACACTTCGAAAAAGTTAACCCTTTAAAAAACTCATAACCACCCTTCAATATGAAAAGATTCTATTCAAATTGTATTTTTGAAGAAAAACTACTTTATTTCTCATTTGAAATTTTTAATATCCAACACTAATCACCTCATCAAGTTTAGCAATCCCTTGTGAACTTTTGTCACAGGCCTATAACAATCTTTTCGAAATGTCACATCCATTCAAAAAGGTTACAACCTTTCAAAAAAGTCGCAACTCTTAAGAAAAGACTCAACTTTTTATAAAAGTCACAACTCTTCCTTTTCTATTTACACCTTTCAAAATTCAACGACACATCGAACCATGATCATAGATGAGACAAATCACACCATATGTATCAAAACTTAACATCCATAAATTTGATTTCCTTAAACAACAAAAAGGAAATAGTAGTTGGTAGAAAGGACCACGAATCCAAAGGTAATTCTGGTAACAACAGTTTTACTTGACAACAAAAATAATCTACTAGTTGTTGACACAATCATTCCTCTGTGTTTTTTACACTACTTGTCATTGCGAATAAAATCATGGTTGATCGTTGTCACTTATACCTGATGATCCTTCCTCTGATTTCTTCCCTGATATCATATCATCGGAAAGATGTTCCACAAGCTGGATGAATTATGGTTTCATTGGTGAAAGACCGACGCTACAGTTTTTGTTCTCCTCTTTGCGTTTGTGTTTTTTTCCAATTTTATGTGCCTCCATCACTTTTTCAGTGAAGCTCCCTATTTTGCATGTGTCACACCAAAACGTGAACCCCCTAATGTTTTGCTTTTCATGATCAGCGTTCTTTCTCCTATCATCCGCATTGTCATCTATCAACAAGGATGGTGGATCATCATTGTTTGGACTTGATGATCCTTCCTCTGATTTTTTCCCTGATATCATATTATTGCAAGGACATTCCAGAAGCTGGATGAATTTTGATTTCTTTGGAAAGAGACCAATGCTCCAGTTTTTGTTGTCCTTCTTCTATTCTATAAAAGTTGCGTCCTTGCGTTTGTGTTTTTTTCCCTGCAAGTGGTCATTCAGGCCATCTTGACTTGTAGTACATACCTGACAAATTCATAATTCCATTGCATAAGATTTTTCAGTGGAGCACTACTTAATGAAGGCTTATCAAAAACCTCTTCAATTAGAGTTATAGCTTTCCGTTTTTTTCTAGTGAAAATAGTGTCAGGCTTAGCCTGTATCATTGCAAAAATAAGCACTTCTCAAAAATTTAACACCTCGTAAATGGTTTATGGATCTGAAAGCATTAAATGAATCTACATTTGTTTTGAAAAAGGAAACATATTTTGGAGTACAGTTTCCTGATTTGGCTCAACATTCACTCAGTTGCCATTGATAACGTCTATGAAACAAATATACTTTCCAAGAATTTACATTCAGCACAAAAAATTACACTAGAGAAAATCTTCCAAGTTTAAAATTTAATTCTAGAGATTATTGAACTGCTTTTACTTGAGTTGAGCATGTATCGGAAACAACCACATCATCTAGCAGGTAGCGTAAGGTCTACATACAGACTATCTTCCCCAATTTACAGAGAAGCTTAAAAGAGGTGATGCACATAACCAGAAATTTAAGAGTTAATAATCAAGGCCAACAATAAAAAAGAACACTAACCAGCAAGATTCCGCTAAAGCCAGGGGGCTATTCTCGTGAAATCTCCACCTATGGACTTCGATTCAATATTGAAATTTTTGATTCCCTGGCACGGTATCGAAAAGGAACCTCTGAGATCATCTCCTCAAAGGCCTCAACTTGGTTCTTCAATCGATCTCCTTTACACACTGCTCCTTCTCTTTCCATTAGAAATCACACGAGATTTGTTAAAGTGCGAGAAGAAGAGTAGAATATCAGAATATATATGAAAAATGAGGGAAATCACTATTTATAGGAAACAAGTGTTATCTAATTTATGTTTTTTTCCTAAAATGAACATTTTTCATAATATCTTTTAAAATGCATGTTTTCTCTAAGGATGTTTTTTCCTAAAAAAGAACTTCATTTTTCAATAACACCTTTTAAATTACATGTTTTCTGTAATTGATGTTTTTTCATAAAAAGAACTTCATTTCTCATTAACACCTTTTAAACGACTTGTTTTGTCTAATTGATGTTTTTTCCTAATAAGAACCTCATTTTTCATTAATATCTTTTAAACGGCATGGTTTCTCTAATTGATGTTTTTTCCTAAACAAGAACTTCATTTTTCATTAACACCTTTTAAATTACAAGTTTTTCTCTAATTGATGTTTTTTTATAAAAATAATTTTATTTCTCATTAACACCTTTTAAACGACATGTTTTCTCTAATTGATGTTTTTTTCCTAAAAAAAATTTAATTTTTCATTAATACCTTTTAAACGACATATTTTTTCTAATTGATGTTTTTTCCTAAAAAGGAACTTCATTTTTCATTAACTAAATTACATGTTTTCTCTAATTGATATTTTTTCCTAAAAAGAACTTCATTTTTCGTTAACACCTTTTAAAATACATGTTTTCTCTAATTGGTGTTTTTTTTCCTAAAAAGAACTTCATTTCTCATTAACATCTTTTAAACAACATGTTTTTCTAATTGATGTTTTTCCTAAAAAAAGAACTTCATTTTTCATTAACACCATTTAAATACATGATTTCCCTAATTGATGTTTTTTTTTTCTAAAAAGAACTACATTTGTCACATTAAGACATTTTTAATTTTTTTTGCATATTTTATCCAATTGATGTTTTTCCTAAAAATGAACTTCATTTCTCATTAAGACCTTTTAAATTGCATGTCTTGTCTTTCTCTAATTGATATATTTTTTTCTAAACAGAACTTTATTTCTCATTTACACCTTTTAAAAACTCAACAATATCACGTCATAAAGCTTAGCATCGATTTTTAAGGCTGGACATAAAATATAAAAAATCTAATTACTGAAACAAAACTTTTGATAATTTGGTATTCAATAATTCGGTATTTGGAATGATATTCAGGAGTGAACTTTTAGAATTATGGTATTCGAGTTTGAGTTTGGTATGAGACATTAGTACCATTTGGTATTCGGTATTTTTCTAAATACCGAATTATTTACTTAATGAAAGCCATATATCAACATGTTCATTACTCTTTAGTACAAATCCAAAGAGAGTTAAAGAATAAACTTAAACAACTCAAATACATATATATTTTATTTGTATCAATTTTTTGTCTTGATGTCTTCTTACTTGTTGATATTCTATTATATCGTTCATCAACATAAAAAATAGAAATAATTTGAGAAATAATATTAACTTTGTAATTCAATCAACTGCAACTTCAATACGCTATTATTGAATATCGTACCAAATTAAAGTTTAATTTATCAATTACTAAATAACCGAATACAAAAATTTTAAATTTTGTATATGATATCTACTTTTAATTACCATTTACCGAACACAAAATTTGAGAATCCCGAACAGAACACCGAACACGCTCCCCTAAATTAATTCTTCCCAAATATCCAACTATTAAAATTAACGAAAAGGGTTTTGTTACCGATGATTAATTAATTATTACAAAAGTTGGAATTAATCCCTCCAAAAGTTTCTCTTTGTCAAATTTATCTTCTACCCAATAGTAATATTTGTTCCTTAAAATTAATATATTGGCTCCTTAATGATTAATGATCTTGTATGAAATAATCATGTATTATTATAAAATATTACTCCCTCTATTTAATATTAACTGAATTTTTGAGATTTTTTTCATTGTTCAAAATAGTTGAATTGTTCAATGTTCAAGATGGATGTTAATTTTTTTTTCAATATTTCTGCTCTTCTTTAATTTAGTTTGATATTTTCTAGAAAACAAAGAGCACTACTTATAAATTAAATCATGATTTAAATTATGTCCTTGATATAGTGGAGTATAGTATAGATGTCAACTACACCAAGAAGTTGATTTCACTTATTATCTTCATTACTTCCCTCTATTATGAAGATAACCTCCACTTTTATGATCATTACTCGTCAATATGTCCATGCATGCACAGTGATAAGATAATCATTGAATTAGAAATAAATTTATCATAGATATAATTGATGGAAAAGAGACTAAAGTTTTCATACACATGCAGACAAAATCTATTGTATATAAGTAATAGATTTCGTATGCATTCTATGAAATAAAATATATGGATGAACTCATGATAAGAATGCATATTTTAAAAGAGAAAATAACTGTTTTCATCCATGTGTTATCATCTTATTTTGGTTTTGGTCCCTATGATAGCTCACTAATCATGCTTAACCTTTAATTAATCAAAGAAACTGATTTCAGTCCTTCTACTAACGATGAATATAAATTTAAACAGATCAGTTACTGATGTCAGGTGTAATTTTGGTATTACAACAAGAAACACTTCCATGCAAAGAACAAAACCCAAAGATAGAGCAAGTTTGTAAATTCTCCTGTACAATGTTCTCATACACAACCATATCACAGCCTGACTCTCTTCCTCAATTGGAATATGAATTAATCCTCTAATACACTACTCTATGTGTTCATTGGTTAATGAACAATTTTTTTATTTAGTTGCCTCCCCACTTATATGAGAATCCAATCTAGACACTCCTTCTGCAACACTGAAAACAACTCAGTACACTTATTCAAAAGCAACAATATCATTCAATTTAACAATAAAACACTGAAGCAAGAATGGGCTACAATTCACGTCGGCATGTAAGTACTCAATTAATTTAGTTATAGCCTAAATCTTTGATTATATGAAAATATGAGTAAAAGATTGAGCTATAGGATTACTAACGCAACATCTAATATTTTACATAAAGAATAAATATAATTTTTTTTTAAAAAGCTATAAGAATGATAAAAATCAAATATTTGCAGTGCATATTCTCAATTTGTATGACATATTACATGTTGTGTTTGTTTTACTTATTAGAATGACATAATCAAATTGTAACGACCATATTGATTAATTTTAATGATGAACAAAGGATAATAAAAGGGAATTTGATTTATTATTGGTGTGTGATGTGTTGAGAATGATTTGAAAGACTTATTGATAAATTTTTGATGTTGTATCACGATGTATTGTTGTAAATTGTGCATTGTTATGCAAAAAGTCATCTCCTCATTCTTTGTGTGAACATGTCATTTGTGTTCGTTTTGAGACATGGTTGTGACAAGTGTTAAGTGAATTGAGGAAGAATAAGAAATTAAAGAGTATATAACATTTGAGGGACATGTCGTTCACTGCAAAATATATTATGATTAGAGGGACGTGTCGCTGTGATAGATTCTATTATAGAAGAATGTGTCGCACGCTGTGATTGATTTTATTATCGAGGGATGTGACGCACACCACGATGAATTTCTATTATCGAGGATCATATTGTATGCCGCAATGGATGCATTGATAGATATATATGTCTCCATGGGTTTCACATTGAGAAACAACGGGTGTATATTTCACTAGGTTAGACATGCATCACCATACTTGACATTGCATTTCATTGCATTGCATATCTTTATCATTTGTGAACTTATGAGTTTCTTTCAATTGAACTTGTGATTGATGAAGTTGATATTGTATCTTACTGATCTGTAATTGTTGTAATTGAGTTGTGTGCTATGAAATTGTGAACAGTTAGGTTGGGTTGATTTTATGCAGGTTCTAATTGTGGTGGTTCGGTTGGGGTGGTAGGAGTACCCGTATTCTATATTCTTAGCTTCTATTTAGGAGTTCGCTTGTTGAGTACCATGTGGTTTGGTACTCACACCTTGCTTCTACATTTGTGTAGGTTATCAGCCTAAATCTTCACGATACTCACTCTTATCTTCCTGTTTGAGGCTTCCTATGAAGATTTGTGAGGTAGCTAATTGTCATCTCATCAGACCTTTTTACTCCTACTTATGATCTTGTTCTACTTTAGAGACAACATAATTTGAGGCTTTTTTATTTCCTTCAAATCTATTGTAATACATTAGAGGCTTGTACACGTGACAACTAGGTTTTGGGGGTAGATGTAAGATAGTTATTAATTTCCATATTATTTTATAGTATTAGACTTTTATTCTCGCTTTTCTTTCTCATTTATTATATTATTTGGGTTTTAGGCTGACATGTTTTTGTGGGATAAGACGAGTGTCATCACATTTATTTTGGATCGTGAGGAAATGGTATCAGAGCCCCAGGTTCATAGGTCTCACGTGTTCACAAACCAAGTCTAGTAGATTTTCGGGTATCGATGTGGAGACGTCTGTTGTTATCTTTGATAAGTTATCGTGACTTTTAGGAAAAATCTTCACCTTTTGAATCTCTATCGTGCGTCCTTAGTCCGATCTGATTCTTATCTCTTCCTTCCATTCTCTATAACATATAGTGATGACTTGTGCGTCGTTCTTCTTCTGAGAAATTGATGTATCGTATATGGCTTTGATGTTAGACCTGATACTAAGGTGAAAGTGATAGACTTATGAGAATGATATTTGGTCAGATTCAAAATGTTAAGTAATTTAAAGTGGTTGAGCTATGTGATGGCTCGACAAAGCATTTTGAGGATATCTGAGTGACGAGGATGGACAATGGTCCAAGGAACTTCATAAACGTATTATCTTTTTTGGGATAGTTACCCAGCAATAGTGAATAGTAATTATGTGATATATACGATATTTGGAGTGGTTCATCAATTGGAAGTGGAATTATTAAAGGAATAAATAGGTATGCATATTGGGACTTTGAAAACCACCATTAGTAAAGATGTCATAACAGGTATGGATTGCTTACCGTATGATGATACCTGTGTTGCATTAATCGAGGTCAGAATTTGTACTATGATTTGGGCGTATGTCAAAAGGGTCATGATACGACTAATACAATGATACTGATGCTTACTTGGTTAGAGTTATGAAGTGTGTTACTCCTGCTATCAACCTGATCTGAGAAGGAATATATATCGATTTGGTAGTTATTGTAGTTACTTAATGGGAAGAAATATGTGGCTATTTGGGTACAATCTTTCGATTGGTTTGATATGTTCTAGTGGTGGATCTAACGGACTTTCACGATATGGTACTAATGGTATATGAAAATGGATACGTCAATTTTCAAGTGTAAATACTAACTACTTAAGGAGTTATCAGTTGTACCACATGTTCATAAAATGATATTCGATGTTTCGGTCATATTTAAGAACCAACTAGTTTGTTACTACAAAAACATGGGTTAAGCATTGCTTTTAAGGAAAACTATAGTGGTGGATCTTTGGTAAGGTATTAATGTGTTCAGGTTGTGAAGTGTATTTTGCGGATCTAATTAGGATTGGTAATTTCATCGTAAGCCCCAAATAAGTGGATTGAGATAGAAATGACAATTGTATGGGTAAAAAAAAGTCCAGGGAATATACTTGTGTGAAGGCAATTAAGGATTTTACTAAGAAAGTGAGTATAATATTGGGTTAGTCCATTGCATTTTGTTGGTATAATTGGATTATGGTTGTAGTTGTGGAGGTTCGTTTGGAGTGGTAGGAGTACCGGTATTCTATATTCTTAACTTGTGTTTAGGAGTTCACTTGATGAGTGTTGGGTTCGAAAGTGATTAGGGCGTTACGTGGAAGCTTACAATTGCATATCATATGGTTGATAAATCAGATGACGAAAACTTACACTAAAAAAAAAAATTATTATATGGAATTTTTACAATTGGCCTACATATTAAAATTGTAGAGAGAAAATATCTCCATAAACAAAAGTCTCTAAATGACTACATTGTGGATACTATTGTTATTCTTTATGAGAATAGAAATATTCAATTTATAGATCTCCAAACTTTTCCTCTAAGGAAAGAATAAACCAAATATGGAAGAATATTATATTTTTTCTTTCAAGAAAAGTAAAAACATTTATGGTAATGTTTTGTCTTTTCTTTTAGGAAAAAATAAACCTTAAATAAGGTGAGAAAATCAGGGTAAAACCCTAACAAGTCTCCCGTTTTGCCAAGATTTTCTTGACAAAACTTACTCCACCTTCTTCACACGCATGATAATCTTGTTCTTCACGTAGTCTTCATCAGTGCTGCTTGCCATGGTTAAAAATAAGGTTTAAAATATATGGATTAAAAATGGCTTAAAAATATTTTGTTTTTGTTTTTAAAATTGCAGCAACAAGAATGTTGAAAATATGTTTTTAAACTTCTTCTCCACACGTAGTTGGACAAAATCTTCACTATCATGAAATTTGTTACAAATTGGTTTGAAACCACTTGAATGCATCTTCAACTTCGATGAACCATTGGAGCATGGGATCGTTGGACCATGTGCTCTGATACCATTTGTTGGGTTCGAAAGTAATTAGAGCGTCATGCGGAAAGCTTACAATTTCATATCATATGGTTCATAAATCAGATGACGAAAACTAATGCTAAAAATCAAAATATTATTATTATTATTATTTGATTTGACCATTTGGTCTACATATTTAAAAATTAATAAAAAGATATTAAAAGTGTAGAGGGAAAAATCTCCCATAAACTAAACTCTTAAAGGTATACATTGTTGATGCTATTGTTGTTCTTTATGAGAATAGGGATCTTCAATTTATAGATCTCCAAACTTTTCCGCTAAGAAAAAAATAAACCAAATATGGAAGAATATTATATTTTTCTTTCAGGAAAAGTAAAAACATTTATGGTAATGTTTTCTCTTTTCTTTTAGGAAAAAATAAACTTCAAAAAAGGTAAAAAAATCAGGGCAAAACCCTAACACTAAGTAGCGTGTGGGTTGGTACTCACCCTTTTCTTCTACATTTCTGTAGGTTATGAGCTCGGATCTTCATGATATTCTCTCTTATCTTCTTATCTGAGGCTTCCTATGGAGATTTGTGAGGTAGCTAATTGTCATTTGAGCAGACCTTTTGAATCCTACTTATTATCTTGTTCTACTTTAGAGACAACATCATTTGAGACTTGTTTATTTCTTTCAAATCTATTGTAATACATTAGATACTTGTTAACGTGACAAGCAGGTTTTGGGGATATATTTAAGTTAATTAACAATGTCCACATTATTTTATAGTATTAGACTTTTATTCTCGCTTTACTTCTACATTTATCATATTACTTGGGTTTTAGCTGACTTATCTTGCAGGGATAAGACGAGTGTCATCAATCCATATTTAGGTCATGACACATATTCTTATTTTTGTTTTTTAAAAGATGAAAATGAAAATTCAGAAGTGCACACAGTTAAATGTGTAATAATCATAAACTATGATATATATATTTCAACTTTTTTTATAAATTGTAGTTTTCATAACTCATATTCAAAATTAATTTGGATTTACATGATTGGTTACATATTTTTTTGTTGGATTTATATTATTTAAATTTTCTATTAGAGATGTTTATTATAATAACACTAATAGATTCTACCTTTTCTTTCCCATGACAGATGAAGGTGAAGATTCATATATGTACACCATTATATTACACTATAAAGGTTGGTAGGTGTTTGAGTAATGAACTATGTTAGTGGACATATAACTTATTATGACTATTGCAATGGAGATGAAAATTTCATTGTTCAGATGAGGCACTGTATGAAAAAGCTTAAAGTCAGTGATAAAAAGGTGAAATTTTGGTTCATGTTTGGCCTTATTTGAGACAATTATAAGACTTTTGTCAACCGATATATATATATATCTAACCCTATCTATGAAATGTCTGATAGCAAAGAAGTAGAAATATTTGTTGAGCACTCGAAAGAGGACCAATGGAACTATGATATAGCTAATTCTGAGGGTGACCCACAACAAGGCGGAAAACTTTTTCGTAGTATCTTGAAATTTCCTAACCTAGTCCAGATTTGAACGAAATTGGAGTCTTAAAGGTGTAGGGAAATATGGTAACAATAGGGTTAGTTAATTATGATTTTGATTACATGAGTAGTTACATAACTCGTTAAAGAACCCATATGACTTTAGGGAATTGAATTCGAGTGAGTAGAACTCCCGAAATTGATCTTAGCGTAAAAGGTACTTTCTGAGCATCGTGGGTCAGGGGTGTGTTGTGAAATGGGAGTTTTGGAATTCTTAATTTAGTTCAATGTCTCACGTAACCCGCCTTGGCGCTACTTTTTGCAGCTCTGGTGAGGCCGCTACAGCGGGGTGAAGGCCGCTTTGGCGGGATCGATGCGACTTGAGGTGTTAATAAATCCCTAAACGACCTCATTATGCACTTTATAAATTTTAGAGCTAAGGAATGAACCCCATGCGACTCCTACTCATTTTTCACCATTCTTGAGGCTAAAGGTAAGCTTTTCACTCCCCGAATCTATTTTTCGATCCGTAGAACGTAATAGAATGGGTGAATATTGATGGGGGAGGGTTTTGTTATAGATTCTACGGTGGAAACAACCCTAAATTCGATAATTGGGATCATGGGCTTGATCTAGGGTTCATAGAATTGTTAGTAATTCGGGTAATTAGTGATTCTTTATTGATTCTCGTATTATATTTATTGTTTGTAGACCAAGAACAAGCGGAATGAATCCGGCAAGGGAAGGATCAAGTTTCTTAGGATTTCAAGCTTATTTCGAGGTAGGTGATAGTTGTGATTCTATGATTGTGTGATTTATGCTTGTTCTTGCTTCATTATGATACTTGTATATGTATGAATTTTGCAATGTTGATCACACTTGTTCTAAATGAGATAGACGAATTATCATTGCCATGAAATCATGACTTAAATGTATGATCTTGAGGATATACTTGTGTTTGTGATTGTGGTGTGTTGAATGGATCGGTTGCCACGTTCTGACATAACTACCTTGGATCGGTTACCACTTTCCGACATAACTAACTTGGATCGGTTGCCATGTTCCGACATAAAAATGGGATCAGTTGCAACGTTTCAGCATAATTATGGGATCGGGTACCAGGTTCCGGTATGCTATCTGTTTGGGTTTGGGTTCCATGAGAGAACCAATGATGTGATATAAAATGTGAAAGTGATGGTTATTCGTAAATGTTGATAATGTTGTATATGTTTTTATATATGCATGTGATTATATTGTTTTCTTGACTTGTTTATGTTACACTTAGTGGGATAGTTGTGTGATCGTACCAGTACACTATGGTTGTGTATTGATACTGCACTTACTCTTATTTTTGTTGAGTACCTGGCATCTTCAAGTGGCTACTGTTGGACCTCGCTTAGGGGATCAGTGATCGTCGCTTCAAATTCAAGGGTGAGCCAATTCTTCTGGGCTACCATGTGATTCTCTTTCGTCTATGTCCACCATTTATGGACTTAGAGAATTGTTTTAGTTAGTTGATTAATTTGTTAGTTTGGGGTTGTATCCCTTCTTGTTTAGACTTAGTTCATTATTAGATGTTTTGGTACATTGACTTTCAGGTTCTAGGTAATTCTTCCACATTGAAAGTTTATTATTGTTAGACTTTTGTTAGAGTTTATGGGAGCTCTATTTTTCTTTCCTTAGTATTTGACTTAAATGCCTTAGTTATTCCTTTAGTTGCTTGGTTTGGGTTGTACTAGTAGGTCTCCCACCGGAGTGTTAGTGTGGGTGCTAATCACGATTGTCTGGGTTGTGAAAAAGTTGGTATCAGAGCTTAGGTTCGTTGATCTCGATGTACCAAAACGAGTCTAGTAGAGTCTCGCGGAACTGTACAGGGACACCTTTACTTTTCTTCGAGAGGCTATAGGACTTTAGGAAATCTCTCTATTTTTTTCTCTTGTCTCCTTTGTGCTATAACTTGATTCCAATTGGTATCTCTCGATTTGAATTGGTATCTAACCTTCTTCACTCTTCTGTCCACATATGGTTAATACTAGGTATAACGGCATCAGGCTCGTAGCTCTCGTCAATGCTCCAACTGAGAAATATATAGCGAGAGGTCGCGGTCGAGGTAGAGGTCGAGGAAGAGCTAGGGTAAAGGGCATGGAAGAGTAGCGCATGTTGGAACTCGAGCTTCTGTTGAAGATGCTCATGTGAATGAGAACTCCCCATACATCATGAGAAAATAGAAGAGGAGGTTGAGGTTGAGAATGTTGAGGAGGTCGGACAAGAGGAAGAGGTGCAAGCTGAGGCTACAAGTATTGCTCCCATCGACCCAGTGTTAGATCAACAAATCATGTCATTTTTGAAAGGGTTGGCTGGTCCTGGAGTGCTTCCATCTGTTCAAGCAACTCTAGCTCCTACTAATCCTCCTGTTGCTAGCACTGCACCCAAGACGGGTGGAAACGGTACAGATGCTTTCTTCTGTCCTTTGTTGGGTTCTATTATGACTGATAATGAGCATGACATGTTGAATATGCTTTTAAAACTTAAGCCTTCGGTATTTCTTGGTGCTGAGAGTGAGGATGTGTATGAGTTTATTTTAGATTGCTATGAGAGGCTTCATAAATTAGGTATTGTTCATCAGCATGGGGTTGAGTTTGTGTCTGTTCAACTTCAAGGTGAGGCCAAACAGTGGTGGAGAGATTTTATGGAGTGCAGATCTTCTACCTTACCTCCACTTTATTGGACCCAATTTCATGATCTATCTCTAGAAAAGTATGTGCCTAGAACTTTGAGAGATCGTAAGAAAGAGGAATTTATGGCTTTGGAGCAAGGTGGTATGTTCGTGGCTGCTTATGAGGCCAAGTTCCATGATTTATTTTGATATGCTACGCAGTTGGTGACTACGGAGACAGAGAATCTGGTTATTTATTAGAGGATTAAATTCTGAGTTGCAAGTATTATCTGTTCATATGACTTCTGTAGGGAGGAGCTTTAATGAGGTGACAAACTATGTTAAGATAGTGGAGGGGGTGAGGCAAGATAGTCAAGTTAAGGTATTGGCAAAAAAGGTCAAGAATTCAGGAAACTTCCAAGGTTCTTATTCTAGAGGTTTAGGTAGGCCAATTCTTGCAGCCAATCCAATTCAATTTGCTATGCCCGCCTCTACAGGTAACTACTCGGGAACTCCATCTTATAATTTTCAAGATAGCCAGGGAGTCGCACCTTTGATAGGCGGCACACCATCTTTTGATCGTACTTGCTACAATTGTGGAGAACCTGGGCATATGAGGAGATATTGTCCCCACCCACATGTATTCGACGCTGCGCAACAGCCTTCCAGAGCAATGGTGCCCATGGGGAATGGTAATAATGGTAGAGGACGTCAACAAGGTTAGCGAAGAGGTAATCAGCGGGGTCGTGGAGGTAGAGGAAATGGTAAATGTAACGGAGGTAGGGGTAATGCGCAACCAGGTAGGGAAGTGGCTCGTCAAGATGATAGAGCTCAGTGTTATGGTTTTCTGGGCAACAATGAGGCGGAGGCATCCGACGTGATGATCACAGGTACTATGCTTATCTGTGTCCATGTCACGCCACAAACTCGAGGAGCACAACTGTCTCCTAATGCTAAAACTCAGGCCCGAGCCGACCTTGCTGAACCATTTGCTACTAGCGCATGGCAGCCACATGCAATCAAGAAAGCAAAAAAGTATATCTCGGCTTAAAACTAATCCCTCGACCGGCAAGGCCCCTGTCAATTTGATCTATAAAAGAAACAGCTACTCCCAAGAGATCATATAAATAAATAGCTAACTAGCACAGAAGTCCTGATTGGGCCGTTAGGTTCACCATGATATCTATACCAAAACTAAAAGCAGGTATATATCAATACAATACATCAAACAACTCACAAGCTTCTGTAAACCAACAACATAGGACAGTAGGGCCATAACGTAGCTATACACCCTACACACTAGTCTGCAAGCCTGTAAGAGTAGTAAACATTAGTGGGACAAGGCCCCAGCCTACCCATTAAGATATATACAAGAAACGGTAGCAAACCTCCCAACTCTGGCAGCTCCGGAGGAAAGGGGGTACCCAACAGGATAAAAGTCAATCCTGCTGCTGAGGAGGTCTACTCGGTCGTCTGTCAGGACCTGCATGCATGAATGCAGCGCCCCCAAGGCAATGGGGCGTCAGTACAAAATAATGTATAGAGTATGAAAGGCAATAGACTATGATGAGGTATCATGATATACTAGAATAATATGATATATAAATCAAGGATAAGATAAGTGTACTGACCTGCTCCTAAATCTAAACTTATCAAAAATATTAACACAACAACCTAACCAAGCCCCCATAATCTAGGCAGGTACAAACAGCACACAAGGCCACCTACTTAGGCCCCCATAAGCCCGGCAGGTGCCAATCAGCCTATATACCCCAATCGGTAGTTCCCCAGCCCCGTATGTAGTCATATAGCCCTCTTAGGCATAAACATAGCTTATAGGCAACTCATAGCCCTCTTAGGCAACAACATGGCCCTATAGGAAACACATAACCTTCTTAGGCGTCAATATAGCCCTATAGGCAACTCATAGCCCTTCTAGTCATCAATATTGCCCCGTAGGCAACTCATTGTCCTTTTAGGCATCCATATAGCCCTCTAGGCAGAACATAGCCCTTCTAGGCATAGATCATATTCTTGCAGCTAACCACAATAGCCCCAAGGGAAACAATAATAATCCAATAGCTAAAAGCGAGCAATTTAGTTATAAGAAACCTATACAAATATCCTCTAAGTCGTGTCCAACAAAGGGACGCTACTAACTGAATAAGAATCCCGATAGGGGAGAATTATATTAACTCGAGTAGCCAACAATCAACAATAATTGCTACAAGTGTAACAAGGATAACAACCCAATTACGTTGCTCCTAAGCTTCAAGCAAACATGTCGTAAGTAGGGAATAGCCTTAACATACCGTTTTCGCTAAATTCACGTGGCCTAACGAATTTTACTCATAACTCCCTCGATACAACAACAAGGTAGGACCATAATCAATAAACAAAAATAAAAGATACCATGACAATATGAGAAAAGATATGTCTTTCCATCACAAATTTATATTTGCTACTTATAAAAGCTAGAGTCGATGAAAGAAGTCTTTGGCCTCGACCTTAAGGTCGTAATACACCTCAAAACCTTCAAATATATCCAAACCCTTGCTTTCACAACACTAAAGTCTGATATGCTATGAAATCGATAAAAAAAATTATACCACGATAATGAGCCCAACACGTAGAACAACTTTCGTCAAGGACTTAAGTCGAGAAAATCTATACTTTAGTTGATCCTAGAAATGGGTTTCTCAAATTTTTTCTGGTTCTTAGCTAAAAATGAAGAAAAGGTTCGAAGAAGAAGATATATGTAAAGTTCCACCGACCTAGGGCCCCACGTCACGTGCCTGCTTGCGCAGTCCCACAAAAATACAAATATCTCTCTATTCTGAAGTCGTATAAACAAACAATTTAATGCGTTAGATACTAGATTTGTAGATTTTCGATTCAATAGGTCATGGGATCCATAAATCTTTATAGACTGGGAGAAAACCTCTGAGACATTTGACCCAAATTTTATAGAAATTTTAAAAAAGGAACCTACAATAACTTCCGTCAACTTTTATTTTACCACTTAACTTCAAAACTTGAGATACAACCCTTGAACACTTAAAATACGATATACCACATCATTTTTGATTTATTACTCACCCTCCTTGTCTTTCCATAAAGATACGAGTTAATTTAGAAGTTTTGAAAAGTTGGGTGTTATATCCTTCCCCCCTTAGAAACATTCATCCTCGAATGAAAAATTTGAGTCACGCGGTTCAGTCCTTAGGAGTTGCCAAAATTTAGGCAGTGTATCTTTTGTAGATGTCACTATCCAAGAACCTGAAATGCAAAATTTCTAACCTCATGCCATCCTCAGCTTCCCAGGTCACCTATTCTCTATTCTTGTTTCTCCACAATACTTTAACCAAAGCCACCTCTTTGATCCTCAATTTACGAACCTGTCGATCTAAAATGGCAACTGGAGTTTTCTCGTAGGATAAATCCTCTGTGATCTGAACATGCTTAACTGGGACAATCCGAGAAGGGTCTCCTATGCACTTTCGTAGCATCGATACATAGAAAACTAGATGAACAGATTTTAGCCCAGAAGGCAATTCTAACTCATAAGTCACTCGTCCTACCTTTGGAAGGATCTAGTATGACCCAATGAATCTTGGACTAAGCTTTCCCTTTTTTCCAAATCGCATAACACCCTTCATAGGCGAGACTTTTAAGAATACCCAGTCATCGACACAAAACTCTAAGTCCCTTCGTCGGACATCTGAGTATGACTTCTGTCGGCTTTGAGCTGTTAGCAACCTCTCCCGAATGAGCTTAACTTGCTCCACTATCTGTTGTACTAAGTCGAGTACAATCAACCCTGACTCACCTACCTCGAACCATCTAATGGGGGATCTACATTTTTTCCCATACAAAGCTTCATAAGGTGCCATCCCGATGTTGGAATGATAACTATTATTGTATGCGAACTCTATAAGAGGAAACTGGTCATCCCAACTTCCCTTGAAGTCTAGTACGCACGCCCGTAACATATCTTCAAGTGTCAAAATTTTGCGCTCAGCCTGGCCATATGTCTATGGGTGAAAGGTTGTACTAAGATTAACCTATGTCCCTAGTTCTTTTTGGAAGGACTTCCAGAAGTTGGCGGTGAATTGTGCTTCTCTATCAGAGATAATTGATACTGGGACACCGTGAAGCCTAATAACATTCCTAATATAGAGCCCTGCATAGTCTTCGGTTGTAAAAGTAGCCCTGACTGGTAAGAAGTGGGCTGATTTTTTTAGTCTATCAACAATTACCCAAATAGAGTCAAACTTGTGACGTGATCGAGGTAACCCTGTAGTAAAATCCATATTAATTGCTTCCCCCTTCCACAAAGGAATGTCTATCTCCTGAACTAGCCGAACGGGGCTTTTGGTGCTCAACCTTCACCGATTGGCAGGTAGGACACTGTGCCACAAAATTAGCAACGTCCTTCTTCATCTCGTGCCACCAATAGATCTCCTTAATATCATGGTACATCTTCGTCGAACCAGGGTGAATAGAATAACGTGAATCATGTGCCTCTTCCATAATCCGATGCGGAAGCCCTACAACATTCGAAACACACAATCGACCACTATATCTATGGACTCCATCTCTTGCTATATCAAATGCTAAAGTCTGTTGATTCTGAGCCTTGGCACTGAGCTACTCTAAGCTAAGATCCTCTTGTTGCCGTGATTTTACTTATTCAATTAGAGATGATACGGCTGTGTCCTGAATTGTTACCCCACTATCTTCTGCCTCTAACAATATGACTCCCAAGCTAGCTAACTGATGAAGCTCTCACGCTTGCTCAAGCTTGTCAATATCTAAATATGATAAACTACCCATAGATCTTCGACTGAGGGCATCAACTACCACATTAACCTTTTCTGGATGATATAAAATATCCACGTAGTAGACTTTCAATAACTCAAGCCATCGACGTTGTCGTAGATTTAACTCCTTTTGTCTAAAGATATATTGAAGTCTTTTATGATCTATGAAGATGTCAACATAAACGCCATACAAATAGTGTCTCCATATCTTTAGCGCATGCACAACTGCCGCCAACTCTAAATCGTAGGTCGAATAGTTCTTCTCATTCTTTCTCAACTACCTTGAACCATATGCGATAACCTTACCATGTTGCATTAGAACACATCCCAACCCAACACCAGAAGCATCACAATACACCGCATAGCCTTCTGAACCATCTCGCAATTGAAGAACTGGTGTTGATGTTAACCTATCCTTCAGCTCCTGGAAACTATGCTCGCAAGCCTCAGTCTACTGGAACTTAGCTGCTTTTTAAGTCAGCTTCGTTAATGGAGATGAAATTGAAGAAAACCCCTCTACAAACCTTCTGTACTACCCAGTTAACCCTAAGAAACTACAAACCTCCGTCAGAGTGAACTTGAAGGACTGCTCGTAAATGATTTCCATGCTCATTTTTGAACGTGAATACACCAAAATATCATCAATAAATACAATCACAAACAAGTCTAGATATGGCCTGAATATACTATTCATCAGGTCCTTGAACACTGTTGGGCCATTACTTAATCCAAAAGACATTACCAAGAAGTCAAACTGTCCATATCTAGTTCTAAAAGCTGTCTTCAGAACGTCTTTCTCCCGAACTCGTATCTGGTGGTACCCTGATCTTAAATTAATCTTTGAGAAATATTTAGCACCTTGTAATTGATCAAACAAGTCATCTATCCTCGGAAGGGGATACTTATTATTTATAGTTGCCTTATTTAGATGTCGGTAATCGATACACATTCTTAGTGAGCCATCCTTCTTCCTTACGAACAACACTGGTGCACCCCCTGGTGAAGCACTAGGCCTAATAAAGCCTTTATCCAGCAAGTCTTTCAGTTGATCCTTCAACTCCTTTAGCTCAGTAGCAGCCATTCTATAAGGAGGGATAGATATCGGTTGTGTACTTGGTAGCATATCGATAGAAAAATAAATTTCCTGTTCTGGAGGGATACCAGAGAGTTTGTTTAGACATACATCTAGAAACTTATTAACTACTAGAATAGACTGAAGAGTCGGTGGTTCTGCATCTATATCATGAACGTGAACAAGATGATAAATACAACCTTTGGTAATCATCCTCCTCGCCTTAAGATAGGAAATAAACCTATCTTTTGGCATTGCTGTATCACCTTTCCATTCCCGAACTGCCTCTCCTGGAAAGTGGAATCTAACAATCTTTGTCTGGCACTCAACATTAGCATAACAAGATGCTAATAATCCATACCCATAATGATGTCGAAACAACCATCTCTAACTCTACGAGATCTACAGAGGTCTGACGGTCGATAATTTCTACCATGGAACCTCGATCAACTCTCCTGGCAATAATAGACTCACCAACTGGTATAGATAGAATAAAGGGTCGATCTAATGACTCTGCTAATATACATAACCTCCCCGCAATAAATGGAGTAACGTAAGGCAAAGTAGATCCAGGATCTATCAAAGCATAAACTCAATGGGAGCAAATAATCAATGTACCTATCACAACATCTGGTGATGACTCTGAGTCTTGTCGGCTGGTTAATGAATATGTATGGTTCTTTCCACTACCAGAACTAGATTCTCCCTCTCTGCCTCCACCTCTACCTCTACGTGCTAAAGTCTGGGGTCCACGCCCTATAGACTGTGCTTATGAGGAGGAACCTACTGCTTACTTGGTCGACTGCCCTATACCACCCTGACCTATGGTAGGGCTATTTTTCCACCCATGCCCCTCCTGTCCACAAGAACAACAACCTGTGGAACCTTGTCTGCACCTCCCGAAATGCATCCTACCACAACTAGTACAATGCGGTAGGGCTTTCCTAGCTTGGCCTGAATCCCTCTGCTGCTGTGAGCCTGGTGCTCGTGAACCCTCACCTGGGACTGACTGTTCTTGACGATCAAATCTACTACCCTAGAACTGCTGTGGTGGAGGACTAGGTGGCCTAATAAATATCTAGGTCTGGGACCACCCTGAAAATGTCCCTGTGAACCAGCGGGCCTAGCCCTCTTATGACTCTCTTTCTCGACCCTCGCACTCATATACTGTAGATGTCAGCGTTCCTCTATGCCCTATACAAAGGCCTAAATCCACGAGATATCCATATTATCATTTAGCACAGTGGTAGAACAAACTTTGATATAGTCTGAGTCAAGCTTTCCCACAAATCTATGCATCATGTCATGCATCGTATCAAATAATGCTGGTGAATATCTAGCCAATGAATCAAATATCAGCCCGTACTCTCGGACACTCATGCCACCCTGTCGGAGGTTTAAAAACTGGTCCACCTGGCCATCCCTAATCTCTCGAGGCAAATAGTGATCTATAAAAGCTTCTGTAAAGATATCCCAAGTGGGTAGAGATGTATCTTTTCCCCTAGATCTCTCCCAACTTTCATACCACAGTACTGCAGCATCACGAAATCAAATTGCTGCTAACTCAACTGACTCAGTCGCTGAGGCATGCATGACTCTGAAGATCCTATGAAGCTGATCAACAAAGTACTGAGGGTCTTCTCTGTGATCTGTCCCTGTAAACTGTGGAGGTTTCAAGGCAAAAAATTCATGAACTCTCGAACTTCCGGGCCCTTTAGAAGGTCTGGCAACATCTGGCGCAACTAGTAGGCACTGTGCAACTACTAACTGTGCTAACATACATACTACACTCTTGAAATCCTGATCAGATGGAATAGAAAGAACTAGAGGTGGTACTGCTGGTGGAGCCGAAAGTCCTGTAGTCCTCGGAGGCTCCTGATGCTGTGGATAAGCTATAGGGGGTTGAAAAGATATCTCCCCCTAGGTCTCACAATGGGCTACCTCCACCTGTGGTACCTTGTCGGTACCCTTGCTTGTAGTTGTATCTAGCCTCTGGCTAGTTGTGGTCTATCGAGTGTCAGTCATCTCTATCTGCACACAAGTATCAATTATAAGCCAGCAACCTCAACCCTTAAAACACCGCTCTATAGCACAAGGTGAGAAAAAGAAGGATAGCCATTCTAACATTCCCGGTAGCTTCTTGCTTATCGGATGTGGTGCACAACCTATTTATAAACAAGGCTCTACTAGACATGGCTTGCAGACTGCCTAGGATACGACGTTGCTCTAATAGCAAGTTTGTCACGCCACAAACTCGAGGGGCGCAACTGGCTCCTAATGCCAAAACTCAAGCCCGAGTCAACCCTGCTGAACCATTTGCAACTAGCGCATGGTAGCCATACGCAATCAAGAAAACAAACAAGTATATCTCAGCTTAAAACTAAGCCCTCGAACGGCAAGGACCGTGTGAACTGATTTATAAAAGTAACAACTACTCCTAGGAGATCATATAAATAAATAGCCAACTAGCACAGAAGTCCTGATTGGGCCGTCGAGGCCATCATGATATCTATACAAAAAAAAAAGCAGGTATATATCAATACAATACATCAAACACCTCACAAGCTTCAGCAAACCAACAACATAGGCCAGTATGGCAACAACATAGCTATACACCCCAACACACTAGTCTGAAAGCCTCTAAGAGTAGTAAAGATTATGGGACAGGGCCCTAGCCTACCTATAAAGATATATACAATAAAAGGTAACAAACCTCCCAACTCTGGAAGCTCCGGAGGAAAGGGGCTAGCCAACCGGATAAAAGTCAATCCTGCCGCTGAGGAGGTCTACTCGGTCATCTTTATGGACCTGCATGCATGAATGCAGCCCCCCAAGGCAATGGTGCGCCAATACAAAATAATGTACAGAGTATGAAATGCAATCGACTATGAGGAGGTATCCTGATATACTAGAATAATCTGATAAATAAATCAAGGATAAGATAAGTGTACTGACCTGCTCCTAAATCTAATATTATCAAAAATAATAACACAACAACCTAACCAAGCCCCCATATGCTCGATAGGTACAAACAACACACAAGACCTCCTACTCAGGCCTCCATAAGCCCGGAAAGTGCCAATCAGCCTATATACCCCTATCGATAGTCCCCTAGCCCCGTAGTAGTCACATAGCCCTCTTAGGCATCAACATAGCTTATAGACAACTCATAGCCCTCTTATGCAACAACATAGCCTTGTAGGAAGCATATAGCCTTCTTAGGCATCAATATAGCCCTGTAGGCAACTCATAGCCCTTCTAGGCATCAATATAGCCCCGTAGGCAACTCATAGACCTTTTAGGCATCCATATAGCCCTATAGGAAGAACATAGCCGTTCTAGGCATATATCACATTCCTACAGCTAACCACAATAGCCCCAAGGGAAACAATAACAAACCAATCGCGAAAAGCAAGCAATTTAGTTATAAGAAACCTATACAAATAGCTTCTAAATCGTGTCCAACAAAGGGACGCTACTAACTGAATAAGAATCTCGACAAGGGAGGATTATATGAACTCGAGCAGCCAACAATCAACAATAATTGCTACGAGTCTAACAAGGATAACAACTCAATTATATTGCTCCTAAGCTTTAAGGAAACATGTTGTAAGTAGGGAATAGCCTTAACATACCTTTTTTCGCTGAATTCACGTGGCCCAATGACATTTACTCATAACTCCCTTGATACTACAAAAAGGTAGGACCATAATCAACACACAAATATAAAATATACCATGACAATACGATAAAAGATATGTTTTTCCATCACAAATTGTTATTTGCTGCTTATTAAAGTTAGAGTCGATGAAAGAAAGGTCTTACATCGATCTTAAGGTCGTAATACGCCTCAAAACCTTCAAATATATCCAAACCCTTGCTTTCCCAACACTAAAGTGTGATATGCTATGAAATGAATAAAACAAATTCTACCACGATGATGAGCCCAACGTGTAGAACAATTTTCGTCAAGGACTCAAGTCGAGAAAATCTATAATTTAGTTGATCCTAGAAATGGCTTTCTCTATATTTTTATGGTTCGTAGCTCAAAATGAAGAAAAGGTTCGAAGAAGAAGATATATGTAAAGTTCCACCAACCTGGGGCCCCACCTCACGTGCCTACTTGCGCAGTCCCACAAAAATGCAAATATCTCTCTATTTTGAAGTTGTATAAACAAATGGTTTAATGCGTTGGAAACTAGACTCGTAGACTTCGATCCAATAGGTCGTGTGCTCCATATATCTTTATATATTGGTAGAAAACTTCTGAGATATTTGACCCAAATTTACAAGAAATTTTTAAAAAAAATCTTACGATAACTTCCGCAAAATTTTATTTTGCCACTTACTTAACTTCAAAATGTGACATACAACCCTTGAACCCTTAAAATATGACATACCACATCATTTTTAATTTATTACTCAGCCTCCTTGTCTTTCCACGAAGATACGAGTTAATTTACATGTTTTGAAAAGTTGGGGTGTTACAGACCATATGACTAATGTGTTATTTGATCCGGGTTCTACTTATTCATATGTATCCATGAGATTTGCCTCAAATTTTGATATGATTTGTGATATTCTAGATTCCCTTATTCGTGTTTTTACCCTGGTTAGAAAGTCAGTCATAGTTACCCATGTTTATCATCATTTCCCTGTTTTGTTTATGGGATTTTGGACATGGGCTAATTTGGTTAGTTTAGATATGATTCACTTTGACATAATCTTAGGCATGACTTGGTTGTCCCCTTATTATGTTGTGCTTAATTGTAATACTAAGTCTGTAACTCTAGAAATTTCCAGAAGGGAAAATTAGAGTGGGAAGGGGTGTACAAGCCTAAGAAAATCTAAGATTATATCCTCTATTCGGGCTAGTAAACTGGTAGAGCAGGGTTGTTTGGCTTATTGTGCTCATATTAGGGATGTTGAGATTGAGGCTCCATCCATTGGGTCTATTCATGTGTTGTCTGAATTTAGTGAAGTGTTTCCTAATGATTTGTCTGGATGCTTGCGGATAGAGATATAGATTTTTGTATTAATTTAAAGTCTGGTACGCACCCCATTTCTATCCCTCCATATCGCATGGCTTCAATAGAATTAAGAGAGCTTAAGGCTCAAATCCAAGCGCTTCTTGATAAGGGATTTATTCACCCTAGTGCTTCTCCTTGGGGTGCTCCAGTTTTGTTTGTTAAGAAGAAGGACGGTAGTATGAGAATGTTTATAAATTATTGGCAATTTAATAGAGTCACTATTCAAAACAAGTGTCCTTTTCCTCGAAAGATGATCTCTTTGACCTATTGCAAAGGGCAACGGTTTTCTCTAATATTGATCTAAGATCCGGTTACCATCAATTAAAAATTAGGCCGAAAGATATGCCTAAGACGATGTTAAGAACTCGTTATGGGCACTATAAGTTTTTGGTTATGTCTTTTGGCTTGACCAATGCGCCTGCAACTTTCATGAGTTTAGTGAATGGGGTATTCAAGCCATTTGTTGATTCTTTTGTCATAGTTTTTATTGATGATATATTAGTTTATTCAAAAAGTGAGGAAGAGCATGCTGGCCATCTTCGTATTGTTTTGGTTGAAATTGATTGCATTTTTGGGGCATGTAGTTTCAAAAGAAGGGGTAATGGTACATCCTCAAAAGATTGAGGCGGTTAAGAATTGGGTTCGGCCTAGCTCTGTGATGGAAGTTAGGATTTTTGTGGGGCTCGCTAGTTATTACCGTCAATTTTTGAAGAATTTTGCTTCTATTGCCACTCACTTGACTAATTTGACCAAAATAGGAGATACCATTTCAATGGACTGAAAAATGTGAGGAGAGCTTTCAAAAGCTCAAGGCTCACTTGACCACCGCACCTATCCTAGCATTACCAGTGGAGGGTAAAGATTTTATTGTTTATTGTAATGCTTCACATTATGGTTTGGGTGTTGTGTTAATGCAGGATAAGAATGTTATAGCTTATGCCTCCTGTCAATTGAAGGTGCATGAGAGGAATTATCAAGCACATGATTTAAAGTTGGCAGTGGTAGTGTTTCTATGGTGTTAAGTGTGAGGTATTTACTAATCATCGTAGTTTGCCGCATGTGTTCACTAAAAAGGATCTAAATTTAAGACATCGAAGGTGGATGGAGTTACTGAAGAATTATGATGTGACCATTCAATAGCATCCGGGCAAGGCTAATGTGGTGGCAGACACTTTGAGTCGAAAAATAGTGAATATGGGTAGTTTAGCTTGCTTAAGTGTAACTAAACGACCTTTGGCTAAAGAAATTCAGACCTTAGAGTCTAAATTCATGCGATTGGGTATCTCATAAAGAGGTGGGGTGTTAGCTAATATTAAAGTAAAAGCCACTTTCATTGAGGAGATCATGGTCAAACAATTTGAAGATGAAAATTTGGAGGACTTTAGAAAGAAGACTGCGATTGGTAAGACACAAGAGCCCACTCTTGATGTAGATGGTGTGCTTAATTTCAAGGGAATAATTTGTGTCCCTAGAGTAGATGACTCGATTGAGAAATTGTTGGCAGAGTCTCATGGTTCGCGATATTCTATTAATCCGGGTGTGACCAAGATGTATAGAGATCTGGAGCGAGTTTATTGGTGGCCAGGCATGAAGAAAGACATAGCGGAGTTGGTGGCGAAGTGTCCAAATTCTCGACAAGTGAAGTTTGAACATCAAAGGCCTACGAGTTTACTTCAAAGAATGCCAATTCTGGAACTGAAGTGGGAAAGGATAGCCATGGATTTTATTGTTGGTCTTCCCAAGACTTTGGAGAAATTTAATTCTATTTGGGTAGTGGTTGATAGATTGACTAAGTCAGCCCACTTTATTCTGGTAAGAATAGATTATAATGCTGAACAATTGGTTAAGGTTTATGTGAAAGAGATATTGAGGTTGCATGGGGTGCCCTTCTATATCATCTCACACTATGGTACCCAATTCCCATCCAAGTTTTGGAGGAAATTGCATGATGAATTGGGCACACAAGTCACTTTTAGTACAACCTTTCATCCACAGAAGGATGGACAATCGGAGAGGACTATTCAAGTGTAGGAAGACATGTTGAGGGCACGTGTGATTGATTTTGGAGGGAATTGGGATAAGTTCTTACCTTTGTGTGTTTTCTCTTATAACAATAGTTATCACTCTAGCATTGATATGGCACCATTCGAGGCATTATATGGGAGGGGATGTACATCACCCATAGGATGGTTTGAGGATGGCGATGTGAAACCTTTGGGGGTTGATTTAGTGAAGGATGGTCAAGATAAGGTGATAAGTATTCAAACTAAGCTTCTAGAAGTCCAAAGTAAACAATAGAAGTATGCGGATCATAAAGTGAGAGACATGTCGTTTCAATTCGGTGAAAATGTTCTTCTTAAGGTATCACTCATGAAAGAGGTGATGAGATTTGGTAAAAAATGTAAGTTAAGTCCTAGATACATCGGTCCATTTGAGATTCTTGAATGTGTGGGGCAGTAGCGTATAGATTGGCTTTACCTCCTAATTTATTGAGTGTTCATCCGGTATTTCATGTATCCATGTTGAAGAGGTATCACGGCGACAGGGATTATATCATTAAGTGGGACTCAATTGTATTAGAAAAGGACCTCCAATATGAGGATGAACCGATTGCAATTCTTGATCGTGAAGTGCGTAAGTTGAGGACCAAAGAAATTAAGTCCGTGAAGGTTCAATGGAAGCATCGTCCAGTTGAGGAAGCTACTTGGGAGACCAAGAGGGATATACGAGACAAGTATCCCCAATTGTTCGTCGAATCAGGTACTACTTCATTCTTTCATTAAAGGTGTAGGGAAATCTGGTAACAAATGGGTGAGTTAATTATGATTTTGATTACATGAGTAGTTAGATAACTCGTTAAAGAACTCGTATGACTTTACGAAATTGAATTCAGGCTAGTAGACATCCCGAAATTGATCTTAGCGTAAATGGTACTTTCTTAGTGTCGTGGGTTAGGGGTGTGTTGCGAAATTAGAGTTTTGGAATTCTTAATTTAGCTCACTGTCTCGCGTAACTCGCCTTGGTGCCACTTTTTGCCGCTCTGGCGGGGCTGCTACAGCGGGGTGAGGGTTGTTGTGGCTGGCTCGATGCGACTTGAGGTCGTTAATAAACCCCTAAACGACCTCATTATGCACTTTCGACTTTTTGAGCTAAGGAACGAACCCGAGGTGACTCCTACTCATTTTTTCACCATTCTTGAAGCTAAAGGTAAGCTTTTCACTTCCTGAATCCATTTTTCGATCTGGAGAACGTAATATAATTGGTGAATATTGATGGGGGAGGGTTTTGTTATATATTCTATGCTGGAAACAACCCTAAATTGGATAATTGGGATCATGGGTTTGATCTAGGCTTCATAGAAATGTTAGTTATTCGGGTAATTAGTGATTGTTTATTGATTCCCGTATTGTATTGATTGTTTGTAGACCAAGAACAAGCGGAACGAATCTAGAAATGGAAGGATCATGTTTCTTAGGGTTTCAAGCTTATTTCGAGGTAGGTGATGGTTGTGATTCTATGATTGTGTGAATGTTGCAATGTTGATCACAATTGTTGTAAATGAGATAATTAAATTATCATTGCCATGAAATCATGACTTAAATATATGATCTTGAGGATATACTTGTGTTTGTGATTGTGGTGTGTTGAATGGATCGGTTGCCATGTTCTGGCATAACTAACTTGGATCGGTTGCCACGTTCTGGCATAACTAACTTGGATCAGTTTCCACGTTTTGGCATAAAAATGGGATTGGTTGCCACGTTTATGGGATCATGTACCACGTTTCAGTATGCTAACTGTTTGGGTTTGGGTTCCATAAGAAAACCAATGATGTGATATAAATGTGAAACTGATTGTTATTCGTAAATGTTGATAATGTTGTATATGTTGATATATATGTATGTGATTATATTGTTGTCTTGACTTGTTTATGTTACACTTACTGGGATAGCTGCGTGATCCTACCAGTACACTGTGGTTGTGTACTGATACTGCAGTTTCTCTTATTTTTGTTGAGTACAGGGCATCTTCAAGCGGCTACTGACAGACCTCGCTTAGGAGATCAGTTATCATCGCTTCGAATTCAAGGGTGAGCCAATTGTTTATTATTGTTTGAGTTAGTTCATCAGTGATTGGCTACTGCCATGTGATTCTCTTTCGTCTTTGTCCACCATTTCCGGACTTAGGCAATTCTTTTAGTTTGTTAATTAGTTCTTTAGTTTGGGGTTGTATCCCTTCTTGTTTAGACTTGGTTCATTGTTAGATGATTTGGTACAGTGACTTTCAAGTTCTAAGTTATTCTTCCGCATTGATAGTTTATTATTGTTAGACTTTTGTTAAAGTTTATGGGAACTCTATATTTCTTTCCTTAGTATTTGACTTAAATGCCTTAGTTATTGCTTTAGTTGCTGGGTTTGGGTTATAGTAGTGGTTCTCCCACCGGAGTGTTAGTGTGGGTGCCAATCACGATGGTTTGGGTCGTGACATAGAGAAAAGTGATGAGTGTGATGCAGCATGTGAAGAACGTGAGTCATTTAATAATTCTGATTATTTTTTGGAAGAAGATGATATGATTTTATCAAAAATTATTGACTCTAATGTAGAATGGGTTGGCCTTAACGGGAGAAATACAGAAAATCAACTTAAAGAAAAAACAATAGAGGTTATAGTTGTCTCAAACATGTTTGTTATGTTTCCCAATGACACTCAAGAAAATGATTGTGCTACATCATATGAGGATTTAAAGAATTTGCATGGAGATTATGATGATGAAGATCACAAAAGATCTACTGTTTTTACTCTAACAAGACATTTGGAGAATCCAAAATTTAAGTTTACGCTTAGTATTATTTTCGGCAATAGCAATGAATTCAAATGAGCAATTGAGTGACATGTTGTGTTGCAAAAAAAGACATTAACTTTAAGAAGAATAAAAGTACAAGGTCAAAGGCAATTTGTAAGGTGTCAAGTTACAAATGGTTCATATTTGCATCAAAGTTTAATCACGATGAACCTTTCAAAGATCAAGACAATAGGCCTTGACCATTGTTGTGGAAAACAAAGAGATAACAAGACTACTGACTTTGGAGTTTTAGCTAAGAAGTATGTTGAATAATTTAGAATAAATCCAAGTTGGGGAGTAAAAGAATTCCAAACTCAAGTGATGGGGACTCATAATTGTACTATTGCTCGAACCCAAGCTTATATGACAACGAGGAAGACTTAGATCTCATTACAGGAACTAAAGAAGAGAAGTTTGATATGCTATGGGGTAACTATGCTTAGATAAGGAGGAGTAATCTAGAGACTACGTGTATTTTGAAGCTAGATGAAAATAAAAAAACAATGGTTAATCGTAGAAAAAGATTTTTAAGACTTTATATATGTTTTGCAACTTGCTAATAGGGTTTTTTAGCAGTATATCGACCTATAATAGGGGTCGATGGATGTCATTTGAAAGGATACCAAAAGGAGAGTCAACTATTGACAACAGTAGGCATTGATGTACAATAACATATATCCTATTGAATTTGCAATTGTAGAAGGTGAACCAAATGAAAACATGGAAGTGGTTTTTTAATGCTTCTTGATGAGGACCTAGGAATATCACTAAACCCTTTTGCATCGACTTTCATTTCTGATAAACAAAAGAGTTTAATTCCATCATTGAGATAATGCCAGATGTTGCGCATAGATTTTGAGTGAGACATCTACATAACAATTTCAAAACTGAAGGTTTTGGAGGACAATCACTAAAGGATATCCAATGGAAAGCTGCTAGGGCAACTACAAACCATGAATTCTCCAAGTATTTGAAAGAGATGAAACAAGTAGATTCAAAAGCCCATGAATGGTTTATTAATAAACCACCCAGTCACTAGCCAAGAGATTTTTTCTCTTCTTTTCCAAAATGTGATGTGTTAATAAACAATTCGTGCGAGTCATTTAATAGTGTACTTCTACATGTAAGAGACATGTATATTTAGACAATGATTGCATAAATTAGGAAGTATATGTTGTCCAGAATTCAAAAGAACAGAGATAAAATGATGAAGTATTGCCAGAGAATTTGTCCAAAGATCATGTTGAGACTAGAAAAAATTAAGGCTAAAGCGGCTGAATGTATTGCCACTAATCAAAATTACAGAATCCGTCCAAGCGGCCAAACATGGGTTGGTAGAAGATCAAAATTGCAAAAATAGACGTCAAGAATCACCTCTAAGTCACATTCTCTAAACGTGTATGAGCCTCATAATAAACATGTAAATGTTTGTCAGCTCAACTTGCAACTCACTCAAATTCTTGATGAAGTTGAAGTTGAGAAGAAAAAGAGTGACACATTTGACCAAATATTGGTGGGAAGCCCCTTTAGGTGATGACTCATGCAAGAATAGTAATTATTCATCTTTCTTAGCAGAGTATGATGTTGGGATTTTTAGTAATTATGACCTCAAGCCTGTTATGGATGCTACAAATTATCCTCATAACTATATTTTTGGTTTTGATCATCATATGTTCTGTTAATTTGTTTTCCTCATCTTTTGGTTAAATTAATCTAGCCATAATCTCCTTTGTTGTGTTATTTAATGTATTTGTTACACTATTAAAATGACATAAATACAGTGTTACCTTCTTCATGTCTATCTTGTTAGTATTTAAGAAAATCAATTTAAAACATACACAACAATAATATAAATATTTTTTTCAATTAATTAGTTCCACTTATTTGTAGTCAATTACACGTAGCTATCTTTTAAGTAATGATAAATAAAATTTCTATAACTACCCAATTGGTAAATAAGTGGAATTTTCTAACAAAAATTGGCTACCAATACTAACAAAACTTACTTATATTTATGAGTAGACTTAAACATTTTGCATAATTAGATAAAGAGACAAATCACACCACATGTATTAAAAGGTACTTTTGAGAAATCCAATTTCCATAAAAAACAACAATGAGCTACTAGTTGGTAGACAGGAGAAACAAATAGATAATAGAGACAAATCACACCACATGGATCCAAAGGTAATACTGGCAACACCAGATTTACATTGCTCAACACTATCATTCTTCTGCGTCTTCGATACGATTTTAAAATCATGAAGGGGGGAATAATAATCTTTGATCGTCATTTGTATTAACATTGCTTGTCTTTTCCAGTAAGCTATTGAAGATGCCGAACATGCTTCTTTCCTACCCTAAGTGCCTCCATCGTCTTATGAAAGAAGGTCCCTATTTTTCATGTCTCACACCAAAACGTGAACTCCCTATTGTTTTGCTTTTCATTAGTTGTGTTCTTTCTCAAGTAATATGTATTTTTATCTATCAACAAGGATGGTCGATCATTAACGTTTGGACTTGATATCATATCATCGCAAGGACGCTCCACAAGCTGGATGAATTTAGATTTCTTTAGAAAAAGACCAATGCTCCAGTTTTTGTTCTCCTCCTTGCCTTTGTGTTTTTTACAAGGAAGTCGGCATTCATGCAATCTTCATTTGTGGTACTTACCTGACAGAGTTCACAATTCCACTCCATAACATTTTTCACACGCTTGTCAGCAACCTCTTCAGTTAGAGTTATAGCTTTCCGTTTTTCTTCAGAGAAAATCGTGTCAGGCTTAGCCTGTATCAACAAAAAAGAGAAGCACTTCTTAGAAATTTAAATACCTCGTATATGGTTTATGGATCTGAATGCATTGACGAATTCATAAACATTAAATGAATGTATAAAAGCAATAGTAGCTTCTACTAAAGCAGGGAGTAACGGCCTGGGGAGAACATGTTTTGGAGCACATTAAAATGAAAGCATCATCTGACCTGATTCTGCTCAACCAGGCCAATACTCACTTGTATAAGAATGAATGTCGTTACCATTGATAATGTTTCATTTCTGACTATTTCTAGTCGAGGATATTATTACTAGGTTTGGTTGCTCAATTTAGATATGACTTAAATAGCATTCTGGTTATGTAAACTAGTCACCAGAAAACCACATACATGACTAGGCGGAATACCTAAAGGAAGAAAAATAGGGAATCTAGGCCTTTTTTTCGAGAATCAAAACAAATATGATGACACAACAATATCCTGAACAGGTTTTGATAATGAAAACATGGACCAGGTTCTCAAGAGAAGAAGAACAAATAGAGAAAGATGCGGGGAACTAGGAGGTTCTATTTAAGGAGAAGTTCTCCTGAAGGAGAACTAATCTCCTTATAGGACTGAACTAGGGTTTCATGTAGTCCTGTAAATATATAATGAGCAAATGAGAACATTAGCTTTTGCAATCATCAAACGAGTTTTTCTAAGCAGAACGCTGCAGAAGAAAAAAGAACTAGAATTAGGTTTTCTTTCTGAATCTAGATGTTTGGTTAGTTCAACTTAGAATCGTTAATAAGTGGTAATTATTCTAAGTGTGAAACTGAGCTTGTGAGGTTTGTAACAAGAAGTAAATTTGGCTTCTCAGAGAGTTTGTAACAAGAAGTGGGTTTGACTTCCTAGAGATCAAAGTTAGCAGTTATAGTTAATCCTTAGAGTTGAGATACTACAGTTAGTCCCTTTGATTATTGAGTTGTAATCTAAAGTTTCTCTTTGAAGTTTAGTGAGAGATTGTTGAAATCCTACACGTTGCAGGTTGTGGTTAACAAGGAGGCTTTCTATCACGCCCCGATGCTACCCCTTGGACGCGGACGCGGGACCTAGGATCACGAATGACCCTAACCTAACCCTGTTGGCATATCATAAGCATTCCAAAGCAATTGAATCAATAAAGACTCCGCGGAAGCTAAATCATGTAAATAATCTCAAATGATGGAGAATACCCATATACTAAATATGAATATATGGAAACTATGAGTTTGAGTACAAATGAAAAATCAAACTCTAACAATAAAGTTGAATCTAACTATGTCTGAATAAATCTCTAAACTGACTAGAAGTGTTGGGACATGCCCTAGCTAAATCTAGCAAAACTGATTCTAAAGCTAAAAGCAAGAAAACTAATCATGTGACTAGTCCTCGAAGAATGAGGACTCTGATACGCTCAAATTATACCTCCCTAAAAATGTATAGGTGATCGTTGTCAAATAAAGAACCCAACTAGTAGGTTGGGGTCGATCCCACGAGGAATATGGTTTTAGACTTAAACTTAACTCACTATTATATTCATTTAGTCAACTTATTTCCGTGACAAGTAAGTAAAGGGGGGGGGGGGTTTGTGAAACAAATAACTTCATTGTTGTTAAGTAACAAGTGAACATGATTCAAACTTTGTTGTATAAATGAGAGAGAGAAACTACGGTGTATGTGTTCCCCATAAGCTCATAACGCAGTAATCCTAATACGAGTAATCCTTTCCTAGTGTATCACATGCAAAGTTGTAAGATATATATCCCTAAGTTATTGGTCCTCCAAATAGGGAATTTCACTTCGCACCTTGGTCCGACTACGTGTGTATAATTTACTAACCCTTAACTTTACCTTAGATTAGACATCACATCAATGTATGGCTTAGTTTTCACCCTCGCACCAATTGACCTTAGACTATTAGATAGTATCACACTAAATCTCTGTTGATAATATTTTTCTTATTAACTATCTCCTTGGTCTTGCAAGTAGCAACAAGACGAGTTCTAAAGCGTGCACTAGTTAAAAAAACTTCTAAGCGAAAGAATTACCAATGCATGCATCAACACTATTCAAGAATTACTTAGTTATTATTCATACATTGTTAATCACTCATGGTTCCCACAACCCTAGTTGTGTATTTAGTTACTCATACTTGGAAGAACACAATTCATATTTTTAGAAGAAGAATTCATGAACTTACGTAATGAGTAGAAGAAACTCGTAATCTCCAATTGAAATTCAAAGCCAAAATCTTTATAAACCGAAATCCGGAATCAAATTGCTAAAGTTTGCAAGTTAATTCCCAAGAAAATACCAAGAACTAAAAGTAAACAATAATGTCTAACCCTCAAAAATGAGGTTTACATACCCTATTTATACAAAACTTGTCCTAAACAAAAAGGAAATGAAATAAGGAAATAAACTTCTGGGCGCGGCTTCGATCGACGAGACTGACCTACGTACCGTGGTTAGACCTATGGTCCTTAGGTCCCCTCCGTAGCTTAATACTTAGAACTTTTCCACAAAGCCTAGAACCTTGAATCCTCATAGACAAATAACTGGTGTGCAGTACGGACCATAGGTTAGCTCCAAACTTAGAACTTTTCATTAGCCACTGGAACTCCAAATCTCTGATCTCATCGACGGATATGCAGGACGACCCGTGGGTCGACCTACGCTTCGTCACTGGCCTTTGTGGTTCCACACTTAGTTAGACTTCCCTGATGATCATTCCACGCCTACCCATGACAGACCGTGACTAGACCTATGGTTCGTAGGTCACCACCGTGGGTGGCTCCTTCTGCAGAATTTCAGTTGTCATCTCTCTCGACCTCGTCAAAGCCTATTTCCTGTAAATATAACACAATAAACATTAATTCTAATAGAAAATGGCCATACACTCACACAACTCTTAAGTGAAATGTATTAAAAATACCGTAATCTCACAGTATATCAACACCTCAAATTAAATTTGGTGTTTGTCCTCAAGCAACGCACTAAGACTCTAAAGGACAATTGTGTAGAAGCAGACATACAAATTCAAGAAATCACATGGCTATTTCAATCCATTCCATTTTCTCAGTGCAAATCTTTTCTCTTAGACTCAACAAGCTAACTCATGTAGATCAGGATATGACAAAAATCGACCAATAGACACCACAACATACACTTTTTCACAATCACCAAGCTACCAACTTTCTGACAATGTAACTAGTGACCTCACTTCAAATGAAATCATTTTCACACAAAAGATATGAATTTTGTGTTTTAGGATTCATTCAACACTAACGCTCAGAAGTGACGTCAAATACAGTTAGTGCTCAATACAATAGGCTTTTCCTTATTTTCACTGCTTAGACTCTCCAAACTAGTTACTAGGATCACTATAGCACTTTCTTAGCTTGTAACGTAGGCTCAGGGTCAGGTGTGGTATATTTGGGTACTTTTTAGTGACTTTCTGCCCTCCTTGACATTACATTGGCGTTTTACCTCTTTGCTAGACCTATTTTTGACATCGTTTTTTTTTCTCTTTTCCGTTGACTCTATTCACCATGGATGTGACTTTCGACTTTGTGGCTCTTATTTTTCACTTTTTTTTCTTTAATTTTTTTCAGTACATTTATTTATCATCTTTTTGCTTCTTTTGCACAAAGGCACATCCTTCTCTATCTTTTCTTCTTCTCTTTTCATACACTTTTTTTCTTTTGGTTTCCTCTTTCCTAGCCACCCTCAACTTATGGATTTTACATTAATTGACGTGCACAATATCCGATGTCGGCCAGTGCCAAGATTAAGGTAACTTTTGACTTAGCCACCCTCAACTTAGGCTTTTGGCTTAAGTCAAGGTGCACATGTCCACAGAGGGACCGGGGCCAAGACAATATTCTAAGGGAAGGCGAGTTAGGTGAATCAAAAGAAATGGTGTATGTAAGGCTCAAATATTTGGATCAAAAGAGAACAATGCTTTCATTTGGCCATATCATTTTAGGCTTAAGTGGACTAATTTGAACAAAGGCCTATAATCACTTCCCAATTTATAGCCTAGATCATCTTAGTAGGACCAACGGGGCAAGTTCTAGATTGGCACAACTGTTTGAACATTCAAATTTTCTCACACACTCTTGACACATTGTTTCATTATCAGATTACCCAGTTAAAGTTTTAGCTTAAGTCAAGAGGTCAAATTAGTTCCCTATCATGTCACATTGAGATCCAAAACATTCAACTAATCAAGACTATCAATATAGTACATTTCAACATTTTTGGATAGGGATCAATTTTTATGCTTTTTATTCCATCATGCTTTCATTTTTCTACCTACTCCTACACATGCCAGTTAAACAGGAGTTAAAACAGTCTCTTGGGGGAAAAGAACACAAGCAAGAAAATCCCAAGAGAGGAGTATGAGTTGGATTACTCAGACTTCACCCTATCACTCACAATCCATTTATCCCACCCCAACCAAATAGGGTGTAATTGTCCCCAATGCATAAAAAGTAAAGAATAAAGGATCGGGTGAAGCAAACCTGTGGCGCATAGCGCGTAAGACCTTTCAACAAGTGGGTGGGTCTGGTTTCTCAAATCCAGCTGGATCAACACATGGGTCACCATTAGTAGTGGCTGCATCTTCCATCCAAACACCCTCAGTAGTGCTAACATCAACTCTCGCCGCACCATCAGCAGTGCTCATGTCAACTCGCACCTCACCATCAGTAGTGCTCATACTGCTAGAAGAACCAACACCAATCTCCTTAGCCTGCTACTGGCGCAACTCCTCATCAACTATGGATGCCCTCTAGGCCGCCTCAGTCTACTGATGCTCCTTTTTGCTAACTCTACCAGCCTCAGTGTCATCAGAAGAACGACTGTAGTGGGGGCACTTCCCAGCATGACGGGAAGATGCAGGCGGTAGCATCTCATCTCTGAATAATGCATCCAACACTGTATTATCAACTGCTGTTGTGGGGAACGACTTTGGCTCAGTCTCTGGTGGAGCTAGGAGGGTGTCAATATTAGCTCGGAGACTAGCTAACTCCGTCCAAAAAGCAGAAACATCAGTAGTGGGGGATGGTCACTCTAGGATGCACAACTCAAATGCATCAAGGCACTAGTGAACGTTCTGAACCTTACTGTCCATCATATGCTCCATCCGCTGCTCAACCCTAGTCGCGGACTCCTCAATCGCTCGCTGCATCCAAGGCCTCACATGCTGAAGTAGTGTAGCCATTTGGGCCTCCAACACCTGGACACGGTCTAGAGGCACAGTAGTAGACTCGGAGGAGGGAGTGGCTCTGGAAAAGCTAGGGGACTGAGTCGCAGCCGGAGATGGGGAAGCTGGGGCATATTTGTAGTGGCTGGAGGGGCAGGATCATCACCCTGCATCTGCTCCAAATCAGCTACAAGGTCCGCTCCCAATAGTGGCACCTCAACATGCAGCTCTATTCGCGGTGCAACTACATTGGCCTCATCTTGAATCAGGCCGATATCCAGGGTCTTGGTTGCCTGAAGCAACCTGTCACAGTGCCAAATAGGTACTCCAGCATCCCTACAAAGCTAGAAACTAAGGCATGGAAAAGATAAAGTGGTGGTGGCCTTGAAGGCCCTCTTGTGCATCTCCACAATCACCATGTGGGCAAAATTGACCTCAATCCCAGCAACTAAAGATGAAACCATGACTGCGCGTTCCCAAGTACGCACATTATCTGCCTGAGTAGGAGATACCCGATTCCGCACCAACAACCAGAAGAATTTGGCCACAAAAAAGGGTGGCCTTCTTGATACCCAAGCTCGGGGTGCTGACCCACTCGGCACGCTCTTCGTCTTTAGCAAGATGCCAGGCTAACCAACACAAAAGAGTCTCCCTCTGATTTGAGTGGAGGCTGAGTGGCGGGACATCCACACCATCTATTTGGCTCGTCAAAGATTCAATTTGTGACACACCATTATCAAAGATTCTCAAGCTCGCAATACTAGCTACTAATGCAAGTTCAAGCTCAACAAAAGCATTCAAATTCCCTCACAAAAATGATGATTCCATAATCACAAACAAAAGTCTACTCATTTAAAGCTCAGGAATTAGATGCAACGCTCACACTCAAAATGAGGAACAAAATGCATGCTTTCACCCATAGGTTTGCCCTTATTTTGCAATCAACCTTCGGTTCGGCTTACCCAAGATCGAAAAGGTCTTAACAAGGCTTTTAATGGGGATAAGTGCAAATGTATGGTCATTTAGGCTCAGTGACTTTCATCCTCATGAGATGTGGTGCTCTCAACACATCCTTATTTTCTTCCTTCATCAATTTTTCTTCTAGTGCTTTATAGTCATCATATTATCCACTTCCCATGGATTACTTGGAAACCCAATGTCTTTCGCACTTTATTTCACAACTTTCTTTTCCATTTCTTTTCTTTTCTCTTTCTATTTCTTTTTTTTTTATGTGGAGGGTTTCCATTTTGTTTTGCAATACCATGGGTTAAGAGAGACTTCTTCTTGCAGTTCTTGATTTCTTCCTTTTTCTTTTCACCACACCCCCAACTTAGGATTTTGGCCTACGTTGGCTATTCACTTAAACACATCTCAAGAGGATTCTAGGTAATGGATGAAGAGAGGTCTCAGTTTTCATCAAGTTTCTTCCAAAGAAAGATAGGCTCAAAGGATGCTCAAGAGAGGTTCACACGCTCATAGGGTAGGCCACAAAAGAGGTATATGCAAAATTGGCTCACACTCTTCAAAATTTACCTAAGATCATCTCAAGAGCAAGCCTTACTTAAATCAATTGGACTAACGGGGTAAATTCTAGGTGTATTCCTGCATGGTTCAAAATAAGCTCATCACACAAGGCATCGACACTAAAGTCAAACAAGACTACACACTTTTGCTAGGGTGCAATGGTCATCACACGAGAATCAATTTGATGCATGGCTAATCACAACGAGATGCAAAGAGTTCACATATTATTTATGCAACTTCATTTAGTCTCGTTCTAGCCACACATTCATGTTTGTTCGATTGAGAGCACTATTCCAGTAATCGGTATTTGAGCAAAATTGAGAGTCAAATTTTTGTGAGAACAACCACTTTCAACACAAGAGGTGGCGAAAATTTTTGAAAAATGAAAATTTTTCGGAAGGGTCAAAATCTTTTTGCAAATTAAAAACATACAGGAGAAATAAGCTCAAGTAACCATGAAAAGCAGTATAAGCTAAAATTAAAAAGAACAGACAACCCAAATGTACACAAAAACACAAATATCCATAACAAGCAAAAAAAGCTAAGCCTCACCTCACCACAATAAAAGGTGTATGTCCACAAATGCATTTTATATGTATCCAGCAGCTAAAGTAAAGAAAGAACAGAGAAAGTGGTAAAGAGGGGATCCTGTCTACACGCTTGCTTAATCTGTCGGGGTATTGTTACCCGATGCATTAGCCAGAAATTCGACAATGGTCCCGGGGTTGTCATTCTAGTTCTCATTGTGTTCATTTTCCTTAGCTTCTGCAACGATGTTAGTAGCAACCATTATGTCCCCTTCATGGCTCACCAAAAAAGAGTTTATAGCCATGTAGACTCCGCGTTTCCACGAAGGAATAGTTGGATCAATGGGGACCCTTCTGCTGGAACTTGCTTTCTTACTTTCTATTCTCTCTTCTGCCAATTCTACTATCTTTTTGTCTCTTTTGAAATCTTTTGCTCTTATACGTCGGGGTGGCATATCTCTCCCTGCGAACTTTGGTCTAGCCATTTCTGTAAATGATTTTGAGCCAAAGTTAGACATTATTTAAACAGGGGTAGGGAAGTCCTGGGTGTAGAATTGCTTCACAAAAATAGTTGGTGAAGTGCGCATCCATTTAAGCGCTTCACTGAAAATGACGCATAGATGGTACAAGGGTGCAGACAAAGTGGTAGATAATGAGGCTTTTGGCCAGTCACCGAGTGTGCTTGGCGACATCAGACTTACTACCGAAAGTAATAGATCAATCAATACATGCAACATTCAATTAAATGTGAAATGGTGACGTTAGGCGAACCGCCGAGCAGTTCGGCGAGCTTGATTCAGCTCGCCAAACTACCTAAAGTGTTTATTGTCAACCTATTTCTTTCAAATTCAACCCCGCAACCCCTGATAACGCAATCAAAGCATGCATACACAAAATTTACACAAGTCCCATACTTCTCATCACCTCGGACTACTCAGACTTCTTCTTGTTTTGCCAACTTTGGCCATTTAACTATGATTACCCTTAAGAATGTTGTCACCCATTCCGTTATTGAGCAATTTTCGTTATTTAGCACAAATGTGAGCTATTTAGGCTTCACCCAATCAACCTAACAACGAGTATGCAACACCCATTTCGAGTTCATTCAAAATCATAACACAAGCACCAAAGCATTCAATTATTAAGACAATTTAGGCAAAGGTTTCGTCTTGAAAAGAGCATCACCACAACCTATGACTATCAGCGAGGCCCAGCACACGTCAACTTGATACTACAATTGCAAAAGAGTTCAAAAGCTTTTTTTAATTTATTATTTTTGGGGTTTTAGAAACTAACCTTTAGTGACGATCAATTTGTTTTTGAAACGCTAGGCAACAATGGAATCCAACCGCACACACTAATTATCAACTACAATACTAAAGGCAAGCAATAATCTTGAAAGTATTATCTTGATGTGAAGTTGAGAAGTTTAAAAGGAGGGAGAGTGGGAAAAATTAAAAATTCTGAGATTTTTAGCACTCTATAACCGTTCAGTTCTTGTCCATTCGGTGATGTTAGTCAACTCGCCGACCCACTCAGTAGTCCGCCGAATGGTCATTTATCCTGCCCTTTCTTCAAAATCTTTAATTTCCTAGGGGTGAGATTGGTGGTCTGCATCAAGATCGCCAAGCAGGTTGGCGATGCGCCGAGCTGCTTTTCGAGTTCACCGAGTTTTAAAGGCTCTGTACAACTCTGGTATTGAGCCAAACAGCGGATTCAGTAGGGCTCGCCGACCTATTTAGTGACTCGCAGATTGGACTTTCTACTCGCCAACCTGAGATTTTCCACACTTTCCTTGGTTTATCTGCAACATCAACACACCATTATTTATAAAAGTAAAATCCTAGTTTTTTACGACCTTGGGTTGCCTCCCTAGAAGCGCCTTATTTAACGTCGTGGCTCGATGTGATCTATCAGTGAAGCTTCATCATTAGGGTTTCACCTAACGCCATTAGGCAACCCTCATTCCCTGGTAGGGCAGAGATGCGGCAATAAGTGGTCCAATAGGTCGTCAATCACCTTGATTGATCTCGAGTGAGAACTAATCATTAGATTCATTACCTCCATGCTCTCCTTCATCGCCTCTAGCATTTTATCTTTCTCATAAAGCTTTGGGAGAATGATCAATAGCATATCATCGATACACTTTTTCTCATCACTCCTAGAGCTTTCTTGCTTATATGGAAGTGGATGCTTCCCATGGAGTTTCCATTAGTTTTCCATCTCCTTTATTTTGGTGACCAAGTCGTTCAGTTGAGATACCAGCTCCTTTAACTTGGAGTCACCCTCGACTCCTTGATTTATCTCAATCGACTTGCCACCCCTTCCTTCAGCAATGCTCAGGTACCTGCACACAAAAACAACTAAAAGGAAAAACAAAACTAACAGTAAAATTAGTAAAACTACACTTAAAAGAATAAAAATCTCTAGTTAACTACATTTTCAAGTGACACCACTCCCCAGCAGCGGCGCCATTTTGATGCTTATCGTGACCAATGACACTAACCTACAATTTGAGTATCTACCATCGTCGATAGTATAGTAAGCCAACCTAGGGTTGGGGTTGTGTCCCATGGGAGTGGTAGTGAAGATAGTAGCTAATTAGAATTTTCCTTTTTAGTTAGTTGTAGTTGAAGAAATTTACGAATAAAAACAAAGTAGATTAAGAGGGTGACATAAAAGTGTCAAATATATATTTTGGGGTTCTATCACAAGTAGTAAAAAATGGTAAAAATGCAAAGGAAATCAAGTATAGGGAGAAGTTCTTGGGGTGTGACCGCAATACATATTAATATAAATCAATGGGTACATGCTTTCTAAAGGAAATTTGTAAGCTAAGTGACTAGGCTAAGCTTTAGATGAAAATAAGTTCTCTCTCGAATAACTTACCCCGTTTCAAATAGGTTCCTCTCGAAAACCCATTCGCCGCATGAAGGCCAGCCTACGGCTTACCCCACTCACTCTCTCGAGCTGAGTGTTAGGATATGGGACTAGGGTTCACTCTCTCAGGCTGAACCTCATGTCCACCCACTCTCTAGGCCATCATTCTAGCGGTCTTGGTTTCGCGACCTCTCTCTCGAGCAAGCTGAAAACACATGGGTGATTTTGTATTTCAGCTACAAACCCATTAAATTGAACAACAACCAGTAGGTGAAATCACCATTAAAATACATCTAAACTATCAACAAGCAAGACCCAACAATAATATCAACACATATTTGCTAAATCACACCCCAAGAATGTGGGTTTTTAGCAACACATCAAGAAATAAGAAATTATACCTAAAATAATAGAGAAATCAAATGGGTATAAGAAATTAAACCTTTAATATAAGCAAAGGAAGAAGAATGGAGAAGACCCACTTCCAATTTGGGGAAGATGAACTCCTTCTCTTTTCAAGTCTCCCAAAAACCCTGTCCAAACTTAGAGAAAAAATAAAAAGTATTAAAAATTATATTAATTGTTTCACACTAAAAATCTCTTACTAAAAATCTGATACTCCAAATCTACAACTCTCTACGACTATTTATAGTTTTAAAGAAATTTGTGCTGCAGCGGACCATTTGGCGACATTAGTCGGAATCGCCAATCAACTCGGCGATTTGCCCCTTGATGTAGTTCATCGCCGTCTTGCACGATCCTTCGGCATTGTAGTGCTCTGGGTCATTGGGTGACATAGTGCTGCTTCGTAGAACTTCTCGGCGATGCACCGACTTCTCCCTTTTTCTGCTGACTTGATCATTTCCTTCAAGCTCAGCACACTGGAACAAAAGGTGAAGTAAGACCCTTCGGCGACTCGCCCAGTGGACTCGGCGACCCTCTGGCCTTCATTTTCTCATTCTTTTCAGCCTTTCTGTTCCTTTTTGCGCTAAGTGTCCATGATTCCATTAAAACTTCAAATACTTTAAAGTTGAGAGCTTTCATCAGATATTGAGAGAAAATAAGCATTTGAGGACACTATTTCTATTAAAATAAATCCCTAAATGAGTCCAATCTAAGGATTCATCACAAATGCAGTCCTATCTTCGTGTTTTTGGCTTTCTCGAGAGAGAGGTTTTGAAACCAAGATTATTGAATTGATGGTCTGTGGGTATTGGGTTATTATGGGTTTACCGAGAGAGAGTGAATCCTAAACCCTTTTCCAGACATTCAGCTCGAGAGAGTGAATGGACTAAGGCGTAGGCTATTCTTATTTGCTTTCTTGCTGGTGTTTAAGAGAAACCGACTTGATTCAGGGTAAATTATTCGAGAGAAAGTTTACCTCCTCTATAGTCTAGCTTGTTCGCTAATTTACAGCTATTTACTGACAATTGCAATTACCCATTTGTCTACATTAGTCTATAAGCGAATCACATCACAATAATTCATCTCATTATTGTTATTCCTTGTTATTTGTTGATGTTGTAGTTTATACTTACAGTAAAAAATCCCCTGTTATTTGACATTCGTGTCACCCCTAAAATGAATTATGATTTTATTCGATAATGTCTATTCATATGATTGACTTGAGCATATTCGTACTTTACTATTAAATCTTAAACATGGACCACTCCCTGTGGGATTCGACCCCAACTCATTTAGTTGGATTATTATACTGACTAGAGATCGTTGACACTTACAATTTGATGAAGTGTCTTTGAAACGTTAACCACATACCTATGTGAGTCTTGAATGTGGTGCGATAGGCCCATAAAGCATCATCATGCCTGCTTGACCAATCAGTTCTATTTGCATTCACAGTCTTAGCAAGGATTTGCTTTATCTCTCTATTGGACACTTCAACTTGCCCACTAGACTGCAGATGGTAAGGGCATCTCCAACCCTATCCTCTATTTTACTCTCCAAATATAGAGTTCTCTATTTTTTCAGACAATCAACTCCAACCCAATTCATTATTATACTTTCTAAAAAGGAATATTTTTCTCTCTCCTCAATATTAAATTATTATTTCTATTTCATTCTTATTTTCTTACTTCATAATATATATCATTTCTTCTTTTTCTATAATCTTTATTTAATACAACATAATTATTTTTTCAAATTCTTCATTTAATATAAAATTATATTTTATTCTAAATTTCTAAATAACATAAATTGCAATAAATATTATATATAATACATATTAACGAACACTTCAAATAAAAGTGAAATCATTGATGAAATATAATTGCATCATAAATATTGTTTATAATATGTTTTAAATTTTACATAAATACTCAACTTTCAAGACTATTACGTTACTCTCATAAATGTTCAATTAATATATTACATAGTTCAAAATGACCATTTTTTGTCCTTATTTTTTATGTGTAGCTAAAAATTGTTTAAATTAACAATTTCATCTTGTATCCAATTATTTCATGTACTAATTTACTTCCCCTATTCCATTTTGAACTATTGCATCAAATATTTTCATACTCTTTAAAAAGTATAATTTAATAATTTATCACTATGATATAAAAGTAGATAGTTTGAATTATCATGTAAATTTTGTGCATACTTCATAATGAAAAGTAATTAGAATCTAAATTACATATTAAAAATGACAAAAAAATTAATAAATTAAATTAGAAAAAATGTTAATTCGGGATAGTAGTATACTTATCAATAACATGTTTTAGCTGTTATATTACTTAGAAAATAATTATAAATATTATAGACTTAATTAATAATCTTATATAATATAAATAATATTAAAATAACTCTAAATTACATATTTAAAGTGACCATTTCTTTTAAAAATTAAAATAGAAAAATTATTAATTTGGGTGGAAGTAGTAACTTGTTAATAATATATTTTTAAATGTTATATTACATTAGAAAATAATTACAAATGATAAAGACTCAATTAGTAATATAATAGAAATAATATTATATTAATCAAAAAGTAAAATAGAGAGATGAATAGTAGTTCTCCAAATTTGGGAGAACTACTATTCACCTCTCTATAATTAAAGAATAGAGAGTAGTTGGAGAACCCATTCTCTATTTTACTCTCCAAATATAGAGAATAGAGAGTAAAATAGAGATGGGTTGGAGATGGTCTAATTAAGGAGTGGCTACATTATGGAGGACTCGATATTTCTCTAGCAACGTCTTGAACAACTTATTACAGAAGTGGGAACCTCCATCGGTGATAATCACCCTGGGTGTACCAAATCTGGAGAAGATATTCTTTTTCAGGAATGCAGTGACACTTTTATCTTCATTCTTTGAAAGAGCAATTGTTTCCACCCATTTCGACACATAACCAACCGCAACAAGAATATACTTCATCCCATGTGAACTCACAAATGGACCCATAAAATTAAGGCCCTATACATCAAACAACTCAATCACCAAGATCATATTCATTGGTATTTCTTGCCTCTTTAAAATTCCTCCTTCTCTTTGGCAACGATCACAGCCTTGGCGAAATCATGAGCATCTTGGTGGATGGTAGGCCAGTAATACCCACACTGCACAATTTTATGCGCAATCTGAATACCACTATGATGCCCACCAACAGCGAATAATGACATGCCTCTAGTATACTCATCATCTAAACCTCGGGCACACAACAACAAATAATCCCATCAGCACAAATACGAAACAAATAAGGCTCATCCCAAAAGAACTTCTTCACATCATGCATAAACTTTTTCCTTTGTTGAAAAGTCAAATCCGATGGAACCAAATCACTTGCCAAGTAGTTAGCAAAGTTTGCGAATCAAGGAATCAGATCATGAGAAGCAGCCAATACATGTCTGTCTAGAAAAACATCATCAATTTCAGCCCCATCTCCTAGCTTGAGCATAACTTCTTCCTCTAATCTGGACAAGTGATCGATAACTTGATTTTCTGTCCCCTCTCTATCTTTCACCTCAAAATCGAACTCTTGCAACTATAACACCCATCTGATCAACCTTGGTTTTGCTTCTTTCTTAGCCATCAAATACCTCAGTGCAGAATGGTTAGTATGCTATATGACCTTAGTACCAAGCAAGTAGGATCGAAATTTCTCGAATGCAAAAACCACAACAAGGAGTTCCTGTTCAATCACTGTATAATTCTTTTGAGCCACATTTAGAGCTTTGCTGGCATAGTAAATAGGATGAAAATTCTTCTCACGCCTCTGTCCCAATACCACACCAAGTGCCACTCCACTCGCATCACACATCACTTCAAACGGTTGCCCCCAATACGGTGAAATAATGATAGGTGCAGAAACTAGCTTTGCTTTCAACTCTCCAAATGCTCTAAGAGAAGCATCATCAAAATCAAACTTACACTCATTTTCGACCAATTTTCACAATGGGTGTGTAATTTTGGAGAAATCCTTGATGAACCTCCTATAAAAGCCTGCATGCCCAAGAAAACATCTAACACCTTTAACAGAGATAGGTGGTAGAAGCTTTTCTATTACCTCGAATTTTGCTCTATCAACCTGAATACCCTTCTTAGAAATTTGATGCCCAAGAATTATCCCTTCTTTCACCATGAAGTGGCGCTTTTCCTAGTTGAGCACAAGATTGCACTCTTCACACCGTTTAAGTACCTCGACCAAATGATCCAAACAACCATCGAATGAGTCACCTACCATTGAGAAATCATCCATAAATAGAATAGAATCCTTCACCATATAAGAAAATATCGACATCATTCAACACTGGAAGGTCGCTGGAGCATTACACAACCCAAATGACATCCGTTTAAAGGAAAAAGTCCCATAAGGCCAAGTGAACGTGGTCTTCCGGAGCAATGGAGATCTGATTGTAACCTGAATAACCATAAAAAAAAAGCTATACCAACCCGTACCAGCAAGGCGGTCCAACATCTGATCCATGAACAGCATAGGGAAATGGTCCTTCTCTGTCCAAGCATTCAATTTTCGGTAGTCCATGGATACTCTCCATCCAGTCACAGGTCACATCGGAAGAATCACATTTTTCACATTAGGAACCACAGTAATCCCACCTTTCTTGGGCACACACTGAACAGGACAACCCCAACTACTATCTGCAATGGGATAAATGACTCCAGCATCCAACCACTTGATGATTTCCTTTTTCCCTAAATCTTGCATAGGCGGATTTAGTCTCCTTTTGTGCTTGATACTGGGCTTGTGATCCGGCATGATTTGGATTTTATGAGAAAAAATGCCAGGAGGAATCCCAATAATGTTCGCAATCGTCCACCCAATAGCTCACTTGAACCTCTTCAACACAGAAACCAATGCCTCAACTTGTACCGCATTTAAATCTGCCGCAATGATGACCGGTAAAGTATCATCTCTCCCTATGAATACATACCTCAAAGGTGATGGTAGAGCCTTAAGCTCCAATTTTGGAGCCTCTTCAATAGATAGTTTTGTTGGTGTAGAGTCGTGATTCTTCATATCTTACTCCAATTTCTTTGGTTTGGAACGAAATTTGAATCTATCCAGTGTGGCGACCAAGTCATCATAATCTTCAATACTATCACCCTCAAAATTCATCATTACCACTGCCAGTGCATCAACACCCAACCTCTCTTCAATAGACACATAAGAACCTCGCTCAACAATATGATTCACCACTGACACTGATTTGAGATCACTTTCCTGCTTCATGGAACTGCAGATATTAAAAGTTCCCTCTTCATTATTTAAACGAAACTTCATCTGCCCTTTTTTCATATCAACCAAGGTGCTCCCAGTAGCAAGGAATGGTCTCCCTAGAATGATGGGAACCTCAAAATCAACATCACAATCAAGTATCATAAAATCCACTGGAAAGATAAATGACTCCACCATCACAAGTACATCTTGGGGAACATCAATGGGACTCTTCACAGTTCTATCGGCCATAAGTAATCGCATCACAGTCGGATTTGGGGCTCCTACACCCAATTTCTTGTAAATATATAATGGCATCAGATTAATGCTAGCACCTAAATCACACAACATCTTCGTAAAATGCAACAACCCGATGGTACAAGGAATAGTGAAAGCACCAGGATCCTCCTTCTTCTGCACAAGTGACCTAATCGCAATAGCACTACAATGTTGCAACCTATCATCATCTTCAAAACTCACGGCCCTCTTCTTAGTCACCAAATTTTTTATGAATTTCGCATGCCAATGTATTTGCTCTAAAGCTTCTATCAACGTGACATTGATAGAAAGTTGTTTCAACATAGTGATATACCTGTGGTATTTTCCTTCTTCATTCTTCCTTACCAACTTCTGTGGGAATGGAGGTTGAGGTCTAGGCATGGGAACAACTTTTTGAGTTATCTCTCCTTCCTTCTCTGTAGCGTTCTTAGACTCTCCAGTAACCTCAATCTCATCATCTTCTTTTTCAACCAAAATTTCAACCTCAGATGAAATAGGTGTATCTATGGTTTGTTTACCCCCTCGAGTAGTGACTTCCATACAATGCCCATCGTTCTTTGGATTTTGGATGGTGTTGCTAGGAAGTGTGATAGGCTTACGTGGGTTCACTGTAGTGGACAACTGATTCATCTGCTGCTCAATTTGCTTGATTTACACTGCATGGGCATCAACTTTTTGATGAATTCCAGACAGTTCATTTCGCATGTCCTTCACATTCTTATCAGTTGAATCAAACCTCTTCATCATCTTCTACATCATATCCTCAATCCGCGACATACTACCCCAGCTTCCCTATTGCTAGATTCCTAATTTGTAGGAGGAACATAAGGACCAACCCTATTGTTTCTGTTGCCATAGTTTTTCCGGTTGTATTTGTTGTCACGATTGTAGTTCCCATCCTTGACCCTCTCGGTTGTAGTTTCCATAGTTTCGACCTTGGTTTCCTTACCCTTGGCGCCAATTATCCGAGTTGGAACCTTGGGTGTTGGCTCAGAATCCCCCGTCTGATCATTCACCAAGTACACATCCTTCTCATAGTAGCATTCCTCGATCGGTGGAGGTGGATTCCTTGTCAAATAATTCACAGCAGTTACCTTTTCTGGACCTCCGCTTACATGCTTCAATACCAACCCAAGTTTTATCCTTATCTGAGCCATCTCCTCACGAATGTCATCGACAGATTGACAAGGTGCAGATTGAACTGCAAAAGTGCTTCTTCCAAACTTTCGAGTGCTCCATGCTTTATTGTTTCAGGAAATCTTCTCCAGTTTCTCAGCGATCTCCTCAAAAGTGCTCTCACTATATGATCCTCCAGCGATAGTATCAAGCACAACTTTACCATTGTCATCATGGCCTCTATAGAAGTACTCCTCCAGTGACTCATCATCAGTACAGTGATTCAGAACACTTCTTATGAATACATTGAACCTATCCCATGAACTACTCATAGACTCTCCAGGTAGTGCCACGAAGTTATTAAGTTTATCTTTATGGTTCGGCTTCTTGGACAACGGGAAGTACTTGGCCATAAACACCTTGTTCAATTGATCCCATGTATGAATTGAGTTGAATGGAAGCTTAGAAAACAAGATCACAGCATCTCCGATCAATAATAAAGGGAAGACTCTCAACCCTTTGACATCCATATCAAACTCTGGTCGCCCCACAAAAGTCTTACAAACACTCCTCAACTTGGCCACATGCCCATGTGGATCTTCCGAAGCCATACCAGCAAACAAACCCCTCGCTGTAAGCATCTGCTTCAATCTGCTAGTCACCACGAATGTATGCCCTGCATGCAGTGGAAGGAGAACAATCGGTCCTTCAGATTCAACTACATTAAACTCGACCCTGTAGTTGCCTTACAACCTTGGTTCTAGCGGATTCTGCACCCTCAATGCATCTCCCAGTAGATTACCACCATGATCTTGAGTGTGCTCATTAAAAACCCTAAGAGCCGCAACTCAACTCCATCACCTAGATTTCCTCTGATTAGATTGACTTGGAACCCTTGATTATTCATCTTTCACAAAGTTTTGATCAACTCTGGATCGTATGGGGTTAATGGTTCACCTCAACTTCGTGTACTTGCCATACACTAGAGTAGAAACCTGTAGAAACAATAACAAAAGTAAATGTAAAATTAGGAAATAATTGACTAAATTTCAATAATGTAGTTAAACTTAATCTAAAAGCCTTATTCCCCGGCAGTGGCACCAAAATTTGATACGCTCAAATTACACCTCCCTAAAGAAGTATAAGTGATCGTTGTCAAATAAAGAATCCAACTATTAGGCTGGGGTCGATCCCACGAGGAATATGGTTTAGAATTAAACTTAACTCACTATTATATTCATTTAGTCAACTTATTTCCAAGTAATTAAATGGGGGTTTTTGTGAAACAAATAACTTGATTAATGTTAAGTAACAAGTGAGCAGGATTCGAACTTTGGTGTTATCAATGAGAGACAGAAACTAGGGTGTATGTGTTCCCCATAAGCTCATAACGCGGTAATCCTAATAACAGTAATATTTTCCTAGTGTATCACATGCAAAGTGGTAAGAAATTTATCCCTAAGTTATTGGTCCTCCAAATAAGGAATTTCACTCCGCACCCTGGTCCGGCTACGTGTGTATAATTTACTAATCCTTACCTTTATCTCAGATTAGACATCATTTCAATGTATGGCTTATTTATCACCCTCGAACCAATTGACCTTAGACTATTAGATAGTATCACACTAAATCTCTATTGATAATTCTTTTCTTACTAACTACCTCCTTGGTCCGACAAGTAGAAACAAGGTGAGTTCTAACGCGTGCACTCGTTAAAAGGACTTCTAAGCAAAAGAATTACCAATGCATCCATCAACACTATTCAAGAATTACTTAGTTATTATTCATATGCTGTTAATTGTTCATGGTTCCCACAACCCTAGTTGTGGATTTAGTTACTTATACTTGGAAGAACACAATTCAAATTTTTAGAAGAAGAATTCATGAACTTACGTAATGAGTAGAAGAATCCCGTAATCTCCAATTGAAATTCAAAGCCATAATCTTTACAAACCGAAATCCGGAAATCAAATTGCTAAAGTTTTGCAAGTTAATTCCCAAGAATATACCAAGAACTAAATGTAAACAATAATTTCTAACCCCCAAAAACGAGGTTTACATACCCTATTTATAGAAAAACTTGTCCTACACAAAAAGGAAACAAAATAAGGAAATAAACTTTTGGACGCGGCTTTGATCAACGAGACTGACCTATGGACCGTGGTTAGACCTATGGTTCTTTGGTCCATTCCGTAGCTTGATAGTTAGAACCTTTCTATAGAGGCTGGAACCTTCAGCTCCCAGATTCAAACAACGGGTGTGCAGTACGGACCGTAGGTCGACCTACGGTCCGTAGGTCCCCTTTCGTGGCTCCACACTTGGAACTTTTCATAAGGTACTGGAACTCCAAATCTCTGATCTCAACGACGGATGTGCAGGATGGCCCATGGGTCGATTTATGCTCTGTGGTTCCATACTTAGTCAGACTTCCCTGATGATCACTCCAAGCCTACCCACGACGGAACGTGATTGGACCTACGGTCCGTAGGTCACTTCTGTGGGTGGATCCTTCATCAGAATTTCAACTGTCATCTCTCTCGACTTTGTCCAAGCCTAACTCCTACATTTATAACACAATAAGTATTAATTCTAATACAAAATGGCCTTATAAACACACAACTCTTAAGTGAAATGTATTAATAATATCGTAAAATCACGGTATATCAATTTCACCACTGATGCTAATGAACTGAAGATCAGGGATCGATTAATGCGTGATCTGATTGCTGAGGACCTGAATCTATATTGCGAGAATATGTAGCACAGAGTATGCATCAGTACTGCAAAGATACTGAGCATTTAGGATAGAATAAAGCTGAATAATAACATAACTTAACAAGCAATAAAGCAATTATATAAACTAAATATAATAAGGATATTGGAAATACTGAACATGACTAAACTGAATACAATGACCAAGTTTGTAACATGCGGAGACTGAATACGTAACTAGACTAATAACAAGGTCAATGCAATAGAATCTGACTGAACTGTAAGGGAGCTACTTATAACCGACATAAAACCACATGAGCTAAATGTGGAGTCTGATGTATACGCCCCCATCGAGAGGACCAAATATACCCTGCCAGAGGTATATAGGCATGTTGGCATGATCACTAAAATGGTGCCCACAGAGGGGACTAACAACCAACGGGGTACATAGTTCAGGGTCTTGAGGGTAACTGACCCTAGTCCATTAGATATTAAGCTTCTTGCAAATGATTAAGTAATTAACATTTTCTGACTGACTTTCTATAATATAGGATAACTTAAAATACTGATATGAAAATTGAGATTGCAACATTAATATACTGATAATAATGCATTCGAAATCTGAGGCTTGTATATATGTATAACTTAAATAACTGACCTAGCATGTGTAATTCATGAACAAAAAGAACTAAATAGCTAGGGTTCTGAGTTTATGCATGAATTTGGGCGAAAACAATACTAAAACATGATAATATGACTTGGACCATTCTAACAGCTAAAACCCATCAATTCTAACATTTAAGAAACCGTAGGTCTAGATAATATTAAGGAAATCACGATTATAACTGAAATCTAGGGACCTAATGGGTGAAATGAACCCACTAGTGAAATCCCACATACCTGGTGATGAAATTCAATGAGAAATCTTTCGATTTCCAGGCTAGAATTGATGGAACCTTGATGCGTTCTTGAACTAGGGTTCTAGACTTCTTTCTCCTCTTTACGCTATAATATTTCTATGTTTTGGTGAATGATCTGAATTAGGTAAGTTAAAGTAATGTGTCTAGGCTAAAACTAACCAAAACCATGTAGTTTAGGGGTTAAACAAACGTAGTTTAGGGGTCCAACGGATAGGGGAAAAGACTAAAATAACCCCACTTAATAATTTGATGGGGCTGACCACGGTCACTTTCACAAACCGTGAAAGGGACCACGTACTGTGGGACCGGTAGTGCTCCTTGGCTAGTAGATACTAATTTTCTGGGGATCTATCCACGAGCCCAACCATGGACCGTGTCGAGGACCATGGATCGTGAAGGACCTTGTGGTCCTCACTTGGGCGTGGGGGTCTGAGGGCTAGGCTTGGTGGCCTACTAGTTAGCCCTCACGGATGCCACCACGACCTGGTCATGACCACAACCCGTGAAGGTCCCTATGGTCCCTAATTGGGCGAGGGGCAATCCACCTCTGCTGCCAAGGGGCTGAGTCCACATGTAGGTCAATGGACCATAGATCCTATCACATTCTGTTAACCCTGTTGGTTCACTAGTTCAGGTAAATTTTCTTCAATTTTTTCTAGGTCTAGTTTTGGAGGTGTTACAATATTTCCTCCTTGGGAACATTCATACTTGAATGAAGACTACACTAACTAAAATAGAGGGAAAGAGCTGCAAACACTACCACTAAATACGGGAAACTGATTTCTGACTGAACTAAGTTCCAAGAACATGCAAATTCACTAAAAATTCAAGTACAAACTAAAGGAACATGATAGTAAGACTGAATTTACACATGAATGACTGAAAAACTAAAGAGGAACCATTACCTCAAGCTGGAATGGAATCGGAAGAAAAGAGGTGAGGTGCTTGGCTTTCATGGATGCCTCCGCTTCCGAAGTAGCTCCCTCTACTAACTCGTCCACAAAACTTTGACTGAAACGACTTCTTCATTTCCCAACCTTCGAATATGACGATCAAGAATCTCAACTGGTACCTCTTCATAAGTGAAACTATCCTTCACGGCCACACTTTGTAAAGGTACAATAGATGCTAAATCACCCACACACTTCTTCAACAATGAAGTGTGGAAAATCGGATGCACTACTGCTAGTTCTATTGGCAACTCTAACTCATAAGCCACTTAACCAGCCCTCTTCAAGATTTTGTTAGGGCCTACATATTTTGGACTGAGCTTCCATTTCTTGCCAAATCTCATCACCCCTTTCATACGCGACACTTTCAGGAAAATCCAATCATCAACTTGGTACTCTAGTTCCCTTGTCCTTACATCTCCATAGGATTTCTAGCGACTCTGGGATGTCTTAAGTTAATCTGTAATAAGTTGCACTTTCTCCATAGCATCATGAACTGAATCTAGCCCTATCAAGGCTGCTTCACCTACTTCAAACCATCCAACTAGAGATCTACATCTATGCCCATACAATGCGTTATAAGGGGCCATCTGAAAGCTGGAATGGTAGCTATTATTATAGGCGAACTCTATAAGAGGATGGTGATCATCGTAACTACCCTTGAAATTGATTACACAAGCTCTTAACATGTCCTCTAAGGTCTAAATAGTATGCTCTTCCTGACCATACGTCTGTGGATGAAATGTTGTGCTAAGATTAACCAAAGTTCCAAGACCTTTCTGAATTGACTTCTAGAAATGAGAGGTAAATTGAGGACCTATATTTGAGATGATACACAAAGGAACTCCATGCAACCTAACTATCTCATTAATGTAAATCTTGGCATAGTCCTCTGTCGAATCTGTAGTCTTAACCGCCAAAAAGTGCGCAGACTTAGTAACTCTATCAACAATCACCCAAATGGAGTCATGATGTCTACGAGTACAAGGTAAACATGTAATGAAGTCCATGCTAATTATTTAACACTTCCAAGTAGGAATGTTGATCTCTTTAGTCATACCTCCTGCTTTCTTATGTTCTACCTTGACTTGCTGACAATTGGGGCACTTAGCCATAAAATCCGCTATATCCGTTTTCATACCATTCCATGAAAAGACTTCCCGCAGGTCACGGTAAAATTTAGTGGCACCTCGATAGGTAGAATATCGGGAATTATGGGCTATTGTGAGAATCTATTGTCTCAACTCACACACCTTAGGAACACATAATTGACCCGACAGCAGAGCACAACATTTCTTCCTTGGGAGAAAACCTCAACTCTCTGCTGATGGACTGCACCCTCTAGTTGAAGTAATATCGGATCACTGTCTTGATTTTCCTTAACCTCCACTACCAATGAAGATTCTGACCCATTCTAAATTGTTACACCACCATTTGATATGCACATAAGACGAACTCCTAAGCGAGCAAGTGTGTGAACATCTTTTGCTAGTTCCTTTCTTTATTCCTCTACATGTGCCACAATACCCATCGATAGTCTGCTAAGATCATCTTCTACTACATTGGCCTTACCGGGATGGTAATGCATACTCATATCATAATCATTGAGGAACTCAAGCTATCTCCTCTGGCGAAGATTCAACTCTTTCTAGGTGAACACATACTGAAGGCTCTTATGGTCTATGAACACATCTACGTGAACACCATACAAGGAATGTCTCCAAATCTTAAGTGCAAATACCACTACTACAAGCTCGAGGTCATGAGTCAAATAGTTCCTCTCATTTACCTTAAGCTGACTAGAAGCATAAGCTATAATCTTACCTCGTTGCATCAACACACAACCTAGGCCGACTCTGGATGCATCACAATATATAACATAACCATCTGACCCCTCTGGTAAAGGCAAAACAGGAGCTATAGTCAACCTAGTGTTCAGTTCTGCGAAGCTTTTCTCACAATCATTGGACCACTAAAACTTGACCTTTTTCTTAGTCAATTTAGTCAATGGAGAGTCTATGGATGAAAATCCTTCCACGAACCTTCTGTAATAACCTACTAGACCCAAGAAACTTCTGATATGTGTAGGAGAGGTAGGTCTGGGCCATTGTTTCACTACTTCTATTTTCTGAGAATCCACTCGGATCCCTTTGCTACACACTATATGACCAAGGAAAGTAACTGGCTGCAACCAAAACTCACATTTGTTGAACTTAGCGAATAACTGGCGATCTTTGAGAGTTTGCATAACAACCCTCAAATGACTCACACGTTCTTCCTCATTACTAGAGTAAATTAGGATAACATCAATAAACATGATAACGAACAAGTCCAAATACTGCTTGAATGCTTTGTTCATCAAATCCATGAATGTTGCAAGAGCATTGGTTAGTCCAAATGACATAAATACAAATTCATAATGACCATACCGAGTTCTGAAGGTTGTTTTCAGGATGTCACTATCTCTGACTCTGAGCTTATGATAACCGGATCTGAGGTCTATCTTTGACAAATGACTAGCACCCTAAGGATGGTTAAACAAGTCATCAATCCTGGGGATGGGATACTTATTCTTGATTGTGACTTTGTTCAAATGCCTATAATCGATGCACATTATGAGAGAACCATCTTTCTTCTTCACGAACAACACTAGTGCACCCCATGGAGAAATACTAGGTCTGTTGAAGCCCTTATCTATAAGGTCTTTCAACTGGTCTTTCAATTCCTTAAGCTCAGTTGGAGCCATTGTGTAAGGAGGAAAAAAGATTGGCTAGGTATCTGGAAGGAGATCAATTCCGAAGTCGATTTCCCTTTATGGAGGAACTCTGGGAAGATCTTCTGGAAACAATTTTGGGAACTCATTGACTACTGGAGTTGACTCAAGAGTTGGGGTTTCGGAGCTGGAATCATTAACCCAAACTAGATGATAGAGATAAAACTTAGAGATCATCTTTCTGGCCTTAAGGTAAGAAATGAATCGACCCATAGGCGCTAAGGTACTACTCTTCCATTCTAAGATTGGTTCATAGGGAAACTAAAAATGAACAATCCTAGTTCTACAATCGACTGAGGCATAACAAGAATGTAACCAATCCATGACTAGAATGATATCGAAATCTACCATTCCTAACTTTACAAGATCTATTGAGGTGACTTTCTGGGAGACTCTGACAGGGCAATTTTTGTATACCTGTCTAGCTATAACTAGGTCACCGACTAGAGTAGAGACTAAAAAGGGTTCTGAGAGAGTTTCTAGACTAACACTGAAGTTGACAGCAATATAATGAGTTACGAAAAAAAAGTAGCCCTGGATCTGACAATGCATATACATCTAAGTCAGAGACTCGTAACGTACCAATGACTACATCAGGAGAATCTTGCTGATCTTGGCGAGCATGGAGAGCATACAATCTATTTTGGCACTGACCGTCACCTGTACCACATGAGTTACCCTGCTTAGTTGGGCGACTTGCTGGTGCTGCTGAAGTTGTGGACTGAGCTCTACCAATGCTACCCCTTGACCTTCCTTAGAAGGACAGTATTAAAAGCTGTGACATGACTGACCATACCCAAAACATCTTTCCTTTCCTGCAAAACACTCGCCCGAATGGTTCTTACCACACTTTGGACAAGTTAGGTAGGTTCTTACCACACTTTGGTAATATAATCATCTGGGTGAGTGTTTTGTAGGAAATGAAGGATGCTTTGGGTGTGGTCAGTCTGGTCACAAGTTGAAAGATTGTCCTTCTAAATAGGGTCAAGGAGGAAACAATGGTAGAGCTCAGTCCACAACTTCAGCAGCACCAGTAGGTCACCCGACTCAGTAGGGTAACTTATCTGGTACAGGCGGCGGTCAGCGCCAACGCAGGTTGATTCTCTATAAGCTCGCCAGGATCAGGAAGATTCTCTTGATGTAGTCACTGGTATGTTACAAGTCTTTAACCTTGATGTTTATGCATTGTTAGATCTAGGGGCAACTCTTTCCTTTGTAACTCTTTATATAGCGGTAAAATTCGATGTCAGTCTAGAAAATCTCTAAGAACCCTTCTCAGTATCTACTCCAATCGGTGACACAGTTATAACTTGATGGGTAAACAGAAATTGCCCCATCACAGTCTCCCACAAAGTCACCTCAGCAGATCTTATAGAGTTAGAAATGGTAGATTTTGATATTATTCTAGGCATGGATTGGTTACCTTCCTGTTATGCTTCAGTCAATTGTAGAATTAAGATTGTTCGTTTTCAATTTCTAGAAAAACCAATCTTAGAATTGAAGGGTAGTAGCTTAGCGCATATGGATCGATTCATCTCTTATGTTAAGGCCAGAAAAATAATCTATAAGGATTGTCTATATCATCTAGTGCGGGCTAAGAATTCAAGATGTAAAACCCTAACTGTTGAGTCAGTTCCAGTAGTTAACAAGTTCTCAGAAGTGTTTCCAGAAGATCTTTCCAGAGTTCCTCCCGAAAGGGAAATCGACTTTGGAATTGATCTTCTTCCAGATACCCAACCTATTTCTATTCCTACTTACAAAATGGTTCTAGCTGAGCTTAAGGAATTGAAAGAGCAATTGAAAGACCTTCTAGATAACGGATTCATCACACCCAATATTTCCCCATTGGGTGCACGAGTGTTGTTCGTGAACAAGAAAGATGGATCTCTCAGAATGTGTATTGATTACAGGTAGTTGAACAAAGTCACAATCAAGAATAAGTACCCTATCCCTAGGATTGATAACTTGTTTGACCAGCTTCAGGGTGCTAGTCATTTCTCAAAAATAGATCTGAGATCCGGTTATCATCAGCTCAGAGTTAGAGATAGTGACATTCCGAAGACAGCCTTCATAACTCGGCATGGTCATTATGAATTTATAGTTATGTCATTTGGACTAACCAATGCTTCTACAGCTTACATGGACTTGATAAACAGAGTGTTCAAGAAATATTTTTACTTGTTCATTATCGTCTTCATTGATGATATCCTCATTTACTCTAGGAATGAGGAAGAATATGTGAATCATTTGAGGGCTATTCTGCTAACTCTCAAAGATCGCTAGTTATTCCCTAAGTTCAACAAATGTGAGTTTCGGTTGCAGTCTATTGGTTTCCTTGGTCATATTGTGTCTAGCGAAGGGATCCAAGTGGATTCTCAGAAAATAAAAGCAGTGAAACAATGGCCCAGACCTACCTCTCATACAAATATTAGAAGTTTCTTAGGTTTAGTGGTTTATTACAGAAGGTTAGTGGAAGGATTTTCATCCATAGCCTCTCCATTGACTAAGTTGACTCAAAAAATGGTCAAGTTTCAGTGGTAAGATGATTGTGAGAAAAGCTTTGCAGAATTGAAAACTAGGTTGACTACAGCTCATGTGTTGACTTTACAATAGGGTTCAAACAGTTATGTTATCTACTGTGATACATCCAAAGTCGTCCTAGGTTGTGTGTTGATGCAGCGAGGTAAGGTTATAGCTTATGATTCTAAACAACTTAAGGTGCATGAGAAGAACTATCAACCCATGACCTCGAGCTTGCAGTAGTGGTGTTTGAACTTATGATTTGGAGACATTACTTGTATGGTGTTCACGTATATATGTTCACAGACCATAAAATCCTTCAGTGTGTGTTAACCTAGAAAGAGTGGAATGTTCGCCATAGGCAATGGGTTGAGTTCCTCAAGGATTATGATATGAGTAGGCATTACCATCCTGGTAAGGCCAATGTAGTAGTAGATGCTCTTAGCAGAATATTGATGGGTAGTGTGGCACATGTAGAGGAGGAAAGAAAGGAACTAGCAAGGGATGTTCAAAGACTTGCTCGATTAGGAGTTCATCTTATGAGTATATCATATGGTAGTGTAACAGTTCAGAATGGGTCAGAATCTTCATTGGTAGTGGAGGTTAAGGAAAAGGAAGAAAGTGATTTGATATTGTTGCAACTTAAGGGTGCAGTCCATCAGCAGAGAGTTGAGGTTTTTTCCCGAGGGGGAGATGGTGTGCTTCGCTATAAGGGTCGACTATGTGTTCCTAACGTGGGTGAGTTGAGACAACAAATTCTTGGAAAAGCCAATAATTCCAGATATTCCATTCTTCCAGGTGCCACTAAGATGTACCGTGACCTGCGGGAAGTTTTTTGGAGGAATGGTATGAAAAGGGATATAGCGGATTTTGTGGCTAAGTGCCCCAATTGTCAGCAAGTCAAGGTAGAACATCAGAAGCTAGGATGTATGACTCAAGAGATCAACATTCCTACTTGGAAGTTAGAGGTGATCAACATGGACTTCATTACAGATTTACCTCGTACTCCCAGACAGCATGACTCCATTTGGGTGATTATTGATAGAGTTACTAACTCTGTGTTTTTTGACAGTTAAGACTAAAAATTCGGCAGAGGACTACACCAAGCTTTACATTAAAGAGATAGTTAGGTCTCATGGGATTCCTTTGTCTATCATCTCAAATAGAGATCCTCAGTTTACCTCTCATTTTTGGAAATCATTTCAGAATGGTCTTGTTACTTGGGTTAATCTTAGCACAACATTCATTCGCAAACAGATGGACAAGCAGAGCATACCATTCAGACCTTAGAGGACATCTTGAGAGCTTACGTGAGTGATTTCAAGGGTAGTTGGGATGATCACCTTCCTCTTATAGAGTTCACCTACAATAATAGTTACCATTCCAACATTTAGATGGCCCCTTATGAGGCATTGTATGGGCGTAGATGTAGATCTCTAGTTGGTTGGTTTGAAGTAGGTGAAGAAGCCTTGATAGGGCCAGATTTAGTTCATGATGCGATGGAGAAAGTTCAACTTATTAGATATAGAAAGGTTTTGTGGTGGAGTCAGTCCGTAGAGGGAGCTACTTGGGAAGCAGAAGCAGCCATAAAGGCCAAGTATCCTCACCTCTTTCATTCCGATTCCATTCCAGCTTTAGGTAATAGTTCCTCTTCAGTTTTTAAGTCATTCTTACGCAGTTTCAGTCTTAGCATCATGTTCTTTCAGTTGAATTTGCAATTTCAGCGTAAATGTATGTTCCTGGAACTTGATTCAGTTAGAAATTAGATTCTTATGTTTAGTGGTAGGGTTTGCAGCTCTTTCCCTCCAATTCAACTAGTTTAGTCTTCATTCGAGGACGAATGTTCCCAAGGGTGAGATATTGTAACACCTAGAAAACCAGACCTAGAAAAAAATTACAAATAATTTCCTGAACGAGTGAACCATGGTAGGGTTCATAGACTGTGATAGCGTCCACGGTCCATTGAACTACCTGTGGAGTAGAGTTAGACTCCACCAGGCACAGACGTCAGACAATGGGACCCCTTAACGGGCCGTGGTCTTGACGATGGATTGTGGTGGCATCCGTAGTAGCTTAACCAGTAGGCCACCAAGCCTAGCCCTTAGACCCCATGCCTAAGTGAGGGCCACAAGGTCCTTCACGATCCGTGGTCCTCCACACGGTCCGTGGTAGGGCTTGTGATCAAGGCCCCCAAAACCAGTTGCAACTTGCCAAGGACAAAGACTGGTCCAACAGTCCATGGCCCCTTTCACGGTCCGTGAAAGTGGCCGTGGTCAGCCCCGTCAGATTTTTAAGTGGGGTTATTTCGGTCTTTTCCCCTACGCGTTGGACCCCTAAACTACCTTTTTTAACCCCTAAAATATGTCGTTTTGGTCAGTTTTATCCAAGAAATATAACTATAACTGACCTAAGTCAGATCTTTCATCAAAACTTAGAAAAATAAGAGCGTAAGGGAAGAAAGAGGTCGAGCAACCCTAGTTCAAGAACTCAATGAGTTTCCATCAGTTTCAGCCCCGAAATTGAATGATTTCTTTGTGGAATTCGTCAGCAAGTATGTGGGATTTTACTAGTGGGTTCCATTCACCCATTAGGTCCCTAAATTTCAGTCAGAATGTTGATTCCCTTAATATTATTTAGACCTATGGTTTCTTGAATATTAGAAATTGTTGAGTTTTAGCTAATAGAATGATCCAAATCATATTATCATGTTGTAGTATTGGTTTTGCCCATATTCATGCATAAACTCAAAACCCTAGCTATGTAGTTCTTTTAGTTAATAAATTACACATGCTAGGTCAGTTAATGCAAATATATATAAACATGCCTCAGTTTTTGAATGCATTATTATCAGTATATTAATATTGCATCCTTAGTCTGCATGACAATATTTTGAACTATCCAGTATTACAGCATTTCAATCATAAAGTGTTAAATTACTTCATCAATTGGGAGAAGCTTAATACCGAGTGGACTATAGCTAATCACCGTCATGTCCTAGAACTAGATGCCCCATAGGTTGTAAGTCCCCTCTGTGGGCATCATTTTAGTTATCACGACAGCATGCCTCTATACCTCTGGCAGGGTATATTCGGTCCTCCCGATGGGGTGTATACATCGGACTCCACATTTAGCTCATATGGTTTTATGTCGTTTATTAGTAGCTCCCTTATAGTTCAATCAGATTCTATTGCATTGACCGTGTTACCAGTCTATTGAGTGTTCTGTCTCAGCATGTTATAAAATTGGTCATTGCATTCAGTTAGTCATGTTCATCATTTTCAGTATCCTTATCATGTTCAGATTATATTAGTGATTTATTGCTTGTTCAGTTATGTTATTATTCATCTTATTCTAAACTACATGCTCAGTACCTTTCAAGTACTGACGCATACTCTGCGTTACATCTTCTTGTGATGTATGTTTAGGTTCTCAGCTTCTAGATAACGCATAGATCAGTTCTCGATCTTCAATTCAGCAGCATCAGTGGTGAGTCCTCATTCTTTGAGGACATCGACATGTTATCTTTCTATTTTAGTTTTAGTTTAAGTTTTTCTAGATTTAGTTGGGGCATATCGCAGCACCTCTAGTTAGTTTAGAGGCTTATTTCAGACATAGTTAGATTCACCTATAGTGTTGAGTTTGACTTTTCATTTGTATTCAAACTCACAGTTTTCATATATTCAGATTCAGTATATGGGTATTCCCCATCATTTCAGATTATTTACATTATTTAGCTTCCGCACAGTATTTATTGATTCAGTTGCTTTAGTATGCTTATGATATGTTATCAGGGTTATCTTGGGGTCACTCGTGATCCTAGGTCCCACGTTCGTGTCTAGGGGGTAGCCTCGGGGCGTGATAATAAAGGTCTCACTAAAGCATTCCCAAGTGATAGGAGCTGCATTTGTACCCCTACTCTCTTTCCACTGAGTATACCAGATATGAGCTACATCCTTAAGCTGGTAAGATGCCAACTCAACCCAATCATTTCCAGTTACCTGCATTACTTCAAAGATCTTCTTGACCTCATCTATGAAGTTTTGGGGATCTTCACTAATCTGCGATCCTAAGAACTCAGACACATTCATCCTAACAAAATCCCGAACTCTAGATGTAGCTGACCTAATATTAGCATTTACCAGAACTTGAACCTGCTGGTTGTTCTAGTTGGTCACACTGTGAGCTAAAAACTGGATAGCGTTCCAAATTTAAGCATTCGAAACTTCCTGATCTGGGACTTGAGGAGCTGCTTTTCCATTCGTGGCATTCGCATTCCTTGCGTAAACCCTACGAGGAGGCATGATCTGAAAGCGCATAACGAAGGATTAGCACGAGGAATTAGATCATACCTTACGCATGATAAGAATAATAAAGAAATTGAAGTTTTCCTAAAACACTTTGCAGCCTCCTTCTCATTAGATGTGGTGCATTTCACACCTATGAAAAGGACTCTACTTAGTACCACTTTTCAGACATCCTAGAACTTTTTAACCTAGTTCTCTGATACCAAGTTTTTCACGCCCCGAGGCTACCCTCTTGACGTGGACAGGAGACCTAGGATCACAAATGACCTCAAGCTAACCCTGCTAGTATATCATAAGCATAGTAAAGCAACTGAATCAATAAACATTGTGTGGAAGCTAAATCATGTAAATAATATGACATGATGGGGAATACCCATATACTGAATCTGAATATATGGAAATTGTGTGTTTGAGTACAAATGATAAATCAAACTCTAACACTATAGCTGAATCTAACTATATCTGAAATAAGCCTCTAAACTAACTAGTAGTGTTGGAACATGCCCCAGCTAAATCTAGCAAACCTAAAACTAAAGCTAAAAGCAAGAAAGATAATCATGTCACTACTCCTCGAAGAATAAGGACTCAACACTGATGTTGCTGAACTGAAGATTGGGAACCAACCTATGCGTGATCTGGCTGCTGAGGACCTAACCTACATCATAAGAAGATGTAGCGCAGAATATGCGTCATTACTTGAAAGGTAGTGAACATGTACGATAGAATAAAACTGAACAATAACATAACTGAACAAGCAATAAAGCAATGATATAATCTAACCATGATAAGGATACTAGAAATATTGAACATGACTAAACTGAATACAATGACCAAGTTTGTAACATGCTGAGACTAAATACTGAACTAGACTAATAACAAGGTCAATGCAATAGAATCTGACTAAACTGTAAGGGAGCTACTAATAATCGACATAAAAACTGATGAGATAAATGTAGAGTCCATTGTATACGCCCCATCGAGAGGACCCAATATATCCTTCCAGAGGTATAGAGGCATGCTGGTGTGATCACTAAAATGATACCCACATAAGGGACTTAGAACCTATGGGGCACGTAGTTCTGGCACTTGAGGGTAACTGACCCTAGTCCACTTGGTATTAAGCTTCTCCTAAATGATTAGGTAATTAACATTTTCTGAGTGACTTTCTGTATTGCTAGATAGCTCAAAATACTGATATGTAAACTAAGAATGCAACATTAATATACTAATACTAATGAATTCGAAATCTGAGGCATGTATATATCCGTAGCTGAAATAACTGACCTAGCATGTGTAATTCATGAACTAAAAGAACTACATAGCTAGGTTTCTCAGTTTATACGTGAATCTGGGCAAAAACAATACCAAAACATGATATTATAATTTGTACCATTCTAACAGCTAAAACCCATCAATTTTAACATTCAAGAAACCCTAGGTCTAGATAATATTAAGAGAATCAAGATTCTGACTAAAATCTAGGGACGTAATGGGTGAAAGGAACCCACTCGTGAAATCCCACATACCTGGTGACAAAATTCACGGAGAAATCTTTCGATTTTGGGGCTGCAACTGATGGAACCTTGTTGCATTCTTGAACTAGATTTCTTGACTTCTTTCTCCTCATTACGATCTAATTTTTGTATGTTTTGCTTAATGATATGACTTAGGTAAGTTCTACTTATGTTTATAGGCTAAAACTAACCAAAACCACATAGTTTAAAGGTTAAACGACGTAGTTTAGGGGTCCAAAGCATAGGGTAAAAGACCGAAATAACCCCACTTAAAAATCTGGCAAAGCTGACCATGACCACTTTCACGGACCGTGAAAGGGACCACGTACCGTGGGATCGGTCGTGGTCCTTGGCCAGTAGCTACTGGTATTCTGGGGGTCTGTCCATGAGCCCTACCATGGACCGTGTAGAGGACCACGAACCGTGAAGGTCCTCGTGGTCCTCACTTACGTGTGGGGGTCTGAAGGCTAGGCTTGGTGGCCTACTGGTTAGGCCTCATGGATTCCACCATGACCCGTCGTCAGGACCACGGACTGTGAAAGACCCCGTGGTCCCTACTTGGGCGAGGGGCAGTCCACCTCTGCTGCCAAGTGGCTGAGTTCACGGGCAGGTCAACGAACCGTAGACCCTATCACGGTCCGTGAACCCTGTCGTAGTTCACTGGTTCAGGTAAACTTTCTATAATTTTTTTCTAGGTCTGGTTTTCGTTGTGTTACACTTTCCATGATAAATCTCTTTGTCATTCTGTAACATTATTATTTCCTCTATTACTGCAAAAACCTAGTTCTTGTATTTGTTAGCTTGTTATGATTTCTTCCATTGGTCTATGACTAGGTCTTTTCACTTAAAAGGTTAAAATCTTGTAAATGATCAATGGTTGCACCACCTACTGCATATGAAGGAGCGTCATGGACAATAACACCACGATTCATTGTATGGATGGTGGAAGAACATATGGTACAACTCAAGTTCAAGGAGAGAAAGGAATGGAGTGTTGCTGACAAGTTGGCAATTCATAACAATGCAAAGGCTAAGAAAATCTTGATATGTGGAATAGTTCCAAATGAGTATAATAGAATTTAAGCATGTCCAGACGTTAAAGTGAATTGGGAGACACCGCAAACAGCTCATGAGGGGACATGTGAGGTAAATAAATTCATAATTGATAATCTGAATAAGTAATATGAGTTGTCCAGAAAGATAGAAGGAAACATAATACAAAACATGCATACCCGATTCACTACCATCATTAATGAAATCTACTCATTAGGAGAGATAGTACACACTGGAAAGGCTGTCAGAAAACTTCTGAATGTTGTCCTTGAATCATTGGAAAGCAAAGCTAAAGCAATTACTGAAGCACGTGACCTAGAAACTATGATGATGGATGAGCTTTTTTGAAATTTCATGACCTATGAGCTGAAAAATAATCAAGAAAAGGAAATAGGAAACAAAAGGAAAGTTAAGAACCTAGTCCTCAAAGCAACAAATAAGGATGATTCCCGGTAAGAGAATATTTCTTTAATGACGAAGAGGTTCCACCAAATGCAGTAGCCTAGCTTATTTAAGAAACCCTCATAAGATGACCGACAAAGACATCAGAGAACAATTATGCCACAAATGCAGAAGCCTAGATAATTTCATTAAATTTTATCGCTTGTGGACTCCGGAATACAAAAGGAACAAACTAGAAAAGGAAAAAGAGATCAGGAACGATCAATACATTCCTTCAAATCATAGACTAAGCAATCAAGAGGCTAATTTATCTATGAAATAGGCTTTTGTGCAATGGGAAATTCATCTTCTAAAGAATCTGATGAGGGAACTATGAATTTCTTGCGCTGATGGCAATAACGGAGTAAGATGATGAAGAGAACCTATGTGAGTCCAAAGAAACAATCAGGACACCAATGGCTAGAGCAGACTCAAAAGAAGATGAAAATGACAAGATGTCCAAGTTAGGTTTTCATCAAATTAAAGAAAATCTTCATCTTTATTCAAAGAAAACAATAGAATCTCTATTTTGTACCCTCATAGATGCATATCACTCAACATGTCCTAAAAAAGAGAAAATGTCAAAACAATATGTATCTCTAAGAGCAGAAAATGAGAATCTTAATCAACATCCTCATGAGAAAATAATTAATGACTTCAAATCCTCTAGGAAAGAGAAAAATATAAAAAACAATGTTCGCATGGCTCTGGAGGAAAATGTAAAAGTCTTAAGTAACAACGTGCATTCCATGACTAAAAGGAATGAAGTTCTCGTTGAGGAACTTCAAAATACAAAAATGGAATTAGAACAGAATATGGGATGGAAAAAATCCTCCGCAATGCTTGGTAATATCCAAAAGAGTCAAGCATCAACTAGACAAAATCTTCAAATTTTGAACCCATGAAAGTTAAATCCTAATCCTTCACTAGGGAATACATGTTTCCAACAACCAGAGATTATGAGGTTACTTGGTATTCATCAGGATTGTTGTATGTGGATGAGAAACTACACACAGATGAAAGTAAATAGAAAATAGATTAGTGATGCATCATCAACTTAACTTTGAATTGAATAAATAACAGACTTGAACAATCTAAGCCACTCCATCCATCCACAAAAACAAAGTGAAACAAAGATATAAAGCTACTTTTAAAACAGTTTTTTTCCATAGTAGCAGTAATATTACTGGTTTCAAACTTTTTCACTACTTTATTTGGTTTCAATGTAACAACTATTGTAAAGCTTTTAATGTTCAAAACTAAAATAGTCATTATTCTAAAGATTTTCTAACTACTTTTGCATGAGCCGAGAATCTATCAGAAACTTTATCTCCCACGTAGGTAGGTTAGGGGGAGCTAGTAAGGGCTCAAGGGTTCATGAAATTAAAATACATTGTTAATATTATTTTATAAGTGTATAAAATAGATGTTGACCCCCCCCCCCCAAGACTTCTTCGTGTGTTATCTCTTTAACTTTTGAACCCCTTCATATTCGTCATTGAGTAAGGTCACCTTCCCCAGACCCCACTCGTGAAATTATATTTGATATACATGTTCATACTTCAATTTATAGAGAAAAAAAACTTCAAAGAGGCAATGCACAAAACCTTGGTTGATAATTTTAACCACTCAAAACGCAAGAAAGACAACATGCTAAGTGAATGACATAGACACCTGCCTGTGGAGTAAATCCCTCAGACAAAATAACTATACAAATAGATAAAACAAATTTATCTACTCTGAAAATCAGCAATTTGAGAGTTAATAAACACGACAAACAATAAAGAAGAACACGAACCAACAAGATTTTGCTAAGGCTAGGGGGCTGCACTTGTAAAATTTCTGCACTTTGATTCAATGTTGAAATATTTGGTTCCATAGCACAGTGGCGAAAAGAAGTCTCTAAGATGTGATCCAGGTCATGTCTAGACACAACAAAGACGCCCATTCCCATCTTTTCCTTAAACAATATGGAATCAACCTGATTCTTGAAGAATGAAGCAAATCTATCTCCTCCAAACATTACTATTTCTCATTCCTTCATAAGCTCTCTCCTTACTTCCAACTCCAACATCTGCTTTTGAGAAACCTCTTCTGCAACGATCTCTTTCCTCATACGCTCCTTATCAATCTCATTCCTTATTGCCTCAACCGCATTGCTACTACGGTTCAATGATTAGGGCTCCATCAAACCAACTAAAACAAAAAGGATGGTATAAAAATGCACTTGTACACACAATAAAACAAGTTGATTTTTTCAAAACAAACCTGCAGGGTTGGTGAGTTGAGTGGAAACTGAAATCTGATCAGAGGATGGATACTCCAACACCATTCAACCTAATTAATTATTTCTAACAAACATTCGTATATTCTTTAAATAGATTAAAAACTTTTTTAAAGTTCCAATTTTATGCCCAAACAGAGTTGGATTTGACATTTAAGATGAAGATAAGTCAAACTAAGTTGCAAAATTTTGCCTTGGATTTGTTACTATTGCTTTAGACAAGGTGGCTTATAGTAGCCTATTTCTTCAATCTAGTTCATGTTGTGGCTTTTTCTCAGATTTGTCGAAAAAAATTATGTAACTCTTTTTTAAATTCCTTTGTCTTCTTCTAATTAGTTTAGGTCAAACATATCATAAATTCTATGTAATAAGGTTGCTTTGACCAAAACATGTCATTATGGACACGTGTCATGAAACCTCATGGTAAAATGATTTTCAAAGTTTGAATTTAATAAATATAACTTATTTATTTATTAAGCCCAATGATTTTCATATTTCTTTTTGGCTCTTTTGTTTTCTATTCCAACGACCCGACGATTTGTTTTTCTCGTTTTCTGACCCTAACCGCCTAGAATCTAATGTTTTCCTCAAATTTTCCTTAGATTTAATTACCTAATACAAGTACACAAGAATCTACTCAGTTTTCCTCAAGAACAACTCTCAACAATCGAAACCCTCACCCCAAAATTCATCAAAACTTTATAAACAAAGCATGAAGAACTAAACCTCAAGAACACCCATCAACAATTCAAATCATTCAACCTCAAGAACGAAGTTATGGATGGAAGTTACATGATTGGCATGTGGATGAATGAACCCAACACTATGAAAGCTTACATACCTCGATCTAGCAAAACAAATCCTCTATTCGCAAGAGATCTTGTTCGTTCTTCCTTTTCTCCTATTTTTCTCTTCTTGAACTCTCTTCTAAAACCCTAAGCGTAATTTAGGATTTATAAAACTAACCCAAATCAGATTTGACCCCAAAATGTTTAAATCTGATGGGGTAAGAAAAAGACCAAAATACCCCTCACTAATTCAGGTAACTTTCCTTAACTGGACACGCTAACTTCTAACGGCCATATCTCCCTCATCCAAACTAGAAACTTAGCAAACTCAGTGGTGTTGGAAAGAGGATTCAAAGGCCTTTCAATTGAGCCGAATACAACTAAGATTTTATTGCATATATTTTGATGAAGCTTTGAAATACAAAATCTAAAAAAACCAAATCAAAATCTAAGACTCAAATCTTTCTATTGTTGTCTTGGATCCACAATTAATCCTACAGATCCTCAGGATTGGTATAATCTTTTCTATCCTGTAGTTTGTAGTTTCCCCGAATCAAGTCAAGCATTACAACTCTTTCTACCCATTCAATGTAAAGACGGTTTTCAGTGCTAGTTATCCAGTTACAGAAGCAACCACATAAGCTTTCACTTTCGCGTCTCTCTAAAAATGCAGTCATGATAAAATCTTGGTTTATTTAATCATCAAGGACTCCCAAGCATAAGAGTTTTCTACAAATCAAAATAGACAATGGAAGGCATTTTATTCAGTAGTATAACATTACTTATATACTCGTGTCAACCAAGGTGTATGTGGATCTATTCAAATTTTTAATGAAGGTGTTTTGATATCTTATGGGCAACCTAATGCATTTTGTACCGAAAGTTATGGCCATTTGACGTTGACCCAAAACTCACAACTTAAGCTTAACTTGAACAAATCTCAAATTAGCTCTTTCTAAATTTAGCTCTTTCTAAGGCGGGATGTCATGATAAAAGTTCTCTAACTACCCAATAAGTAAATAAGTGAAATTTGCTAAAAGTTTTGTGCACTTCTTCCATATGCTTCAAGCAGATTGTGTGACATTAGTTTTGACATAGTGCAAGTAGAAGGTGAAATTGATTGTGAATATGAAATGTCAATAATGTAATCAGAGGTGCTATGTTTCCCTTTTTTCTCAAAACTAGGTATTTTGTTCGATTTTAAATAAAAACAAACAGCAAAACACTAACAAAAATAAAATATAATTAAATAGGATAAAAGTTAAGCCTATTGAATTTACATTGTGTTCTAAAGAATTATTCTCCTCAATGTATCCGGGATAATGAAATATATCCCGGTAGAATTGAACAATTTACTCATCAGTATAGTGGTAATAAAAACTTTAGTGAACAGTAAACTCATTTGACAACATTAAATCACACGATTTCTTTTTAAGTGCAAGAAAAAGAAGAGCAGAAGATCAGAAAATAAGAGAAAACTTCTCTATTTATACTTAACAAAGGAAAGTCGAAGAAATGATTCTTGTGTCTTATCACAAAAATCACAACACTTCGAAAAAGTTAACGCTTTTAAAAAACTCATAACCACCCTTCAATATGAAAATATGCTATTCAAATTGTATTTTTGAAGAAAAACTACTTTATTTCTCATTTACACTTTTTAATATCCAACACTAATCACCTCATCAAGTTGAGCAATCCCTTGTGAACTTTTGTCACAGGCCTATAACAATCTTTCCGAAATATCACATTCCTTCAAAAAGGTCACAACCTTTTGAAAAAATCGCAACTCTTAAGAAAAGTCTAGCTGTAAATATTTTACTTCCCGGGGCTAGTTCTATTCCTGACATTTTTCAATATAATACTAATGATTGAATTAGTTTCTTGAAATTTCTACTGCCAATATTTATGATTTTCATTAGTGATTCATAATTGTATGGAGGAATTTGAGTTTTAAAGAATGGAATTCTTGGAGAAAAACTTACCTTGAAGAAGAATCTTGAAAAAGATGGAAATAATCTTGAAAAAGATTGAAAGAATCTTGAATGGAGTCTTCTACTTTGATTTTTCCGTAGGCATTTGTCTTAGGGTTTGAGAGAGAAGAGAATGATGGATTAAAAGATGGAAATAGGATTGTTTAGGGCTTTACAGTAATTAAGAAATCCGTTTTTAAGGTTTTCCTAGTGGTATAAGGAGAACAAAAAAAATGGTCATAACTTTTTACTCAAAAATTGGGTTGACACGAAATTTGAGGCATTGGAAAGAGGATTCAAATACCTTTAGTTTGATAGGTTATGGGCCACATAACTCTTTATATTCTAAGAGATATGATCGTTTGAAGTTGACCAAAGTAAAATCTTATGTCAAAACTTAATCGGTAAGGAAACTTTCAACTTAACTTTGTGCTAGGAGTTTTTAGTGACCTTAATTGATATCCAAAATCATTTTCTCACTAAAAAATTTACCTTAACACCTAAGAAATATTAAGAGTCACTTAGTATGACCTTATACACAATTCAAGAATGGTTTGGGCTTAACTTAGAAAGTTTTGGGGTGTTACATATACAAAATTTAAAAAGTTATACACAAAAAGATTGAATGTATATGATGACAAAACTAAAAAACCAAAGCAAATCATTGTCATATACAAATACAAACCATCGTATACAAATTGTAACACCTCGCTATTTGAAAGAACTAGAGAGAACTAAAATTTGGAATAAACTATTTTTGGAAATAATCTAATTTGGAAAGTTTAACAAGTTAAGCCAAGTATGAGTTTTGGGTCAATTTCAAACGACTATAACTCCTAGCTTAGGAAGAGTTATGTGTGATACAAGATATCATTGGAAAGCTCTTTGAATTATCTTTACAACGCGGCTAAGTTTGCTCAATTTCAACTTTGTATACGGGAGATATATCCATTCGAAGTTAGGTTGTCTAGATAAGGAAAGTCAAAACCGGATTTTAGAGGGGTATTTTCATCTTTTCATTACCCAATTAATTAAATCCATTTTTAGTAAATTATTTGGGGTCTAAACTGAGATAGTTTAGTTTACGCAATTAAGAAATATGCTAGGGCTTTCAGAGAAGAGAAAAGAGGAGAAAAAAGGAGAAAGGTCAAGGCGTTCTTGCAAATTTCTTGCGGAATCGAAGTCGTTTCGACAAGGGTTGATCCATAAAGAAGTAGGTGAGACTTTCATAGCGTTGGGTTCATTCACCCACGCACCAATCATGTTTAGTTCAGCGAGATTTATTCTAGAAAGTTGAAAGTTGATGATTTTTAATTGTGTTCTTGAATATTGGCTTCCGTTCTTAAGTTAAGTTGGGATTGTTGAGTTCTTGAGAAAATGGTGTCGATTTTAGAGTCTTGTATGCATAGATTCTTGTGTACATATTGGGTATCTAAATCTAAAGTGAATTTGAGAAAAACAATCGAATTTAGGCGAATTGGGGTTAGAAAATGAAGAGGGAACAAGTCGGGCGAACCTGGTTACCAGGTCCGCGTCGTGGACCTGTTCCTCAAGATTGTTAAAGTTTTCTCCGCGTTTCGGAGTGGTCACGGACCCTTCTGCCTAAAAATTTATTCTACGACCAAATATTTAAATGCAACTTTGCCTCGCAGACTTGCTTCCAGACAGTGATTTCCCGACCGTTTCTCATGTTTAACTATCTAAAAACACTCCCAAATTTCATGAGATCTTTCCTATCACAAATCATTATCCTTGAATCCATAAATTCAAATTCAAGGAAAGTTAAAGAGTCAAGTCAAGAGAAGTGATAGATTTTTATAAATGTTTTATCTTTGTTTTAAGACCTGAGTTTTGAGATGAGTAAAGAGTAAGGATTGAAGTTCATTTCTTCAAAAGAGTATATTTGGACTATGTACTCCCAAAGAGTAAAATGTTTTCACATTTAAACAAGAAAGAAAACTGATATTTCCAAAAGAGCCTTTGAGCTAGTTTTTAGTAAAGAATAAATGCTTTCACAATTAAGCAAGAGAGGAAACACTAATTTCTAAGAGAGCCTTCGGGCTAGTTTTTGAGTTATTATCTCAAACCACAGAGTTATGTTTTTAAACATGTGAGCTAGTATATTTTGGGAGTAGTATTGAACACCGATATGGGGGAGAGTTCAGACAACCCCCATCCCCCTTAAACCATGTAGCCACCATGGGTAGGGTCATACTTTTTAGATGATTCCTTAGTGGTTTTTAACATAGACTAGTGGATCCACTTAGTAGTCAGGTTCTATACCCTCAGCAAGGTATAGGACGACCCTGGCAGCGTGAGGCAAAACTCTATATCATCACAATAGCTCTAAAGTGATGGTTGTCGATTAGAGAAACTCCCACTTAAATATTTTGTATTAATATAAACATAGAGTTACTTCTATTTTTATATACATCCAGAGTCATATTGTATTTTCGCATACACACAAAGTTACTATTGTATTTTTTAAAAACATAAAGTTTTTATCTCTGTTTTAAAAGCTTTTCTTTATATTGCATTATATTGAAATAAGTTTAATTTAATTGAGTCGAGTTGAGACCAAGTTTGTTCTTTCAGTTCCGTTTTCAAGCTTATGTCTTGTTTTAGAAATATCCTCGCATGCTCGTATTCAATGTACTGATGTCATTTGGCCTGCTTTGTTTTACGATGCAGATATAGATAACCAGGATCATCATCCAGCGCATCGTTGATTCTAGTTAAGCTTCAGAGTTTGTTGGTGAGCTTCCTTGCTTCCAGAGGATAACCCCTTTATTACTTTTCAATATTTTAGTTCATTAGGATGTCGTGGGTCTTGTCCCGACATCCATCTCAGTTATTAGAGGCTTCGTAGACAGTTAGTTACTTCATTTGTCATTACCTTGTTTTTGGTTTATGTTGAATCATGAGTTGCCACATTGTCTAAGTTGAATGTTATTTAAGACATTCTAAGTTATCCATTGAGTAGTTCAGTTTACTTTTTTTAAAGTATTTTTATCATGAGTAAGTATTCCGTTGAGTAGTAAGTCAGGCCAAGGTTTCGCTTGGGGCCATCAATGGTTCTCCAGTGCTAGTCCCACCCAGGGTGTAGGCTAGGGGCGTGACACAAATACAAATCAAACAAATAATTGTTTGTTGTGAATTATACAAATGTGGCGAATTATACATATAAAACATGGCTATTTATATAAATTCAAAGTTAGCCCACGTAATTAATGGTTAATGTTAGTCGCGAGTTGTAAATATAGCAAACTATAGTTATGATGAGTAATTAAGTAGTATAAGTTTGCTTAACTACGTAATTTTCCCTAATTAATGTAATTGATAATAACGGGCTTAATTTAAAATTTATTTAAGACTCATTACCACTTCGCTCATATATAAAATTGAATTAGAAAAAAGGGGATTTGATATTTTGAGTCATACCTCCAAAACAACGCATTGCGCTCTAATTGCTAAGGCAGTGCTACGTCCTTTTTCAAGGTAAGATCACTCCAGCTTTCGTGATTTATATGTGAAATTGCATGATTCCACACACATATTAATATAATAATATTAATAATTGGTTTTGAGAGATGGGCTAGGTCAAGGCCATTTATGCTATTGTAGTTGGAAAGGGTTTTGGTCATAAAGAGGGACAAAAATATTTTGTAAATTAAGTAATGATGACTTGAAAATTATGGAATACGAGTTAATCATTCGAAACTATAGAATTTTGATGATTTTTTATTTGATATATGTCAATTAGATATTTACTTATTGCAAAGGTTACTAGTGGCTTAATCGGTTGTTCGTTGAATTTTTTTTTATGGTTATCATGTTATGATTTATGTTTTGACATATTGAGATAGGTAATTAAATATTAGGTATATTATATTATAAGATTACCTTTAAATTTATTTTATTTGGAGGAATTGGGATTTAACCCTATACTTGAATTTGTAAATTATGAGAATTGACATCTTCATTGGCATTAAGTTTAGGAACTTTATTATAGATTTGACTGATATTTGGTCTACGATCGTAGATTACCTTGTGGCGTGTGTTGGGGAGTAATGGGACTTGGTCATGGATTGACTTGTCCATATTCTATAATTTTAATGATGAAAAAAGGGAAATAAAAGGGAATGTGATTAATAATTGGTGTTTGATATGTTGAGAATGATTTGTAAGGCTTATTGATTAATTTTTCATATCGTATCACGATGTGTTGTTGTGAATTGTGCATTGTTATGGAAATGGTCATCTCATTATTATTTGTGTGAACATGTAATTTGTATTGGTTTTGAGACATGGTTGTGACAAGTGTTAAGTGAATTGAGGAAGAATAAGACATTAAAGAGAATGTAATAGTTTGACGGATATTATGATTCAAGGGGCGTGTCGTTGCGACAGATTCTATTATCGAGGGACGTGTCGAATGTTGCGATGGATTCTGCTATCTAGGGACATGATGCACGCCACAATGAATTTCCATTATCGAGGATCGTATTGTACGCTGCAATGGAGGCATGGACAGATATGTCCTTCATGGGTCCCAAATTGAGAAACATCGGGTGTGTATCACTAGGTCAGACATGTATTACCATACTTGACATTGCATATCTTTATCATTTGTGAACTTGTGAGTGCCTTTTAGTGGAACTTGTGATTGATGAAGTTGATCCTCTGTGTTACTGATTTGTAATTGTTGTAATTGAGTTGTGTGCTATGAAATTGTGAACGGTTAGGTTGGGTTGATTTTATGCAGGTTGTAATTGTGGAGGTTCAGTTGGGGTGATAGCAGTACCCGTATTTTATATACGTAACTTATGTTTAGGATTTTGCTTGCTGAGTACCGTGTGGTTTGGTACTCACCCCTTGCTTCTACATTTGTGTAGGTTATCAACCCAAATCTTCACGATACTCTCTCTTATCTTCCTGTATGAGGCTTCTTATGGAGATTTGTGATGTAGTTGATTGTCATTTGAGCAGACCTTTTTACTCCTACTTATGATCTTATTCTACTTTAGAGACAACATCATTTGAGACTTGTTTATTTCTTTCAAATCTATTGTAATATATTAGAGACTTGTACACGTGACAACCAGGTTTTCGGGGTATATGTAAGTTAAGTATTAATTTCCCCATTGTTTTATAGTAGTAGACTTTTATTCTCACTTTTATTTTGCATTTATTATATTATTTGGGTTTTAGGTTGACTTGTCTTAGTGGTATAAGACGAGTGCCACCACATGCATTTTTGGATCCTGAGAAAATGGTATCAGAGCCCCAGGTTCGTAGGTCTCACGTGTTCACAAGCCAAGTTTAGAAGAGTTTTGAGTATCGATGTGGAGACGTATGTTGTTATCTTTAAAAGGCTACAATGACTTTTAGGAAAAATCTTCAGTTTTTGAATCTATATCGTGCGTCCTTGGTCCAGTTTAATTCTTATCTCTTCATTGTATTTTCTGTAACTTATAGTGATGATTCCTGCGTTGTTCTTCTTCTGAAAAATTGATGTGTCGTATATGGCTTTGATGTTAGACCTGATACTAAGGTGAAAGTGATAGGTTTATTAAAATGATGTGTGGCCAGATTCGAAATGTTCAGTAATTTGAAGGGGTTGAGTTAAGTGATGGCTCAACAAAGCATTTTGAGGATATCTGAATCACGAGGTCAAACAATGGTCCGAGGGACTTCATATACGTATTATCTTTCTAGGATAGTTACCCATCAACGGTGAATAATAATTATGTGGTATATACGATATCTGGAATGGTTCAATAATTGGAAGTGGAATTATGAAAGGAATAACTAGGTATGAATATTGTGACTTTGAAAATTACAATTAGTAAAGATGTCATAACAGGTATAGATTGCTTAGCGTATGATGAGACCTATGTTGCATCAATCGAGGTCAGAATCTGTACTACGATTTCATAAATTGGGTGTATGTCAAAAGGGTCATGATACGACTACTACAATGATACTGATTCTTACTTGGTTAGAGTAATGGAGTGTGTTACTCTTGCTATCGACCTGATCTGCAAAGGAATGTATATCGATTTGGTAATGTATTGTAGTTACTTAATAGGAAGAAATATGTGGCTATTTGGGTACAATCTTTCGATAGGTATGATATATTCTAGTGGTGGATCTAACAGACTTTCACGATATGGTACGATATGTTCTAGTGGTAGATCTAACAGACTTTCACGATATGGTACTAGTGGTATATTAAAATGGATACATCAATTTTCAAGTGTGAATACTCACTACTTAAGGAGTTATCAGTTGTACCACATGTTCATAAAATGATATTCGATGTTTCATTCATATATGAGAACCAACTAGTTATTTACTACAAAAACTTATGTTAAGCATTGTTTTTAAGGAAAACTATAGTGATGGGTCTTTGGAAAGGTATTAATATGTTCAGGTTATGAAGTGTATTTTGCGTATCTAATTAGGATTGGTAATTTCATCGTAAGCTCCAAATAAGTGGATTGACATTGGAATGACAAACTTATGGGTAAAAAGCCCAGGGAATATACTTGTGTGAAGGCAATTAAGGATTTTACTAAGAAAGTGAGTATAAAATTGGGTTAGTCCTTTGTATTTTGTTGGTATAATTGAATTTAAGGTTGTATTTGTGGAGGTTCAGTTGGGGTGGTAAAAGTACACATATTCTATATTCTTAACTTGTGTTTAGGAGTTCACTTGCTGAGTACCGTGTGGTTTGGTACTCACTCCTTGCTTCTACATTTGTGAAGGTTATATGTTCAGATCTTCATGATGCTCTCCATTATCTACTTATCCAAGGCATCCTATGGAGATTTGTTAGGTAGCTAATTGTATTTTGAGCAGACCTTTTTATTCTTGTTTATGATCTTGTTTTACTTTAGAGACAACATCATTTGAGACTTGTTTATTTCTTTCAAATCTATTGTAATACATTAGAGACTTGTCAACGTGACAACCCGGTTTTGGGCGTATATTTAATTTAATTAAGAATTTCCATATTATTTTATAGTATTAGACTTTTATTTTTGCTTTACTGCTGCATTTATCGTACTACCTGGGTTTTAGGCTGACTTGTGTTGGTGGGATAATACGAGTGTCATCCATCCATTTTTGGGTCATGACACATATTCTTGTTTTTTTCTTAAAAAGAAAGTAGATGTAAATGAAAATTCAAAAGTGCAGACAGTTAAATGGGTAGTAATGATAAACTATGAAATAGATAGTTCAACCTTTTCTAACTACTAAAGTTTGGATAACTCAAATTCAAAATTAATTTAGATTTTCATGATTGGTTACATATTTTTGTGTTGGATAAATATCATTTACATTTTCTATTAGAGAAGTTTATTATAATAACACTAATAGATTTTACCATTTCTTTCAGATGACAGATAAAGGTGAAGATTCATATATGTACACCATTAAAAAAACACTATAAGGGTTGGTGGGTGTATGACTGTTGAACTATGTTAATGAACATATAGCTTATTATGACTATTGCAATGGAGATGAAAATTCAATTATTCAGATGAGGCAGTGTATGAAAAAGTTTAAAGTCAATGATAAAAAGGTGAAATTTGGGTTCAAGTTTGGCCTTATTTTGAGACAAGTATAATACTTTTGTCAACTGATTTAGATATATATAACCGTGTCTATGAAATACCTTACAGTAGAGAAGTGGAAATATTTGTCGAGCACACGAAAGAGGACCAATGGAACTATGATATAGCTGATTCTGAGGGCAACCCACAACAAGGCGCAAAAGATTTGGTAGATTTGAATATAATAGAGAAAAGTGATGAGACTGATGCCACATGTGAATAACGTGAGTCATTTATCGACTCTAATTATTTCTTTGAAGAAGATGATATGATTTTTGATAAAATGATTGACTCTAATGTAGAATGAGTAGGCCTTAATGGGAGAAATAGAGAAAATTAAGTTAAAGAAAAAACAATGGAGGTTAGAGTTGCCTCAAACATGTTGGGTATGTTTCCCAATGACACTCAAGAAAATGATTGTGCTACATCATATGAGGATTTAATGAGTTTTCATGGAGATTATGATGATGAAGATCCTAAAAGATCCACTGTTTTTACTCCAACTAGGAATTTGGAGGATCCAAAATTTAAGTTTATGCTTAATTTGATTTTCGGCAATAGCAAAGAATTCAAGTGACCAGTTGAGTTACATGTTGTGTTACAAAAAAAAAAGATATCAAGTTTAAGAAGAACGAAAGTACAAGGTCAAAGGCAATTCGTAAGGTGTCTAGTTGCAAATGGTTCATATTTGCATCAAAGTCTAATCACAATGAACCTTTCAAAGATCAAGACAATAGGCCTGTCTATTCCAATGGCAAACAAAGAGATAACAAGACTATTGGCTCTGGAGTTTTAGCTAAGAAGTCTGTTGAAGAATATAGAATAAATCCAAGTTGGGGAGTAAAAGAATTGCAAACTCAAGTGATGAGGACTCATAATTGTAGTATTACTCGAACCCAAGCTTATATGGCAAAGAGGAAGACATTAGATCTAATTACACAAACTAAAGAAGAGCAATTTGATATGTTATGGGATTACTGTGCTTAGCTAATGAGGAGTAATCTAGAAACAACGTGTATTTTGAAGCTAGATGAAAATAAAAAAACAATGGTTAATGGTAAAAAATGGTTTCTGAGATTTTATATATGTTTTGCAACTTGCAAATAGGGGTTTTTAGCAGGATGTCGACCTATAATAGGGGTTGATGGATGTCATTTGAAAGGGCACCAAAAGGGGAGTCAACTATTGACAGCGGTAGGCATTGATGGAAACAACAACATATATCCTATTGCATTTGCAATTGTAGAAGGTGAACTAAAGGAAACATGGAAGTGGTTTCTAAAGCTTCTTGATGAGGACCTATGAATATCACTAAACCATTTTGCATGGACTTTCATTTCTGATAAACAAGAGTTTAATTCCAACATTTGATGAGATAACGCCAGATGTTGTGCACAGATTTTGAGTGAGACATCTACACAACAATTTCAAAACTAAAGGTTCTGGAGGATAAGCACTAAATGATATCCTATGGAAAGCTGCTAGGGCAATTACATAACCTGAATTCTCCAAGTATTTGAAAGATATGGAAAAAATAGATTGAAAGGCCTCTGAATGGTTTATTAATAAACCACCTAGTCACTAGTTTAAGATATTTTTTCTCTTCTTTTCCAAAATGTGATGTGTTAATAAATAATTTGTGCGAGTCATTCAACAGTGTACTTCTATATTTGGACAATGATTGCATAAATTAGGATCTATATGTTGTCCAGACTTCAAAAGAACAGAGATAAAATGATGAAGTATTGCTAGAGAATCTGTCAAAAAATCATGTTGAAACTAGAAAAAAATAAGGCTAAAGCGGTTGACTGTATTGCCACTAATCAAAATTACAGAATATGTCCAAGAAGCCAAACATGGGTCGGCAGATGATCAAAATTGACAAAATAGACGGCAAGAATCACCTCCAAGTCATATTCTCTAAACGTTGTTCAGGACTTTTCAAGAAAGCTAGTGAACTATGTACACTATGCGGGGTTGAAATTGCCATTATAATTTTCTCCCATTCAAGAAAAGCTTACTCCTTTGGGTATGCCAATGTTGAGTCCATTAATGATAGGTTTCTTTCACGAAATCCTCGTCCAAACTACAACACTTCATATTTTTGAGCCTCATAATAAACATGTAAATGTTTGTGAGCTCAACTTGCAACTCACTCAAATTCTTGATGAAGTTGAAGTTGAGAAGAAAACGAGTGAAACATTTGACCAAATATTTTTGGGAAGCCCCTATAGGTGATGACTCATGTAAGAATAGTAATTATTCATCTTTCTTAGCTGAGAATGATGGTGGGATTTTTATTAATTATGATCTCAAGCCTGTTATGGATGCTACAAATTATCCTCATAACCATACTTTTGGTTTTGATCATCATGGGTTCTTTTAATTCTTTTCCTCATCTTTTGGTTAAATTAATCTAGCCATAATCTCCTATGTTGTGTTATTTAATATACATGTTACATTATTAATTAAAATAACATAAATACAGTGTTACCTTCTTAATTTCTATCATGTTACTATTTAACAAGACCAATTTAAAACATACACTACGATAATATAGAGATTTTTTAAGTTAATTAATTCCACTTATTTATAGTCAATTACATGTAGCTATCTTCTAGGTAATAATAAATAAAATTTCTATAACTACCCAATTGGTAAATAAGTGGAATTTGCTAAAATTCTTGTGAACTTTTTCTACATGCTTTAAGCAGATTGAGTGACATTACTTTTGAGATACTACAAGCCGAAGGTGAAGTTGATTGTGAATTTACGTTATTTTTTTTAGGAAAATTACATTCTCTTCAAGGTACTAGAGATAACGAAATACATCCTCGTAGAACAGTGGTAACACAAACTCCAGTGAACAGTGAACTCACTCGACAACGTTAAATCACATGTGTTTTTTTAAAGTGCCAGAAGAATAGTACAAGATCAGAAAAAATTGTATATGAAAAAATGAGAAAGCGCTTCTCTATTTATACCCAAATAAAGATAGTATAACATGTGTTGTTGTGTCTTATAATCAGAAATATCACAATTCTTCGAAAGAGTCACAACCACCCTTCAATATAAAACTATGCTATTCAAATTACATTTTTCAGAAAAAATACTTTATTTCTTATTTACACATTTTAATATCCAACAATAATCACCTTATAAAGCTTTACAATGACTCTTTTGTTACATATCTCTTGGACCTATAATTAATAATTACAAAAGTTTTACTCTTTGCTAACTCTATCTTCTACCTGGTAGTAACATTTGTTTTTAGAAATATCTGTTAGGGTTTTGCCCTAATTTTCTTGCCTCATTTGAAGTTTATTTTTTTGTAAAAGAAAAGACAAAACATTACTATAAATATAAGGAAAATACATTTTTCTTCCATATTTGGTTTATTCTTTCCTTAGGGAGAAATTCTGGAATCCTATAAATTGAAGATCCCTATTCTCAAAGCAAATCAGAATAGAATCCACAATGTAATTGTTTAGAGACTTTTGTTTATGGAGAGATTTTCTCTCTATAGTTTCTATGCTTTTAATTAGTTTTTAATTATGTAGGCCAATTGTTCATATCAATAATAATATTATGTTTTTAGAATACTTTTTGTTCTCTGATTTATCGTGTCTACAATTTGCAATTGTAAGCTTCTGCACGACGCCCTAATCACTTTCATAACCCAACAATATCTTGGCTTCTCAAGAATTTCTATGGTGATTTTAGATAAGGTGTACCAGTAAGTTGTTGAAGATGCCGAGCATGCTTCTTTCCTACCCTATGTGCCTCTATCGTCTTTTCAGAGAAGGTCCCTATTGTGCATGTCTCACACCAAAACGTGAACTCCTTATTGTTTTGCTTTTCCTGAGCTTCGTTGTATCTGAAGTCATCTGCATTGTTATCTATCAACACGGATGGTGGATCATTAACATTTGGACTTGATATCAGATCATCGCAAGGATGCTCCACAAGCTGGATGAATTTTGATTTCTTTGGAAAAAGACCAATGCTCCATTTTTTGTTCTCCTCCTTGCGTTTGTGTTTTTTCCCTTGGGAGTGGGCATTCAAGCAATCTTGATTTGTTGTACTTACCTGACAGAGTTCATAATTCCACTCCGTAGCATTTTTCACAGGCTTGTCAGCAACCTCTTCAATTAGAGTTATAGCTTTCCATTTTTCTCCAGAGAAAATCGTGTCAGGCTTAGCCTGTATCAACACCAAAAGAAGCACTTCTCAGAAATTTAAACACCTCGTGTATGGTTTACGGATCTAAAAGCATTGAAAAATTCATAAACATTAAATGAATGTATAAAAACAATAGTAGCTTCTACTAAAGCAAGGAAAAATAGCCTGGGGAGAAAATGTTTTGGAGCACGTTAAAATGAAGCATCATCTGACCTGATTCTGCTCAACCAGGTCAATACTCACTTGTATAAGAATGAATGCCATTGCCATTGATAACGTTTCATTTCTGACTGTTTCTAGTCCAGGAAATTATTACTTGGTTTGGTTGCTCAATTTAAAGATGACTTAAATAGCATTCTGGTTATGTAAACTAGTCACCAGAAAACCACATACATGACTAGATGGAATACCTCAAGGAAGAAAATTAGGGAATAAAAAAAATACGATGACACAACAATATCCTGAATAGGTTTTGATAATGAAAACATGGACCAGGTTCTCAAAAGAAAAAGAACAAACAGAGAAAGACGTGGGGAACTAAGAGGTTCTATTTAAGGAGATGTTTGCCTACAGGAGAACTACTCTCCTTATAGGACTGAACTAGGGTTTCATGTAGTCCTGTAAATAGATAATGAGCAAATGAGAACATTAGCTTTCGTAATCATCAAACGAGTTTTTCTAAGCAGAACACTGTAGAAGAAAGAAGAACTAGAATTAGGTTTTCTTGCTGAAGCTAGATGTTTGGTTAGTTCAACTTAGAATTGTTGATGAGTGGTAATTATTCTAAGTGTGAAACTGAGCTTGAGAGGTTTGTAAGAAGAAGTGAATGTGGCTTCTCAGAGAGTTTGTAAAAAGAAGTGGGTTTGACTTCCTGGAGATCAAAGTTAGCGATTATAGTTAATCATTACAGTTGAGGTACTAGAGTTAGTCCCTTTGATTATTGAGTTGTAATCTAAAGTTTCTCTTCGAAATTTAGTGAGAAGTTGTTGAAATCCTAAACGTTGCTGCTCGGGGTTAGCAAGGAGGCTTTCCATGATAAATCTCTTTGTTATTCTGTTACGTTATTATTTTCTCTATTACTGCAAAAACCTAGTTCTTGTATTTGTTAGCTTGTTATGGTTTCTTCCATTGGTCTCAGAGTAGGTCTTTTCACTTAAATGGTTCAAACCTTGTAAATGATCAATGGTTGCACCACCTACTGCACATGAAGGAGCGTCATGGACAATAACACCGCTATTCAGTGGAATGTCTTATGGATGGTGGAAGAACATATGATACAACTCAAGTCCAAGGAGAGAAAGGAATGGGATGTTGCTAACAAGTTGGCAATTCATAACAATGCAAAGGCTAAGAAAATCTAGATCTGTGGAATAGCTCCAAATGAGTATAATAGAATTTCAGCATGTCCAGGCGCTAAAGTGAATTGGGAGACAGCGCAAGCAGCTCATGAGAGGAAAAGTCAGGTAAATAAATCCATAATTGATAATCTGAATAAGTAGTATGAGTTGTCCAGAAAGATGGAAGCAAAAATAATTCAAAACATGCATATCCAATTCACTACCATCATTAATGAAATCTACTCACTGGGAGATATAGTACCCACTGGAAAGGTTGTCAGAAAACTTCTGAATGTTGTCCCTGAATCATTGGAAAGTAAAGTTGAAGCAATTACTGAAGCACGTTACCTAGAAACTATGACGATGGATGAGCTTTTTTGAAATTTCATGACCTATGAGCTGAAAAATAATCAAGAAAAGGAAATAGGAGACAAAAAGAAAAGATAAGAACCTAGTCCTCAAAGCAACATAAAAGGATGATTCCCGGGAAGAGAATATTTCTTTAATGATGAAGAGTTTCCAACAAATTCAGAAGCCTAGATCATTTGAGAA